>CM026216.1:3352665-3455165 GCA_014839995.1 Xenentodon cancila | reverse complement strand
CTTGAAAATAAAAACACGGCTACTGACTCCTGGTATTAAACCTAGAAAACAAGAACTCTCTCAGCAGTTTTTGACATCACTTACTAAGAATATTGTTAATGAACAGCTGCTTTTGTTGCAGTTAACTAAGGATGCTTCCAAAAATAAGACTATGGAAAGTAATCAACTGATTGATATAAAACATGCCTTAGAACAGCGCCCAGCTTGAATAAGATAACTATTATCTATGTTAAGACAGACAACAACAACTGAAGACAATTCATTTGAAGGCAAACATCAATAATAAACACACTGGCAGGAGATTTGGTACAATGCAAGCAATATCCAGTATAAAAAACTATAAAAATGTAATTTGATTTGGTAAATATGAGCTGGAATCAACCTCTTATAAGGAAATGTAGCACACAGCCATCTTATCTCCTCAGCAAGACACGGCCACATGGGACAAATGTATGAAATTTGCTATCTATTTTCTCTATAACATGAAATCAAACAAAGAAACGGAATCAGACTAAACACAAATAAAATTGTGCATCACTCCCTGTGGTAGCACCAAAAAGGCAACTTCAAGACAAGATGATGGAAATAAATCAGCAACATCTGGAGCAGAGAATGAAATCGCAGAAGGCTACCTCTCATCTTACTGACAGTCATCATTGTACTGGAGAACCAGACAACAACAGGTTGTGGATTATGGCTTTAATGAAGCATTAATATGATTCCACCACCTCCGGCTCCTGCTGTTGTTCACTGAGAAAGAGAGAGGAAGGTAAAAGGAGTGGAAGAGGAGAGAGAGGGAATAAGGAACACAAAAGCATTGTAACTCCTGAGGGGAGAGCGTGAAAAGATACTTGCATCTCCTCTAGTGGAGCAAACTCTGGAGGTTTAAATGATTGTCGTGGGGCCAGCATCTGCTGTACTCATATTAAACAACAGCTTGTCTGCAGAAATAAGCTCCAGGGCTATTGGTTTACTCTCCATATCCTTCCCTCACTTCTTATTCTACCCCATTTGTTATATGTTACCATTTATGTGTGTGTGTGCGCGCGTGTGTGCGTGCGCACGTGTGTGCACGCTGTGTGTAAGAATGCTATGTGTGTGTTTCATGGACGAGTATCTGCAGATGTATGTGCTTCAAGTACTGTACATGTATTCATTTCTGCATTTGTGTGTTTCTTGTGCAATTTGTGGTCATAGACATTGTGTATAAACGCTTGGAGGTGTCTATTTGTCTGTTCGTGTGTGCGTGTGTGTGTGTGTGGGTGTGTATGTGTGGGTGTGTGCGTGTGTGCGTGTGTGCATGTGTGTCTGTGTGCGTGCATGCGTGTGGGTGCATGTGTGTCTGTGTGCGTGCGTGCGTGTGGGTGTGTGCGTGCATGCGTGTGCGTGCATGCGTGTGCGTGCGTGTGTGTGTGTGCGTGCATGCGTGTGTGTGGGTGTGTGTGTGTGGGTGTATGCGTGTGTGTGCGTGTGTGTGGGTGCGTGCGTGCGTGCGTGCATGCGTGTGGGTGTGTGCGTGCATGCGTGTGGGTGTGTGTGTGCATGCATGTGGGTGTGTGCGTGCATGCGTGTGCGTACGTGCGTGTGGGTGTGTATGTGTGTATGTGTGTGTGTGTGTATGTGTGGGTGCGTGCGTGTGTGCATGTGTGTCTGCGTGCGTGTGGGTGTGTGGGTGTGTGCGTGCATCCGTGTGGGTGCATGTGTGTCTGTGTGCGTGCGTGCGTGTGTGTGTGCGTGCATGCGTGTGTGTGTGCGCGTGCATGCGTGTGTGTGTGTGTGTGCGCGTGCATTCGTGTGCGTGCGTGTGTGTGTGTGCTGCAGTGTATTTTCTGGGAGTTTTTTTTCGTCCAAATGCACACAGTGACTCCCATGTGCCTGACTATTGATTTAGAAATGACTGGCCTGCTCATTCACGCCATCTGCTCTGCTAACGAAGAACGACAGAGAGCAGAGAGGGGGAGAAAGGAAGAGATAATCTCCCAGTATCCTCCTCACTTCTCCACAGCAACGTGCAATAAGAAAAAGAACCCAAATTGATAGAAAGGAAACAAAAGCAGGTTTGATCTGTGGACGTTAATGAACAAATGCGCTGGTTCCTTTCTGATGGAGAGCATGTGGGCTGATCATCAGGGTCATTCGTGAGCAAGTTTGGAAAACAGTGGGCAAGTTACAATTAATATACAGTTGATATGTAGTTCATCTGAGAGGACTTTGAGTAAACTAAACACCAAACAGACACCTAAAAACACACTAAAAAAAGAACATAAGTTAGTAATAGACTAATTCCATGCAGCCTCATCCATCCATCATGTCTCATCATGTGTCTTTCCTAGTCAGAGTCACTGGGATCTGGAGTCTATCCCAGCTCTCTTTGAGATTTACGCTGGACTGGTTGCCAGCCCATCACAAGGCCACCTAAAGACAAACAACCACATGGAAAATTTGACTCACCAACATACATGGTTTTGAAGTGTGGGAGGAAACCAAAGAAAACTCTCAAGAGTCCTCACTATAAAACGTCGGCCAGGAACCTTCCTGAACCTTCAACCACCATCAGACCAGTGTGCTGGCCCCTCAGCTACCCCAGCCATCCTTCTTCTACACCCTAAAATGTTTGTCATTAACTTTCTCCAAGGGTTTAAACAAAAAATAAATGTGCAATACAAAATAAACTAGCCTTGCCTCTTTCTCTACCGTTTCAGATGATCTCATCCAAGCAGACGGGTCTGCCACAGTCCCCATGTCGAGGTTTTAAGCCGGAGTGCCCGGAGAAAACCATTGCAAGCACATGGAGAACATGGAAACTCAACACAGAGAGATTCCTGCCAGGACTCAAACCAGGAACCGTCTAACTGTGAGGCAACAGTGCCAACTTTGAAGCCACCGTGCTGCCCCGTCTGTCATTATTTCTAACATTTCTAAAATCAACAGCTGCAGTGATTCAAAATAACCATTTTATCTACCAGATTCTACCAGACTACTAGAGTTAAAAATGTAAAAACTTAAAAAAAAAAAATCTACATACTGGTAAATGACCCTTGGAAACTTATTTAATCCAATGCAACTGCAAATACAAACTACTTTTGACGTGGTAATTTGCATGTTTTGGTAACTTACATATGTGTATTGTGACATTTACGTATTCTTGCATTGCATAGAATTGGGGTGTTCGATGTGAAGCCAGTTCCAAACTGCTTGACACCAGATTATTTAACCGCGTTTTAGTCTGATAAAATCCCCACAGATATACTACAAGACAATCTGCAGTGCTGCAAATAGGCAGAACATTTCCATGTCTCAGGCCTCATTAAAGGGACTCAGTGAACCCTGTGCGTCCGGTTGTTTCTTTAAGATTGCACTACTGACATTCCCTGTTTGTCAGACTACTCTCCTCCAGCCTCTAGCTGTTCATCGTGCATTGTGTGTGGCGCATCGTGGCTTTTCTTTTTCTTTTACTAACAATCATGATAGGAGAATTGGATTAAATTGGAATGAAATGGAGTATAAATGGACTACAAGTATTTGGATTTAACTGGAATATAATTGGATATAATTAAGCTAAATTTAACTGGGCTGCATTGAACCTGTTTGCTTTCTGTCTAAGTGCCTTAAGTAGATTTTCATTGTGAATTAAGACAATACAAAAAAACAGAATTTGAAGAAAACTGAATTAAGGCTGCAAACATGTTATATCAGTTACCTCTTTATTCCTAAACTTTGCCGGTTCAATGAGCACTTTTATGTCGGGCACCAGGAGCGTCATGTCCAAAAGGTCTGGTCATGACCAGAAAATGTCTTTTTCCTTTCTTCTTCTTTGTTTTTTTTTTTTTTAATACTTTTCAGATTTTTATTTTTTATTTTATATACATTATAGAAATAACAAGAATTTATTCCATTTTATTATAAAGGGCCAGCTCTACATTTTTAGTCAGTTTCAAATGACCAGACTGACTGATCCTGAGACAAGAACATAAGTTAGTAATAGACTAATTCCATGCAGCCTCATCCATCCATCATGTCTCATCATGTGTCTTTCCTAGTCAGAGTCACTGGGATCTGGAGTCTATCCCAGCTCTCTTTGAGATTTACGCTGGACTGGTTGCCAGCCCATCACAAGGCCACCTAAAGACAAACAACCACATGGAAAATTTGACTCACCAACATACATGGTTTTGAAGTGTGGGAGGAAACCAAAGAAAACTCTCAAGAGTCCTCACTATAAAACGTCGGCCAGGAACCTTCCTGAACCTTCAACCACCATCAGACCAGTGTGCTGGCCCCTCAGCTACCCCAGCCATCCTTCTTCTACACCCTAAAATGTTTGTCATTAACTTTCTCCAAGGGTTTAAACAAAAAATAAATGTGCAATACAAAATAAACTAGCCTTGCCTCTTTCTCTACCGTTTCAGATGATCTCATCCAAGCAGACGGGTCTGCCACAGTCCCCATGTCGAGGTTTTAAGCCGGAGTGCCCGGAGAAAACCATTGCAAGCACATGGAGAACATGGAAACTCAACACAGAGAGATTCCTGCCAGGACTCAAACCAGGAACCGTCTAACTGTGAGGCAACAGTGCCAACTTTGAAGCCACCGTGCTGCCCCGTCTGTCATTATTTCTAACATTTCTAAAATCAACAGCTGCAGTGATTCAAAATAACCATTTTATCTACCAGAGTCTACCAGACTACTAGAGTTAAAAATGTAAAAACTTTAAAAAAAAAAATCTACATACTGGTAAATGACCCTTGGAAACTTATTTAATCCAATGCAACTGCAAATACAAACTACTTTTGACGTGGTAATTTGCATGTTTTGGTAACTTACATATGTGTATTGTGACATTTACGTATTCTTGCATTGCATAGAATTGGGGTGTTCGATGTGAAGCCAGTTCCAAACTGCTTGACACCAGATTATTTAACCGCGTTTTAGTCTGATAAAATCCCCACAGATATACTACAAGACAATCTGCAGTGCTGCAAATAGGCAGAACATTTCCATGTCTCAGGCCTCATTAAAGGGACTCAGTGAACCCTGTGCGTCCGGTTGTTTCTTTAAGATTGCACTACTGACATTCCCTGTTTGTAAGACCACTCTCCTCCAGCCTCTAGCTGTTCATTGTGCATTGTGCGTGGCGCATCGTGGCTTTTCTTTTTCTTTTACTAACAATCATGATAGGAGAATTGGATTAAATTGGAATGAAATGGAGTATAAATGGACTACAAGTATTTGGATTTAACTGGAATATAATTGGATATAATTAAGCTAAATTTAACTGGGCTGCATTGAACCTGTTTGCTTTCTGTCTAAGTGCCTTAAGTAGATTTTCATTGTGAATTAAGACAATACAAAAAAACAGAATTTGAAGAAAACTGAATTAAGGCTGCAAACATGTTATATCAGTTACCTCTTTATTCCTAAACTTTGCCGGTTCAATGAGCACTTTTATGTCGGGCACCAGGAGCGTCATGTCCAAAAGGTCTGGTCATGACCAGAAAATGTCTTTTTCCTTTCTTGTTTGTTTTTTTTTTTTTTTTGTAAAGACTTTTCAGATTTTTATTTTTTTATATACATTTTATTTTATATACATTATAGAAATAACAAGAATTTATTCCATTTTATTATAAAGGGCCAGCGATATTTGCTTTAAAATAAAATTAAAATGATCAGGAGCATAAAAAACAGTCCACTAACTAAATCATGTTGAAATACAGTAGAATTAGAAAACTAAGTAAAGCAGCAGGACGTGCACGCGGCTGAGCGCCTGCCTCAGGAGAAGCCTCCGTTCTCCGACGATGCCGTTATTTTCAACATTTTCCACAGATGATGGAGTGCGTTCGTGTCTCGCTCAGAGCATCAGCGTAGTCCTGCCTGTAAACCGTTTCTACATTCATTATTCATGTCAGGTGTTGCTGCTGCATGGCCCCTTTGGTCCATATTAGAGACAGATCCACATCTGGCAGCACTATTATTTAGATGATAACGGGAGAGGGAGGGGCTTAACAACAGGTTAGCACAGTGTATTGAATCCCCTTCAACAGACGGTGTTGAATGCTGGCCACATCGCCGTGTTTGCTGTTAAAAAGTGGATAATGTTCGTGCAGTGGATCCTGTTCAGGATCAGCAGGACAGACTATCGTATGCTTTGGATTTTTCTCCTTCACTGCCACAGTGTGCAAAAAGCACCAGCGTGATGAAAGATATAAATCTACGAGGTGCCGCGTTGCATGCTTATGTTCGGACACACGCATTCAGAGAAAAAAGACAAAAATACGGCCGGATCGTGAGCGGCACATGAGAAGCATACAGCAGTGTGCGTGCTGTTTGTCTTCTTCCTGTCTTTTTCCCCTCAGTCCTCCCTTTTGCTTCCTCCCCCACGTCCCCGGTGGATGTCTGCAGCTTGTTATCCAAAGGCGTGAGGAGGAGTGTGACAGTGTGATAATCCGTGCCGATGTGAGCCACTGACCCTGTGATGTGCTGCAGGACCTGCTTGATGCTGCGTGTGTGCTGTGGAAAAGTGTCTGCAGCACTTCTAACGCACCTTCTCTTTGCTTGGATGTTTGTTCATTGAGCGCGTGTGTACATGAGGGGCATTCAGATGTTCGGCTGCATCCAGATGCTTCTTTTTTCTGGTGGCTTATCAGGCGAAGGGTGATGCACATGTCGCTTCAATCAGCCAGGATGCGAAGAGTGCTCGCCGTTAGATACCCAGCGTAAGCAGACGGAGACGTTTCAGAGGCCAAATTCACATTTACCGCTGTTCAGACGAAGAGATCTCACCCCGGTTTTTAGCATGTGGCTCAGTGCACCACATAGGAAGAAGAGGAGCCCACTCCAGTCAGTAAAGCATGTCGCTGACACAGCACCTGTGGACCTGTGGGCACATCGCTCACATTCGGCCGATCTGGTAGTTTTACTTCCCGCAGCTCTACATTTTTAGTCAGTTTCAAATGACCAGACTGACTGATCCTGAGACAAATATTAACAAAAAACCCCAAACCTCTGGTAAAACCTGCAGCGTCCTGCATAAAGACAGAACCTGGAAGCAAACACAGTCGGAGAAAATTAGGCAGTGGTGTCAAAACATGCTTATCAGTCAGGAAAATGTTCATTCTAAATATCTACTGTAAAAAAGGTTTGAATTACATGATATTCGCATTTCTTAGCCCATATATAGTTAGACACTCAGAAACAATCATTTTGTCTCTTGATTAATATTTAAATGTTATTATTATTGTTATTATTATATTTTCATGTGTTATCTGCTTTCATATCGTATTTCTGCTTTCATCCCTCGGTTGGAGTCGTCTCCAGCCAGACCTCCCCCCTGCACCCAGGTCCCCACAGACGCGGGTCTGATTCCCTCTTCTGATAACCAACACAGGCTGGATTCGCATTTGCATGTTCTCCCTGAGCCTGTGTGGATTTTCTCCAGGTTTCCTTCAAAGGAAAGTCCAAACACATGCATAGACTCTAAATTGGCTGTGCGTGTGAATGCGAGCATGAATGACTGTCTCACTTGGTGAGCTCTGTGGTGGACTAACAACCCATAAAGGGGGTTTCCTGCCTTTCATCCTGTGTCTTTTCTGACAAATGTGCGAGAAAGCATCACAGGGCACAACAAGATGTTAGAATGGTGAGTGTGATGTATATTAAGTGCTCAGTTTTGTGCATTTTACTGACTGTGGATGTTGGGGATTGTAGGACGATGACTGGGAATTTGATTTCACAGAGCTCGTACCTCCGCGTTAATTCAAAGGAAGAGGCCACAGCACCCAACGGCGCTCGGAGGTTTCTCCATGTTCATATTGTGAAGGAACAAATTCAAAAGCACCACACAAAAACACATTATGTCATTTAATCCAGTATGTGAATATGTTACCACTGAGTTTGTTATCGAAGAGCAAAGAGCAGTTAAACCGTGACTTTGGAACAGGAGAAATAAACTGGACAAACCAAAATACTTTATTTGTTAACTCTTTCTTGTGGCGACACCTTTTCCAAAAGCCTTTTGTCGTGTCTGCGTGGTGTGACAGGAGCAGTTGAGGTGCAGCTGCTTCAGTCTCTGCAGACACATTTAATTCACTGCTCTGAACAAGAATTTCATACTTTAAGTTTTTGTTGTTTTTTTTTTCAGCTGGAAACGAGACTCTGCAATAACCTTCTCACAAATGTGAATGTGAAGAACATAAAAAAAAAATGAACAGAACTGCATGTTTTCAAAGTAAATAACTGTTTTTAAGTATATATTATTGTCATCCTTTTCAACAATTTGGGCCTGAAATGATTATTAGTTATTTCATCTCATCTCTTTCTCTGAGCATCAAATAGGTCCCACACTTTCTGGCTGTGGTTGTCTGATTCACTTCCTTTTTATTCGGACTTATCCTGACAAACGATAAAGCTTTTTAAAAATTGCATCATGCTTTTCACAAATTAATTTTCAACCTTACGCTCTTCAGTGTGACATTTTAATTAGGTTGGAATGGAAAACTTTACATTTGAGCTAATTAAAACAATGCAGACACACAAATGGACTCGCACAGAACACACAAGGAGTGAACCAGACGGGGGAAAATCTGATTATGGGTATTATTGTCATGGAAACCAGCTGATGGTAAGTCTGAAGCAACCCCCCCTCCACTCTGTCTTCCCCGGGGCTGCAGGGAGAATCGGACAATAGTAAAGGTATTACTGTGCTGGACTGGTTCCAAGCTTTCCCTCCCCCTTCACAACTCACGCACGCATGCACGCACGCACGCACGCACGCACGCACGCACGCACAGACACCTACACACACACACACACGCACACACACACACACACACACACAAATTAAGAATTTTTTGCCCACATACACAAATTATCCAATCTCTCAGTCTCCGAAGTGAATTTAAAGCCAGAGCTCCCTCTTCTGGTGACAAGTGTCTCTGCAGTTACTGAACCTGTTCTTCATCACCATCATCATTACCGTCATCATCATCTGTCTGATAACATGTTGAAGCACGAAAAAGAAAGAAATAAGCTTTTTTCCTCATAAATGTTGCAAGATTCCCTGTAATGCATAGTTTGTTTGTAACAAATGTACAGGCATCGAGCAGCACACCTGCTTGTTCAGGTGTTTATCCGTCACCAGGAATCTGGCAGGGATGCTTTACATGTTTTCTGGTAGAGTCAAGTCTGTCCGTCCTGTTCGTGAATCTTACCAGAGGTTTGCGTCCCTGAGTTGTGAAGACGCTTTCTACTTTCATGACGTTCTTCAGAGTATTCAGTGGTTTTTCTCCTCTGAGAAACCGTTCTGCCATCATCCACTTTAGCTGTCTTCTGTGGTTTTGAGGTCTTTTCAAGTTGTTGAGCTCGCTTTCTTTGTACGAACGAACGAGCAGAGCGATCGATTAGATTTTCTCACCTTACCAGTGGCCTCCTTCACTTGCATTTGAAATCTCCTCCGACTTCTCATCAGCACTTCCAGTCAAACAGCTGCCAACTTTCAACTCAGTGCCTAATGTTCATTTATCTACTACATTTATTTAAAATATGGAGGAACTGGCTCACAGCAAGCCAATAACTAATTGTCCAGAGCCCCTTTACATGAAACGGCTGTAATTCCTGATTGTTCTTCTCTGAATCGGGCCTGCAGGCTTGAGTCTGACATGCCTGTTGTAGAGCTCAAACCCCAGTTCCTTCAGCTGATGCGGCTGCACTGTTGCATCACTACTTGAACCAGATTTCCCGACATTTAAGATGAAATGGTTTTGGTATCTTTGGACTCTGCACTTGGCTTTAGAACAAAGCTCTGTTAATCTAAAGACTGTTTCATGCACGTATTCATATAATCCCCCACATGAGGACCTTGACATGCATTCCAGATGTTTTTTGTTTTGTTTTGTTTATTCTTTTTAAAAAATCTAGCAATTAAAAAGTACAAAAGCTAAAATACTTCAGTAGCTCTCGATCTTTTCATTCGTTTCACAGATGTTACAGATGCTGCGGAGAAATCATTTTTATTTCTTGATTGTTATACTCTCTTATAGCAGCCTTGTTCTGAATGAAATGTGAGTTTCTTTGTTCCTCCACACAAGATTCACTGTTACACAAACTGTATAGTTCTGGGTAGCGCGTTGTCTAAGTCCAAGTCCGACCCGTACTGATGTTGAATTCATAAATTCATCATTTGTGTATTTGTTTCAGTCATTTTTATCCATTAAAGGCTAATTGCTATAAAGCATTACATTCTTCTGACTTAAGATTGAAATATGAGATGTTTACATTCAAAAATTCATTGTGTATTTCGAATCTATTTCAGACAAGATAGTAAGTGAAGCCCGTTTCGGCGCCGAGGAGGATTTGATTCCGACTGTTGGATGAACTGTCACAGGAATGTGCTGGAAATGTTTAGGGATGGAGAAGGAGGTGAGAAGGAGGTGACCTGTGATCTGCAAAGAGCTGCGTCTGAGTGGAGACTCACGGACCGGCGTTCACGGACAAACACATGATCACAAATGGCTAAGCTCCTGCATGCACACTCAGTGTGCACACCTGGGATGACAGTATCTTCCTGTCTTCGTTAGAGTCTGGTCAGTAATCAAGCAGGATGAAGGAGTTGTTAATTACATCTAATCACACTAGATGCTTATGGCTAAATGCCATTCACTGGCAGCTGCCTCTAATCCCGTGAAGTTGTAGAACAACAGACACGGCTAAACCCGAGTTGTGTCACAGGCTGCACGTGCACTTCAGCTTGAGCCCTGAGTTGTACGTTTCAGATCTTTAGCAGACGCTCAGATATCCAGAGAGGCTTACACTGAGGAGAATGGACATTTTATTGCAAATGCCAGCTGAAGAGAAATCATACAAGAGGATTGCAGTCGGACTGAGACGAAGGACGAACTGAAAGAAATTATGCAGATTAAAAAGCTTAAATGGGCCATTCAATTTAGCTGAATACTGTACCACAATTTGGTAACTCTTGGATAAAGATAATTTTGCCAGCCAGTGGCCTTATATTACCTTTTATCCTTGAAAAAGTTCAAAAAGGAATTTTCTCTCTGTGCTGCTGCAGTTCTGAGCCATTTTTTAAACCACTGTCCAGAGAAACATAAAAACAGGACGGTGCTTAAACGTGAAGGCAGAGAAGTGAAGGAAAACATCAACCAGACTTCAAATAGTGACTAAAAGCAGGACAGCAGGAGCATTTTCCACATGTTTGGACTTGGAATTTTGTAATTTCTTCATGAAAGTGACGAAAATCTTAACACAAAATTCAACTCAAACTATTCCATCTTTAATACTTTTAATAGTTTGTTTATATACTTTTTTAATTACTTGTCATAATGCTGAGAGCTGCTGGATGATAATGTTATGTGTATGCATAACGACAATAAAGAATTCCTATCGTATCTACCATTACTGTAAATAAAAGATTCCCGTTAGCGGATGCCTGGAAAGCCTCTAAGTCGTCCTTCCGTACGTTTACAGTGTATTTTTATGTGGTGAAGAGAAGGAACATGGCTGTTTTACAAACCACCTACTATAGAAAAGTGGTGCCAAAATAGAAAAGCCTGCGCTGTAACAGTTGGTAGTTCGTAGCATTTAAAAATACGCAGACGGTGTCGTCATGGAAACATTTCCACGACGCTGATCCGTCCACATCAGCTGAGCCAGCAGGTTTATTTACATTATTGTAGGTCGACTCGCGCCGATGAAAAGTTTCAACTTAGAAAGGATGTGGACTCAGAATCAAAAACTACTACTTATTCAATTGATTATTTAGTTCGTGTTTTTCAAAATGAAAATTAAAAGTGTGATAGAAATGTTCCATTCCTTTGCTGTTATTAACTTTCATGACAAAACTGTGCAAGTGCTTAGTTTCGCCAAATGAAGGAGGCTTTTGGAAAAACTGTTCCGACCTGCAGCTGGAAGGTCACGAGACAGTCTCAGAAAGGGCCTTGTTAGTGTTTGTTCTGGTGCTGAATTAGGTTAATAAATGCAAAAGCAAATAACAAAGCTGTCCATGGAAACTCTCTGTAGCCCAAAGCTCGAAATGAGGTGACTGGCTAATTAACCACATTCTTTACTCTCTTGAGTTTTGACAAAACACATTAAGTCACTGTTATTTTATGTGCTATCAGCACATCAATTCCTCAGTTTTCAAATGCCAATTAGCAGAAAACGCACACAGCTGCACACACACACACACACACACACACACACACACACACACACACACACACACACACACACACACACACACACACACACACACACACATGACCTCTTGATGAGCTTAGAAACACACGTTGGTGCACAACTCTGAACAAGAGAGTCCGTTCTGAGCACAACTTAAAAGGTATAAAAACCAACCAAACTTATCAAAGAACCAAGAGTCAGTTATGTGAAAGAGAACCGATCCTCGTTCAGTTCTGGCAATCTATGTATCCAGATGTAAAAAAATCATCTGGTTCCTCAAATAAAGTAAATAAAATCTCAGATGAATAACATAAGACATTATGTCTTCATTTACCAAAAACTATTTAGTCTACAGAAACGGGGATTTGGCTCATTTTGCTTATTGTTTTTGTTGTTTCTTACTGAACGTTGTACAAAGTGACTTTGGCGTGAGCGTGCAGGGACGCCCACTCCTTCGATGATTGACACTCGTCTAAAATCTTCACCACTTCTTCCTCACTGTAGAATGATGGCCTCATTTATCTTGGAGAAGCCTTTAAACCGTTTCTAGATGTTTGTCACCACTGCCGATCTCTTTACTCCTTGGCATTATGTGAACACACCCCTGAAACTACTGAAACATCTGCTTATATATTTGTGTTCACACCTGCTGGATCATTTCATCAAGCACGTTTAATTATTGCACTAGGAAGCCACTAACTGTCTGATTCAGATCACAGATGTAAACTGAGGAGCATTTGTCCATACCAAGATTTATTTGTAGTTATTTGAATTTTAGTGGGCTTGTATATGTTATGGAGCATATTTGTTGACCTTGGTTCTATCTAGAATTTAATTTGAAGTATTCTGAGTCTCAGCATCTCAGCAATTAGCGATGTGAAACAGAGCTGCCAGGAATAATCAAAACTGTGAAGATAAAGTTGTAATAAAGCAATAATTGTCACAGTTTTCCCAGGCTTCACAATGAGATCTAATTTAACCAAAAACTTTCTCCATATAAGTTGTTCATGAAACATGACATATCACACGGAGTTAAACAAGTTAAACGCCCACGCAGTTTCAGTCACTTCTCAGAGACAATGGACCAATTACAGAGCTCGCCACCGAGGTCTGCTTTAGGTTCAAGTCACAGCAGAGCAAAGTCACGCGTGAAGTAAAGAAAAAAAACCAAGAAAGACACTGTGCGGCTGAGAGAGATGAAGAGGATAAGTGAGAGTCGCTGGCCAAAAGAGGAGTCAGATTTATGGTGGTGTGAAGGTGAGATGGATGGCTGTTTGACCAGTGGGCTGCTGAAAATGGCCGGGCAGTATGTTATGGTCCAGGAGAGAAAATGAGGCAGCTCTCACACACCTATCCATCAGAGCCATTTAGTTGCTTGTTGGGGCTCGTAAAGGGTTGTGTGTGTGCGTGTGTGTGTGTGTGTGTGTTTGTGTGTGTGTGTGTTTGCGTGTGTGTTGGTGCTTGTGTGTCTGTGTGCATGCATACACTCTCAGCTGGATATTAGACTATTACAGCCCCCCTCTTAATGGGGGGTAGTGACTCTATCGTGGAAGATGTAGGGCTGACAGGTGACAGGTGAAGCTTCAGTACACAAGTGGAGAGCAGCAGCAGAGCTGACGCCTTTAGTTGTGTTGTCTCTAGGATTTGTGTGTTACCCACATCTGGTCCAAACTGGTACCGTGATCTGCAGATGTGTGTATTTACAGTAGATTGAGCAGATGTTTTTGTCCAAAAGCGAATGAAATACAATCAAGGATTACTCATAACTTAGAAGATCACTAAGCAGGTGCAGATAAGTCAGTATAGGAGTAAGTGCAGCTGAGTACCACAACTGTGAACAGGCGTTCCTGACAGAAGGTGTTCTGGGAAGAGGACCGTTTTCCACGTCTTCTCGGACGTACAGAGGGATGACTCTTCTCTAGCAGCCACTCGTAACTCGCTCCACCTCTGAGGAACCCCGTGGGAGAACAGTCTGGACCAAGATCTTGTGTGAGGAGAGGACCCGGCCAGTCTGTGTTCTTGTGATGAGCAAAGTGCTCACGAGGGGGTATACGCCTTTACGACTGAGTTCAAATAAGCAGGTGTGGATCCCCAGACCACCTTGAAGGTAAGATCCAGGACATATTAGGATATTTGATCCGGGCAGAGAAGAAGTACGTCCAGCTGCCGGATTCCCACCAACATCTGTTCCTGATAAACTGTTTTCTGTTAAACATTAGAAGATAATACATCTTTGCTCGAGATTCAGCTGTCTGCTGTATGAAGTCCCAGAATATGACATACATTTTATAGGTTAAAGGACCATGAGTTAAACATGTTCTACAGTACTTGGAAACCGAAAGGTTCTCACATGTTCACAGCTGTCAGCAATGACTTGTGGACAGAAATGAGCAAAACAATTTCAGGTACTAACAATCCAATTTGGCAATTTTTGCAAATAGGGCAGCAGCACTGAGCTGGTGGGTGGATGAGCATTTCCTCTGGTGATGTGTGTGTGCAAAGCAATTTAGTGAAGCTGTAAAATGTTGGTCAAGCCCCTAACAGCCGACCATGCAGTTCTCTGAAATGAGTCGTGACTCACTACTAGTTTCTGTTGGCTCCAGTGGCAAACCTGTCCAAAAACAGTCAAGTGTTCAAAATCAACGTGTTTTTCTACCTTCATAACTTTGGGGGAACATGATTGTGGCAGTTGTATTTCTTGACACTTCAGTTGAATCCATGTTGCATGTGAAACACAACGTGAACCTTACAACGGCTCTCTACCTGGTTTTCCTATTCAGGGTCACATGAGTCTACTGGCGCCTACCCAGCCCTGTTTGGTTAAAGGCAGGGGTACAGCTTGTTGCCAGGCCATGTCCTGTTCTCTCTGGAATATAAATATATAAAAAGGAGGCGTGGTGTCAAATAAATGCAGACCCTTCTGCCCCTTGGCTCCACTGAGAAGTTCTTACCTAGAAGTTCTGAACACATTTGTTGTCAAAAGTCAATCTTCTGGTATCAGACGCGTACCCTAAACGAGTCCCCCAGAATGAACCATGAAGGAAGGGACAATTACTGTCTTACTCACGGTCCAGCATCTTGTGTCAAAGGTGTCCACGTCGTGGTAAAGAAGCTCAATGATCCTAGGAACTATGTTGTTGGGGGCAGGACAAAGGACAGGGGGCGGGGCTCTTGCGTACCCCTGGGAGAGTCTCCAGGGACAAACCAGACTAAGAGAAAGACACCATGTGGCACAGAATGCCGATGTTGGTGGTTTGATATGGGTATGTGTGTATAAGCAGGTATAGAAAACAGATGGATGGATGAGTTCAGACATTTGATGGATTGACAGATGCTATGTGCTGACTTGAAAACCTCTCTGGCGCCACTACACTCACACTCAAGGTCGTCAGCATTCCTACATTCAGGCAAAAGGCAAAAACACAGCTTGAGCTCAAGACTGAAACAGGATCTGGAAAGGAAAATGTAAAAGGGAAAATCTTGGCTGTGTTGTTCCTTTGTTAGGGTGGGAACATTCTAGTTTCAAATTCATTCATGTACATATTATTCAAGAAGCATTTATAAGCAAGAATGTCATTTAAAAGCCGTTTAACGGCCTCAGCCAGCTGCGGGTAAAAGACTTAGTTTAAACTAAACGCTTTGTAACCTTCTGTCTCTGCCAACAAATGCATCTGCATATAAACATTCAGGTCAGCAGTAAAGCATCCAAACCTGCTACGATGCACCCTGATGAAAACACACCCCCAGGAATCTTCTTTTTTCTAGCCAGTAGCTGCTTCTAACATTTAAGACAAACGTGTGTTGTTTCGACTTGTATATCTCTATTCAGCTGCACAAAGCTGGGATTAGGGAAACTCGTGATCATAAAGGTAGTCTGTTGAGTGATTACATTAACAATCCTATTACGATGAGAGAACTCTTCATCTTTCACTTATAATGAGACACTAGCTCCAAAAGCACAATGATACTTCATGTGGAAGCTGATCGTCGCCGAACAAGCTTTTCGCAGCACATTTTACCGTTTGCAGCTGATGACGCTGACTGATACTGGCCTACATTAACATTGTCTCATTTAATGAAGCTGTATGAACAGCCAGGTTCAGTCACAGCTTTAATTAAGTTAAACAATTAATTTTAATGAATGGAATTAAACATTAAAAGATGTGAGATCATTTAACCCATCTAAGCATCCTGAATATTTATTCAGAATGCTACAGACAACAGACACTACACATACTACAGCTGCAACTATTCTTTTATAAAGGCAACACAAATGATTATTGAACAGATTAATCAAGTAACTGGATAAAAATACTTTTGCTTTATTAACTACTTGTTAATGTAAATACAGGACTAACCTAAGCACCTGTATAGCCTGTATATACATGCTATGAACGCCACCTGTACCTTGGCGCAGTGACCGCCTGCAGCAGCGCTGATGCCAAGTTTAATAAAGAATAGGACATAATGACTCGGACGTTTAACGTATTTTCTGTGGGGAATGGGACCAGGTGTTGACATGTACGATGAGGGTTGATATATGTGGGGAAGAAAAGCTCAAACTGTCACAATCATGCTTGGTAATAATGCACCCTGCATCCCAGTGGGTTAAAATCAAAGCCACACACCTCATGGACAGTTGTCCATTGAGCAAGTGAGTATCACAGTCATCATGATGCATGAGTCACAGACTTCATTACACACTATTATTATTTTCTGATCACATGCTGCTGCAGGCAATCACTGCCCCCAGGTAGTGGCGCTTCACCAAATTATGTTTTTTTTTGGGTCTTTTTGCACACTTAATGTTCACTTAAAAGTCCACTTACTGTTTAGTGTAGTTTGGAGATAATTCTATTGAGAAATGATTGCTCAAACAGTTCATACGAGGTTTCTGCTGATGGGAGCCAGGCACCTTAAAAACTCTCTAAAGACATACAAACAAGAGTAACTGATATGTAGAGACCTGAGAAGGAATGAGAAGTCATCACCAGCACAACAGAAAATCCTCAGTGAGGCGAAGACGAACCGACAAGTAAAAACTAAAGGCTTGAAGACCTCACTGGAGATGGCAAACATCTCTGTCCAAACATCTACTGTGGACAAATGTGTTGGCAGCCTTTAAAACAAAGAAAGAACCATCATGACAACTTGAAACGGACAAAAGCAATTATAAATAATAACTTACTAAAGATCAACTAATGACAATCAAACATGAGTGTTTTTAATATACTTCAAAGCTTATAATAAAACAAAACAAACTAGGTAATTAAATTAAACCAGAAATTGTAGAAATGACAGGAACCTTAACTTCATATTTTGTTGCAAAACCTACAGAAATATCATTTGACCTGCAATCAAGGCATATATGTGTGTGTGTGTGTGTGTGTGTGTGTGTGTGTGTGCATGTGTGTGTGTGTGTGTGCGTGTGTGTGTGCATGTGTGTGCGTGTGTGTGTGTGTGTGTGTGTGTGTATGTGTGTGTGTGTGTGTGTGTGTGCGTGTGTGTATGTGTGTGTGTGAGTGTGTGTGTGTGTGTGTGCGTGTGTGTGTGACCGCGTGTGTGTGTGTGTGTGTGTGTGTGTGTATGTGTGTTGTGTGTGTGCATGTGTGTGTGTGTGTGCGTATGTGTGTGTATGTGTGTGTGTGCATGTGTGTGTGTGTGTGTGCGTGTGTGTGTGCATGTGTGTGTGTGCATGTGTGTGCGTGTGTGTGTGTGTGTGTGTATGTGTGTGTGTGTGTGTGCGTGTGTGCGCGCGCGTGTGTGTGCATGTGTGTGCGTGTGTGTGTGTGTGTGTGTGTGTGTGTGTATGTGTGTGTGTGTGTGTGTGCATGTGTGCGCGCGCGTGTGTGTGTACATATTGTCTGGTACTATGAAGCAGATGAAGTTTGATTATGGATTACCTGCAGAGGGCTACACACATGTTTTTTTCCCTGCCACTGTCTCCACTGTCTACTGTATAAGAAGAAATAAATAACTACTAGACTACTAGAAATGGTTCATTTTTATTGTTGCAACTCCTTTCTTTTGGATTTTCCACCACCTCCACTTCAAAGAGGATTTTCAGCAGATTTAGAAGGTCTTGGTCCAGACTCTTTACATTATTACGATCCTGTAATGAGACTTTACATGCTGGCAGTGAATAAGCGGAGTTGGTCCAGCAAAATAAGAAAACTAAAATTGTGGCACTGCAAGTATTAGTCTTCACCACGCTGATTTAGTATTTTAATCAATATATCATACTGTTTAAACTCAAGAAAACAGGAAAATCCATGGTTTTTAAAATGTTCCTCTAATCTCTATCAGTGAAATCCAAATCTCACAGTTGTGGGAGAAGGAGAGGCCGGATGGGCAGGGTCGGCTTAAACAACTCCTGAGCCGTGCTTTCAAGATGATTCCAACTTACCTGAATGTTTCTACATATACACTCATCAGGAGGAAGCTCAGCAGAAAGGAGGGGACAAGGAAGGCATGTAAAATAAATGCTTTACTGTGTGAGATGTGAACCACGAATCACAAACATTGTTGTTAAAATAAGTAGATGTGTGAATGGAGATCATTGTTGCAAATTAATTGCCAATGAATATAGTTTGTAGGAAAAAAGATTGGTAATTTTCTCTTTGCTCTATTATTTGCCAATTCCAAAAGAAGAACAGATGAGAAAAGCCAGCAAAGCACCACCCCACCAATTGTCTGGAGCTCAGTCTCCCTGCCCTTCTAAAACTAATAACACAATAAACTTAATCTATCCTTAATGCAATCACATCTATTCAAATCTAATCCTATCCCATACCCCTAATTGGATCTGGTGGATCATGTTACACCCTCTGGCTGCCTTGTTGTCATGGTGATAGGTAGGAGATGCTTCAAGAGCGAGGGCTTGTGCTGAGGGAGAAGACACATTGCATTCATTGGCTTTAAAGACATGTCCAACAAACACTGTCTGCCCGCAGATATGTGTGGTAAATGAAGGGCAACGCTCTGATGATACCTGGAGAGGGACAAACATACAGAGAGTTTACATTCAACAAGCTGCTCAGGCAGATGCTTGGGGGAATACCCTCTTTTGGTCAAAAATCACAAGGATTTATGCAAACAAATTAAAAATGTAATCAATATTTAAAGAGTCGAGTGCAGTGTTTGTTTTTTGTGACTTTTCTTTTCTTGCCTTGTAACCTTCATTGGTAAAATACGGCGTTCAACACCATGAGACTGCACAGATCAGAAGGAGGCCATTATTTAGTGAGCATCAAAGCCAATGTGCAGGATGAAACAACAAAGATTCAGAAATGCATCCAGACAATATTCTTTAATGATAAACTTCTAAGTGAATGTCTCAGGTAGTACAATCCAGTGAGGAGGAAGAAGAGATGGGGGACAAAGCATCATGGACAGAGTAGGCAAAGCACAGCAGATACCACCGAAAGATCGAAGAGGTTGCTGACATCAGGAAACTCTGCCAATGGCTGGAAAAGGCTGGCCTGGATGACAGTGGAAGCATTAGGAGCACAAGAAGAGGCCTTGAGCATTAGTGCAATAGAGACCATGGTCTGCCCCACATGACAAGACACCCAGGTACAACAGAAACCAGGTGTACCACACCAAGCAAGACCTCAGCTGCAGACTGTGAAAATATGCGCTGGAAACAAGCCAGCACATAATAGTGGGATGTAAATGCTGGCAGGTAAGGCACACATGGAGTCCCACAAACCTGCTGTGTGTACAGTGGACAGGAACATCTGTAGAAGTCTCAAAATCAAGATGGGACATACCTCCAAGAGTGGTGAAGAACAAAAGACCAAAGATGCAGTTGGGCTTTCAACTCCAAACTGATAATCTGGTGATGGCTAACCAATTAGACATGGTGATGGTGGCCAGAGAAAAGGAGTAGCAATCCCAAGTGATAGTAACATCATCAATGGGGAACAAGAAGCTGGAGGAAGACCAAGAGTTGAAGGAGGAGACCGAAAACATATGGAAGGTAAAGGCGACATTGGCGTCTTCACCCACTGCTGGTGGTAGAGTGTTTGAGGGTCTCTAAGGGACACAAGTATCCCGAGATGCAGTTTTATGTACCGTTTTATGTCACCTGTCCTTTTTACGTTAACTGACGCAAGGTGGCGTGTCAAGTCAGCCCACAAATAACTCGCCTCTGAGGGTACACTACGGCGTGGATCCTGCAGCCGCTCCATCCTTCTCTTCTGAGGCTGGTGAAGCCAGCGAGGGCGACAGACAGCGGGTCATCATGTTATGTAGTTACGCCTCCTGAGCCATCTTCCCTCCCTTCAACATGGCTTTGGGCGATGATAGAACACACTTTGCTTTTACAAGATTATGAAGGGTGATGAGTCTGCATACAGGAGGAGGTGCAGGGACAACAACCTCAGTCTTCACGTAAAAAAACAAAACAAAATACTCATAATTGACTTCTGGAAAAAGAAGGACCCACACACACCACTGCACATCGACGGAAGGGAAGTGGAGAGGGTTTCTGACTTTTCTGGGAATCCTTATCTCAGCTGCCTCTCACGGACCAACATGCTGGTAAAAGAGGCATAGCAGTGTTTATACTTCCTGAGAATACTCAGGAAGGTGAACTTATCCCAGACCTTCCCGTGTCCTACTACCGCAGTCTTTTTTATGTCTTTTACTTGCTACCCCATGTTTTTAACCTTGCGAAGCACTTTGTGAGCATCTCTCTGCGAAAGGTGCTATACAAATAAAGTTTACTTACTTACACAGCACCAATGAGTGTGTCCTGACCTATTGCATCCTGGTGTGGCACCGGAGCTGCTCTGCATGCAATAAAAAGGCTCTGCACAAACAACAAACAACCAGCTCCCAGCCCTGGATGATATCTTCAACTCCGCTGCCTGAAGACAACCCCTAACATTCTCAACGGGTCCTCCACCCAGCACCCCATCTCCTCGAACTGCTGCGCTTGGGCCAACGCTCACAGCTCCATCAGAACACACATAACCTGGTATAAGAAAGTTTCTGGACAATGACTTGAACAATGACTCAGATAAACTACACATACGCTGTAGAGCTGCTGCAACACTACTGCTCCTATTGCTGTGAATTGATATGTTTTTAACATAAGGTAAATTATGTACATGTTGGTGTGTGTGTGTGGGAATGGACATGAGTGTTTTATGGTCGTATATGTTTTGTATATTTTTCTTTTCTTACCCTTACGTGAATGAATGAAATAAGGAATGCTTGGACCCTGCTTGCACAATGGTCAGGTTTTTGATGGGGCTTGTTTGACGGTAGTTTTCCACGTTTTTAAACACATTTCACACAGAGAGACATTTTTAAAAAATATACTTATAGCAATGTTGAATATTGTTACCCAGTAATAAAAAATACAAAGGAAACCTTTTAAAATAATATGTTTTGAGGAGTGTACTGGTACCATGAACATATCTTATATAGATTGAAAATGTAATATTTTTCACTTCATGGCATAATTGTTAATAAATTTCAAATAAAAAAAATAAAACAGTTAGTCGTGACATCAATCCCCCATCCCTCGGCACGCCAGATGCACACACGCAGATGTGCGCAGAAAAATATGAAGGAAAGGAAGTGTTAACACAAATTTTTCCACTTCCAAAACTGACTTCTGTACTCTAACAATAAACTCATATCTGATGGTCTGTGAGACGGCTACGGCGCTCGTGGGGTTAGAAAGCTGTCGGTTCTACCATTAAAAGAGGTTGAAGTTTATTTTATTGCAACCTTTAATCTATTACAGTTTACTTGTATTTGTTCAGTTGTTCAAAAAAGGTTGGTGAGGTGTGAAATAAACTGCAATGGAGTTCGAAAAAAGACTGTGTGTGTGTGTGGGGGTGTGTGTGTGTGTGTGTGTGTGTGTGTGTGTGTGTGTGTGTGTGTGTGTGTGTGTGTGTGTGTGTGTGGTGTGTGTGTGTGTGATGCCTCAGAACGAGGGAGCACCAAGTTAGTTTTAAAATGACATTTACACCTAAAGATGGAAAATGATTCAGTTTCCTATTAACTTCTGAACATTATTAAACTCAAAGTTTAATCATTTTAAATGTAAATATGTGAGATAAACAACTGAAAGAAGAAGAAAACACACAGATAGGCAGTTCGTGTCAGTATCAGTTGCCATGGTGACATGGCTCCTGTCTTCTTTCCAAGCTTGAGAGCCACGCTTTTTCCTTTAGTCCTATATTTGCTGCAAAAACTCCCACACTCTTTTTATGATGTGGTTAACAGTTTTCTTACTTGTGCCACTCGCTCCTGTCCTTTGTCCTCTGAGTTTTAACAGGGATACACAGTGGACAATGCCATCAGTGAGCTTTGTGCTGAACGTCGTCGTGCCACGGCTGTTTGTCCTGTTTACCAGTCCAGTTGTGTTTACGACCCCTCTCCTCCTATTTTGCGTTTATTTTTAGGTCCAGTATCAGACACTTTACCATCCACATTTAAACTTTAGGCTGAATCAGTCTTTTGACCAAATTACTCAACTGATGATTTTAATCTGATT
The DNA here is from genome assembly GCA_014839995.1 of Xenentodon cancila. NCBI lineage: Eukaryota > Metazoa > Chordata > Actinopteri > Beloniformes > Belonidae > Xenentodon > Xenentodon cancila. The sequence goes on along the minus strand of CM026216.1, from coordinate 3,432,460 downwards.
TACTGGTAAATCATGGAGAACAGACCATGGGAGCTTTGCTACTACATGTATTCTTACTACCTGTGTACACAGTAGAAGATATTGTTAAGAAGTAAGAATTTTAAGTCTTCCGACAACCCTGCCATCTCCATGGAGTCGTTTCATGTTTTAATAAGGACATATGTGAAAAACAACATGCAAACTACTCTATATTGCAATTTATGTTTCACTAGTTGGGATAGATTGGAAGGCATTTGCTTATTTCTGAGTCTATTTTTAATAAAATCATGAAAGCATTTAAGGAGTCGGGAGAAAATTCAGCTGGTAAAAGAGATCTTAGGTGTCCAGCTTTGGCCCCGGAAACATTTCTGCAAATACAGTACAAGGAAGACGGAGTTGCATTCACAAATACCGTTTACAAAAGAAAAGTTATATTATTCCTATTTTCTTAGTTCACAAGGTGCCAACATAACATAGTGAAAACATATTCTGGTCAGATAAAGTAGTATTCCAGATGTTATTTGAAGGAAACAGGTGCTATATGCTCCATACCAAAAATAAATAAATAAAAATAACCCTTTAAACTGTCACCAGTAATAAGTTCAAAAGCCAGGCTCTGTGTTGGTGTGAGGTTGTGTCAGTGCCTTGAGATTTTAGAGCAGCATCCGCTGCAATCAGGACAACCAGACAACCAGACAATGCAAAACCGTACAGACCAATATAGTGTGTATATATATATATATATATATATATATATATATATATATATATATATATGTCTGCTAAAAACAAGTTCTGAGTTTATGTCGATTTGTTTTTTAGTTTTTTTTCTGCACTTTTGAAATTTGGCAGTGTTTTTTTACTTGGTGATTATATGCAAAAGATTCAGCCAGATTCAAACTGGCTACTTTTAATGTAAAAATCCTTTGCTGAAGAGGAAGCAGGAATGACAGGAAAAGTGTAAGATGCACATGAGTGATAAAAAAATAACATGATAGGAACTTACTGTGATTGGCAGCTGTGTTTGGCTCACAAAGACCAGTCCTAAGTAAGTGGAACCAGCCTAACACAGACTATCATGACCCAATCAGTACGAACACGCTCGTAGAAATTTACAGCATGAACCAAATCAGGCTTCCATGTTTGGCATGAAATTAAAATGTTCATACTTTTCCGATTTCTCATTACAATTATTCATGTCTGAATTTTTTTTAAAAAGGTCTGATCACTGGCAATTGCACGCTAAATCAGAATGAATTTCAAGCAGGTTTAAAGCAGCTTAAGGTGAGATTTAAATCTGCAGAGGGTTACCATGAGCTGCACTGCTGCCTCGCCCTCTTTCACTCTGTGTGCATCTCTTTATTTTCTCTCACTTTTTCCTTTCTCTCTTGACTTCCTTTTCTTCTTTGCTCTCGCTCTTGTGAAACTACATTTTCAGCCTTGTAAATAATTTAAGTTTCAATATAATGTATTTAATTCTGCTCAGAGAAGGATATGAAAATGTAATAACATTTGCATAATTGTGCATTAATTATACATTCAGTAGTTTTTAATGAGTTAAGCAGACGTTTGGAGGCTGCGATAACATCTACAGTGCAAGGTGAGGTCAGCTGCTAATAAATCAGGTGAAGGCAGGGCAGTAAGCTGAGAGTAGGACTCTGCATGAATCCAGAGAGGCGGCGGGAACAAAATGATCCCGTATGTGTGAACAAAGGAAACATTACACATTTTGACTGAATATTGGTGCAAAAAAGAGGAGGGTATTTTAGTTGTTCCTGTGATAATAATAAAAACAATACTACTACCACTACTGCTACTAAAAATAATAAAATGTAAGTAAGAAAAGAGATCATATTTCTAAGTTTATGCTGCTGCAGGTTACAATTTGTCCAATTTTGGACAAAATTCCTAAATATACTTAGAATACTTTCCTCTTCTAAATAACATCTTGAAAGCTTGAAAGCAGAGTCAGGGCTGGAGTAAATAAAAACAGGGAAGCGGGATAATGTTTAATATGATTTAGTCAGTCTGTTGACGACAGCACTTTCATGCTAATAGTAGCATTATAACGCGGCTTTAAAGGCAATGATATTGACCGGATGTGGTCTGACTCAGATCTTGATCAACTACATTTCAGTGTGGATTATATTTGTTTAAATTGTTAATACATTTATTTTGATACAATCTGCAAAATTCTAAGAATGGGATTATAATAATTATAATAATAATGTTCCTAAAATGATTTTAGCAGTGGAGCAACTCTTTGTAACTTGTTTCAATTGAACATTTTTGCAGGGCTTAACATACAAACAGATAAATGCATAAAGAAGCCAACAAAAATACAAGTAGAAATGGTATAAATAACAAAATAGAAATATACAAAAAAAAAGTTCAAATAAAATTTAAAACATTTATCAATAAAAATATAATTAAATAACAATAATTTATAATAATAATAAAAAAATGAATGAACAAAATAAAATAGTCCTCTTTCTAGGCTACGGAAGTAAGCCCAGGCCTGAGTCTTTGAGAGGAGGTACAGTCCATACAGTCCAAGAATGGATTCAAAGAGGTTTTCCCTTTAATGCTGCGTAAAAAGCTTAGAAAGAGGTGATATTTAAAACAGTTTGGTGCCACTCACAGAGTTGGGGATTTATCGGTAACCTATAAAGCAAGGATACATTTCTGGGCACGATGTAGTCAGACTGTCAATTCTTCGTTATGAAAGTTTTGTGACATTTCATCCCAGCGCCCCCAACAGACAAGTCATTCCTCTGAGATACAGCTGATACTTAATGATCACATTCAACTTTCGGATGATTAAAGACCAAAAGTTGGATTTTAGACATAGTGACAACGATGGGTTTATCTTGTGTCTAGATTCAGGAGATATGTATAATCTTGAATTGCGTCTCCCAGGCAGAGTTAGAGGCTAAGACTCTAGAGGCTGGCTACAAACAGCATCTCAGCATCAACAGTCAGTAGATCAACTCTTAACAACTGAAATTCCACCAAAGTGCAGTTTGTCAGAGCAGGGGCCTCATGTATTGGTGTTGTTGTGTTCATATGGGGCAGCTTAGTGGTTAACACTGGTCTGCATCTCCTGCATTAGGACTGTGTACCTTTGTTGTCCAGGTAAGTCCCGCCTCCAAGCTGCCAATCCAAACATACGACCTGCTTTGCATGTACTAAGCGCCACCCATCTTATTTCCGCATTGACACTCATGCGGAAATAAGTTTCATTGCAGTTCCTCAGCTGGCTGATAGAGGCTGGCGCCAGAAGCGAGTCAGTCTCCATCTACCTACACAGTAACATTTCCAACTTTAGAGCAGAAATATTTACATATTTACAGTCAGGCTCAAAGAAAAACAATTTTGGCTCAATCGTTGGACTTCACGTCCATGCCAACTCTGAGGGGGTTATTTTTTATATCAAGCAACACATGTATTTCTTATATGACTGACATATGAAACACAACAGTCATTTAGTCCACATGTTAAAAGGTTTATCCCGCTGTAAATGTCTTATAGCACCTCTGCAGATAGTTTAGTGGAGTTTCAGCTGAAGGAGCCAGAAGCAAAGCAAACTGTGATTGACATACGTGGGCATGTCTTCCTCGCCTCTAAAGCAACAGGGGGAAACCCCACGCAAAGAAAAACTGGTTTCAAAACCGGTATTCAGAAACCAATGGGTCACGTGACTTAATGCTTCGTCCGTCGTTTTATACAGTCTGTGGTGCGTACATCAATGTACGCACCACAGATGTGTACTTGTAGGGGAAGTTAACAGGTGGCTACCTTTAAGGTAATGTTAAACATTGTTTTCCCAAAACCAGCGCCACGGCAGAGCCACTGAAGAAAGCACAGGTAAAGCAATTATATCCCAGATCCGAGTCACTGCTGGCCGAGCTGAAAAAAGCCAAGCGCTGCAGGACATACGGCCACCCAGCTGTGCTGATGTTGGATTAGTGCAGTGGTTCCCAAACTTCTTCTGGTGGGACCAGAAAAAGAAATAAATCTTTTGTAACCCCACACTCCCACCCACAAACACAACATCCAACCAGGCACACACACATTTTGTTTTCAAACTTCTTTGCAGTTTATTTCACACCTCACCAACCTTTTTTTGAAAAACTGAACAAATAAAGTAAACTGCAATAAATGACAGGTTGCAGTAAAAAAAACAACCCTTTTTAAATAACAAAACTACAAACTACATTTGCAGTGTAGTTATTTCAAGTAACTGATTTTATTTACTGATTTATTTGATTTATATCTCAAAATAAACTAAAACCACCACACAACAAATATTTCCATCCATGCACCTTAGTAGCACTTTTTCAGTTTCTTATCAATAATTTCTATTAAGGTTCGTAGCGTTCGTAGTTGACCGTTACGCTCAGCTCAACGGGCTACCTGAGTAAACGAGTTGGGTGCAGGTGTCCTCCTGTTTTTCTTCCCTTTTGTTACTTACTACCAGATGGATAACTTCTCTGCATTTTGATGGACCTGCTCTCATCAGGTTTGTATACGTAAGATGCAGAGGTAGCAGTGCCCCCCCCCCCCAGCCCCCCTTGGGGATTTCTCCGCCAGCTGACCACTGTCATTGCAAATTCTCCTTTGAATTACAAATTGTTGCAATTCAAATTTGGTCAGCCCTTGGGGGCCCCTTTTGGCTCAGGGCCCCAGGCATTTACCTGGTATGCCAGTTGGCAGGCGGCGCCTCTCATTATACTAGCAGTGGCCAAGCATTCATTGTTTCATTCATACGGCGCCCTCCCTGGAATTGCCCTGACCTCCACTTTGGGAACCGCTGGATTAGTAAGTCATATACACTCACCAGCCAACAGTGAGTCAGTGTAATGTTACTGAAGTTGTTGGTTTGCAGCCCACAGATATGGTACAGCTCCAGTTTTGACAGTTAACGTGCTTGTTGTTATTTTTATCCTGAGCTGATTGCAGTGATTTTATCAGTGAGTCCTTAAACATATCGGGTTGAGTTAGTCTGGCTGCAACAAGTTCTTCCTCTGTGAGGATGAGGACTATGTGACTATTCTTCATGCAGCTACCAGCTGGATTTCTAGCAGAAATGTGTTGAATGGTAGTTGCAATAACGTATCCAGAAATTCATATTAATATTTTGCTTTGGTGTGTATTGTTGGTGGTGCAGCCTTAAAGCCCACTAACATCGGATGGCTTCCTGTGATACATAATTACGAAAAAAGAAAAATTCCCCTAATTGCCTATTAGTGGAACTATTTTACCGAAAGCTGTATGTGAAGGAGAAATAGTTGTGGTTACTAATATGTTATGGTAAACAAAACCATTGTTTTGGAGTGTGTAGTAATTTGTTCCTGCAGCTGTGGCATGCTCGTTGCATCACATGCAATAAACTGATGAACCACTTGGTTTAAAGACACTTTGTTCCTACTGAATCTGAGGTTCGACCATCGACTGAATTCTCCTCTCCAGACTTTCCTGGGGAGGCTGAGAGGTGTGATCCCCCTATAGTTGGAACACACTCTCCAGTGCCCCTTTTTAAAAAGAGTGACCACCACCCCAGTTTGCCACTCCAGTGGCGCTGTCCCCAACCTCCATGCACTGTTGCAGAGATGTGTCAGCCTAGACAGCCTGCCACATCCAGAGACTTCAGGCACTTAAGGTCGATCTCATCCACCCTCTGTGCCTTGCCACTGAGGAGCTCACAAACTACCTTAATGACTTCGGCTTTGGTGATGAAAGAGTCCACCGCAGAGTCCCCAGCCTCTGCAGTGCAGCATGCCGGTGGGATTGAGGAGATTGTTACAGTATTCCTTCCACCATCCGGCAATATCGCCAGTCAGGGTCAACAGCTCCCCACCTGCACTGTAAACTGTTGGCACAGTACTGCTTCTCCTTTTTGAAGCAATGGATTTGCCAGAATTTCTTTGAGACTGACTGATATTCCTCCTCCCAGACCCGGCTTTTGGCCTCCAGGACTATGGCTTCTTTGGCCTGCTGGTACCCTTAAACAGCATCAGGACTCCCACAGCTGTAGGATGCTAAACGGTTCTACTTTTTAGTGCATTTTTTTAAAAATCTTTTTATGTAAAGCAACTTTGAATTGTCTTGTACTTGACATGTAGTATACAAAAAAAAAAAAACTTCTCTTGCCTTGACTTTCCAAAGAAACCAGTACAACTTCCAAAGAGATTCAAGGTAAACTCCAAGGTAGAGGTTCATTGGTTTATGCTCGAACCAGTGACCCAAAGTGCATTTAGTGGAATGTGTAAAAATTAATGTGCTTTGGACAGATTAGATCAATTTTGAGCTTTTTGAATACTAACATCAGCTCTGTGTTCAGATACAAAAATTAAGACTTCAAAGAATAGAAGACTGAAGTGCTTGTGAGACATGAAGGACATTTGGTTATGTTCTCATTTTAATTCAATTCAATTTTATTTGTATAGCGTCTATTACAAAACAAGTTGTCTCCAGGATCTTTCCAGAGACCAGAACATGACCCCCGATCAATTATTACATAAACAGCAGGTCAAAACTCCCCTAGTGGGAGAAAAACCTTAAACCAAACAGTGGCAGGAAAAACTCCCCTTTAAGAGGGAAGAAACCTGGACCAGGACCTGGATCATAAGGGGGGACCCTCCTGCCGAAGACCAGCCGGGTAAAACAGAAAGTAGAGAAAAAAGAGAGACACAGAGGTTGGAACTGCAGGTCAGGATGCAGCTCCTGAGGTTCTGGTCTGCAGAACATGTACAGACAGGGAAGGCAAAGAGAAACAGAGGAGGTGAAGGCACCACTCAGTGGATCATGTTGGTGCCCCCCTGCAGCAGGTCTACAGCAGCAGATCCAGGATGAAGCTGTGTTGAAGACCAGCTGCTCTAGTCTGGTCCTGCAGCTGCAGCTGTGACAATTGGTCCTGACACACTAAAGTTTACACCAACTAGATGTTTTACTAGACAGAAATGTTTGAAGTTTGGTTTTAAAGGTGGAGGCCTCAAGTGTGCATCAAACCTAAATAGGAATATATTATTATCATTATCTTCTGATTCTTGAAAGATCCTTACTGCCTCAAAAGGTCTATTAAACAGACCATAAGTTAGGATTTTCCTATTCGCCATAAGTCAGTAAAGATCCACAGATGCACCAAACCCAACGCCGTAAATGGCTTTATCACTGCCCAGCACAAATCAGATGACATCCTTAATGTCAAATCCTCTCCTTACTTCCTCCTTCCTAAATGAGATCAGTTAATGTTGAGAAATCAATAAAGAACACCAACTACACTGTGTTAAAAAGAGGAATAACAAGGCTGGGGCAGCTTTTCAGAAGCAACAAACCTCTCCCTTCCCTTTCCTTTCCTTTGGGGTTTTCATTTTTCCAAAAAATGTTGTATAGAATAAAAAATGTATCAGCACAACTTATACACTTAAAAAAAACTATATATCAGTACACATTCTTCCAGCGGGTCCACAAAACATTTTAGTGATTCAGTGTAATTTCTAACATCTTCTTTTTTGTGGTTTTCATATGTGGCAACATCTGCAGCCACTAACTCACTGAAGCGGAGTTGTGCTTTAATGAAGTCTGGCTTTGTACATCTATTGATCGGTTTTGCTGGAAGGTCACGTGAAACGTCATCATATTTTTCTACACGTCCATCTGCCTTTGAGGCAGAGGTTAAGTTGTTTTGGTTCTTCCTTTTTCCTCTTTAGTGGGGACTCTTGCTTCATAGTGTACATTAGTGTGTGCGTCAGCAAAGGCAAAAGTTAAAATATTTCTACACACAAAAGCCTACCTTTAAAAAAAAATACTTGCACTGAATACTACATGGACAAGGCATTGAAAAACTACCATGTCTGACACAATGTCATCTGAATATAATTTTCCTTTTGTTTGAATTCCTGTGACAAGACCTGCACCCTTTGCAAAAGAAATAAAACATGGGTTAGACATGAAAGTAATCCTTCAATGAATTCAATTTCGCAGAATATTGTAACATTGTGAGAAACATCAAAACGAATGAGGTGATTTTTTTCTTAATTAATATTTCCAATTTTGCCAAAAGACCAAGCTGGTGAACCATGTGTAACAGAATTGTATTATTTAGTTCAGTGCCTGTGTAAATTACAGTCATGTGAAATAAAATTTTTACTTGCTCTGGCCTAATATCAGTGACAAACAAAAATTAAAAAGAAAAAGAAGAGTTTGTGTTGAAGTTAAGAAATTCAGAATGAATAACAAAAGCAGTGGTGGTAAATGCCAGGTTAGTATACTACTGATGCCTGGGCCCCGCCAGGAGTGGATGGACCAAGGCAGTCGGGCCCCGGAGTCAGACTAGTCCAGTGTTTCATACTGTAGCTGCTCACGTGGAGCCTGCAGTAGTCCATTACCACTAGATTTGCACAAAACTTTAAGTATTGGAAAAAAACATCCTCCCTAATATCGCAAAAACCTTGTTATGCTTCCAGGAGGTGGTTTATCAGGCGGTTCGATAATCTAGTTTATCACAAAATTGTAATGGAAATACTTTTTGCGCATTTGCACTATTTTTTTACGGCAGCGCTGGATGTGATGTAGCTGATCAATCTAAAGTGATCAAAATCTAGATTCCAGCTGTTTTTGGCTGAATAATCATTGAAATGATCATCCGCTGCATAAATCATCGGACTATTTTTTCAACAACAGTTGGAGCATTCAAAATCTCTCGTTTTGTTGATTTGAAGAGAAGTCTCGCAGAAAACTGGAAAAACGCTGTTCACTGGAAGAACCAACTTCCTGCAGAGCCACCTTTGTTCCAAATCCAGAGATTCGATGTTCTTTTGTGAAAGTGTAATGGAAACACAACTAGTTTCAGGACTGCAGCTCTATAGGGCTCTTGTTTTATCTTCGACAGTGTCACCTAGTGATTGAATCGCATTCTTTTTCTGTGTAGTATTGTTAACACCTAGTAAATCAGAAAAGGATGAAGGAGAGCGGGTTCCCCCTGTGCACATGTGATGGACATAAAAGGGTCCGCAGAAGCCATGGAGATCATTATACTATCTGTAACGTCAATCAGCATGGTTTGGTGGAAGGTCAGTGATGGTCTGGGGACGTACAGACCTCTACAAGCTAGACAACAGCACCTTGACTGCCATTAGGTACCGGGATGAAATCCTTGGAGCCATTGTCAGACCCTCCACTGGTGCAGAGGTTCTAGGTTTCTCCTGGTGCACTATGATGCCTGGCGAGTAGCAGTTCCTGGAGTTCACTTTGATTTTTGGGGCGTTTTTAGTCACTCGTTTGTGGTTTGACCATTTTTATTAACATCAAACAACGTGGCATCCTTTTGGATTTTAACAGAAAAGAAGAAAATTGTGAGAATTTTTTAGAGAAAGAAGGGGGTTATCCTATTATAACATATTTAAACAAGTAAATAACAACATGTGATTCTCATGTGATCTTAAAACTTTCCAGCAACTTTGTAATATCACAAATCCAACTAAAAGCACAGGACTCCAGGTAGAACCTGAACACCTGAAGTGCGTGCAGGCTTGGTGGGAAACAAAGAAAGGCCTATTTTTAACGACACAGCCTGACAGCATGGTTTTAGACAAATAAACCATCAAAATGACTCAATGTTCCAACAGGCTTTGCACCTCTTATGGCACCTAGATGATAAGGTATAGACGCCTTCTTGGTTTTCCACCCTGAAAACCAGCGAGGGTCCTTGCTGATGCCCAGCAGCCAAGGCCAGGCTATAAAGACGCAGATCATTGTGTCTAGAAATAATAAAACTTTTTACATTTGAATCATTTTGTCTTATTTGTGCCACAAACATTGTGACTCCACAATTGTTTGTTATTCCTGCTGAGGTGTGTTTATTCCCTGTTAGTTTATCTGTTATTGCATCCATGTTGTTGCATCTTGCTGCATCTTGTTTTCTCACCAGAGACAGAATAGTGCGTCCTCATTTCCCAGTTGAATGAACAGAACGAACATGTGAAGTTGGTTTCACATGGTTTTTTTCTTTCGTATTAACCTACATGCACATGAGCACTCTTATCTCCGCCAGACATCTGATGTCTTTTAATATCCCTGAGTGGGGCAAAACCATATTTACCATTAAAATACACGAGACTTCATGATTACTGATTGATTTGATTTGACATGATTTTATCTGCCATTTTTATGAAGCAAGTTGCCTCAAATTTCTGGTCCAGTCAGTGTAGGATGCTCTTCCAAACCCATCCACACTTCACTGATGGAGTCCCATAAGCTCAAAAATACAATTATTTACAAGCGGTAGAGGACTGTGGAAGGCCTGGGTGGAGGGACTGCTGTGAGCCCCATGGAGATGGGCTGCAGGGGTTTTGCAGGACAGCCTCTAGCCCTTCACTTGGACTCTGTGGGATTAGAGGGTTGCAGGAAAGGAGCGTTAACAGGACTATGTCCTTCATTTGATTGGACTAAAACTGCAGGAACAAGCTTCAATAAGACTGTGGATCAAGAGGGGTGATCCATGGTGTAGCTGCCTGGACACACCGCAAAGACTGATGACCCCCGGGTTGGGCCTAAGACCCCTAACACCCGATGACCCTGGGTTCATCCCTGATGATGTGTCCAAGTCACACCATGGGGTGTGTCAGAAACCGGTTTGAAATATACAAGGCAACATATTTTCAGGTATTGGTATTAGCCAGCCGATTACTGATGTCAGGAAATCTAATTAGCCCGTAGGCTAATTATGAAATTACCCTTTAGAGATGTTTTAAAAATAATCTTCTGTCCTGCAGAGGTTAGGGATCAAATTCCAGGTCCAACATGTAAGACTGTAATAGAAATCTATACTTTTCCAAAAGACAAGCCCAGCAGACTCGGACGTCTTTGAGAAGAGACCAATCACAACAGAGCAAGGTGGGCGGCAGGCAAGGGAGGAGAGCAGGGGGGAGGGGAAAGCTGCACGGACCGACTGCACGGTGGAAAACAGGAGGAAGCCGAGGAGCTTCTCCTCCTACTCTGCTGCTTTGGAATCTTCTTCTTAATCTTCTTCTGTCCTAGCGTACCTATGGAAGATCAAAGTCAAGGAACATCTATCTATCTATCTATCTATCTATCTATCTATCTATCTATCTATCTATCTATCTATCTATCTATCTATCTATCTATCTATCTATCTATCTATCTATCTATCTATCTATCTATCTATCTATCTATCTATCTATCTATCTGTCTGTCTGTCTGTCTGTCTGTCTGTCTGTCTGTCTGAAATTATGACCGTGCTTTGGATGCTTTGCCGTGACTCTGCTTTGTTCCATCTGAAATTGCTGCCATTTGGGTAATCTGGTGAGGAGCTGTCTCTCTGGACATTAAGCACCTGTCAGCCAAATGGGAAAGTTAATGTGTTTTTGACACTAGAGGGGCCTAAAACCACCCTGCTACTGGTTTATCTGGCATATCTACATTTAGTGTGTCACGCTACTGTTTGCTGATATTTACCTCGCCCTGGGCTCTGGCCAGTAGACTAATAACACTTGGACCATTCCTCAAACTCGCCTCCGATAAATCCTCTGAATTGGGAAACATCAATGAATCAATGTCAACCCTGAAGCGCATGCTGATGCTGTGCTTGTTTGAGCAGGATAGTGTGTGTGCATGTGTGTGTGCGTGCGTGCGCGTGCGTGCGTGCATGAAGGCGTGCGTGAAGGCGAGAGCGGCTGCGGACAGACAGTAGAACTTGTTAGGGACCTTGATTGTTGACTACAAGTCATCTTTCTTTAGGAAAATGTTTTTCTGACTGTCAGTGTAAGAGTGTGGGTTGAGGTGTGAGATGTGTCAGTGTTTGTTTGCATGTGTATAATATCTGCTTGTGTGTGAGTCCGTTTTTCTTCCCTTTTTTAGACATTTTAAACCGTGACGCGTTGGCGAGTATCGGTTTATATGAAAACCAAGGTCCAGTCCTTATAAACAGAAACAACACACGTCTGCGCTCCGTTCTACACGTGGGTTCACACTTCAGTGTTCTGCTGTTCTGCCACTACTGCATTCAGCTGGGAGACGCTGTTCTGTTATATTTATCATTCACATTTTTTCAAATGCCTTGTCGTTTCAGGTGTTTGCCAAATAAAAAGGATGTGAATTTTACCAGCGCTCCCGTGTCCTGGTACCAACCCGCCCTGACTACACTGGTTGTTGTCGCACTGATGCACACAGCTGTTGTCCTGATGAAATGAATTTGATTAAGGCACCAGGCAAGAACTGGTTCAACTGGTGTACACGGTCGAGCGGTAATTACCATCTCCTTCTCCCTCAGCTCCACAGCAGCTGCTGCTGGAAGTCATGCCTTCCCAATATTTCAGCCTTTCCTACACTGTCCAGTTTGATAGATGAAATAAAAAGACTGTATAATTCTGTCAGAAGGTTATCATATTCTTTTCAAGATGACCCCTTTTTCTTCTTTATAGTGTGATATAATTTTCAGGAGCACAGGTAGCGTTTACTGCGCTGCAGATTTATGACGGGGAAAAGAGGTGGAAATGGGTTCTTTTATGACGGTGCTTCACCAGTTTGATCTGTCTACTGAGAACTGAAGATCTTCCAGTACGGCCACCTCTACATCCCGGGAAGCAGTAATTATGTTCAGAGGAGTGCGCACATGGAACACGTCTCACAGCTATAGACGTGGCAATTACTGAATTTTGAAGGAGCTATTGCATGCTTTATTTTTACACTTTATTGTAATGATGACTTACGCAATATTAGTTCAAAGCTAACAGAAAAAAAAAACATAAAATTAAATTGGTGTTTATTTTACACTGCAGCTGATGAGGTACGATACTTTCAAGGAGCATGATGACAGCAAATCATCATGTGATGATAAGAGCTGGAAAGCACAAATTATATTTTTGTTTTTCATTAAATAAAACATCAGGACATGTCTGTCATTACCTCAAAGCTTCATCTCTAAGAAATGCCCAAATTTATTTAACCACCAACACTCATGTTCACACCTGTTGACTAAAAGATTAACAAGTGAATCAACACTCATATTCTTTTATGACAGATTCTGTTCTCCAACAAAGCAGAGGAATACGTGTTAATCCAGACAGACCCCTATATACCATTCAAATAAACCCGGCTATATTCAGAACTTTGTGCACAGAACATGACCTCATGTCACTTTTTTATTCTCAGCGGAAGCCAAGTGGCTGCTCCGTCATGATTGATTGTTTGATTGATTGATTGATTTCACTTTGCTGGCTTTGGTCATAGACCGTATAAGAAGAAGTGGACGAACCCCAGCACAGCGTGGTGTAGAAGTAAATGGACCACCTTTCAATTTTGATGCATGAAGAGCGGCTCAGGCACACTGCATCATCTGTCACTCATGCTAATCTATAAGCAGCAGGCAGATATCAAGCAGGTCCTTCTACAATAACGTTGTTGCCACAGATACCTCATGCTGTCAAGAGGGCTTTAGTGAGAGCGGTCGCTCTCGATCCATTGGTTAAACTGAGCTTTCTTGTGCTTTATAAAGAAAAATAGGAGCACAGCTACTTCACAGGTATATTTTTCTTTAACACTTAAGAGTTTAGGTCAACAGTTCTTTCTCTGGAGGTCTTCTTCTGCCCCCCGTACAACAGTGAAGAATAGGAAGCAACTAATTATGTTTGACACAGTTTGCGTACGGCAGAGAAGCTGACAACTTACAGTGAAAGAGTGGCGCCGTAATGTGTGACTCAAGCCTACACAGTAAAATATTTATTCCCAACTAGAGTTGCTCAGAACCACCGTAAACAGACACCTTCAACGTCTCCAGGAGCTTCGTCTGTATTTACCAAATGATATTAGGAGGAAAGTACCAGGAAGACACGACTAAGACACCAGTAAGACACCAGGAAGACACCAGTAGAACACTAGTAGGACGCCACTAAGACACCAGTAGGACATCAGGAAGACACCAGTAAGACACCACTAGGACACCATTAAGACACCAGTAAGACACCAGTAAGACAGCAGTAAGACACGAGTAAGACACCACTAAGACACCAGTAAGACACCAGGAAGACACCAATAAGACACCTGTAAGACACCACTAAGACACCACTAAGACACCACTAAGACACCACTAAGACACCAATAGACACCAGTAAGACACCACTAAGACACCACTAAGACACCAGTAAGACACCGGTAAGACACCACTAAGACACCAGTAAGACACCACTAAGACACCACTAAGACACCAGTAAGACACCGGTAAGACACCACTAAGACACCAGTAAGACACCACTAAGACACCACTAAGACACCAATAGACACCAGTAAGACACCACTAAGACACCAATAGACACCAGTAAGACACCAGTAAGACACCACTAAGACACCAATAAGACACCTGTAAGACACCACTAAGACACCACTAAGACACCACTAAGACACCACTAAGACACCAATAGACACCAGTAAGACACCACTAAGACACCACTAAGACACCAGTAAGACACCGGTAAGACACCACTAAGACACCAGTAAGACACCAGGAAGACACCAGTAGAACACTAGTAGGACGCCACTAAGACACCAGTAGGACATCAGGAAGTCACCAGTAAGACACCACTAAGACACCACTAAGACACCGGTAAGACACCAGTAAGACAGCGGTAAGACACGAGTAAGACACCACTAAGACACCAGTAAGACACCAGGAAGACACCAATAAGACACCAGAAAGACACCGGTAAGACACCACTAAGACACCAGTAAGACACCAGGAAGACACCAGTAAGACACCACTGAGACACCAGTAAAACACCAGTAGGACACAGGTAGGACACCAGTTAGACATCACTAAGACACCAGTAGGACACCACTAAGACACCAGTAAGACCCCATTAAAACACCAGTAGGACACCAGTAGGACACCAGTAGGACACCAGTAGGACACCAGTAAGTCCTATTAGTGTCCTACTGGTTTCTTCCTGATGTCTTACTGGTGACATCAGACATCAGGAAGACACCAGAAGGAAACCAGTAAGACACCACTAAGACACAACTAAGACATCAGTAACACACCAGTAGGACACCAGTCAGACACCAGTAAGACACCAGCAAGACCCCAGTGGGACACCAGGAAGACAACAGTAGGACACCAGTAGGTCAACAGTAGGACACCAGTAAGACACCAGTAAGACATCAGGAAGAGACCAGTAGGAAAAAAATAAGACACCAGTAGGACACCTTTAAGGCAACAGTAAGACCTCAGAAAGAGACCAGTAGGACACCACTGAGACACCAGTAAGACTTCAGTAGGACATCAGGAAGACACCAGTAAGACACCAGTAAGACACCACTGAGACACCAGTAAAACACCAGTAAAACACCAGTAGGACACCAGTAGGACACCAGTAGGACACCAGTAGGACACCAGTAAGAAACCAGTAGGACACCAGTAGGACACCAGTTAGACATCACTAAGACACCAGTAGGACACCACTAAGACCCCAGTAAGACACCAGTAGGACACCAGTAAGTCCTATTGGTGTCCTACTGGTGTCTTCCTGATGTCTTACTTGTGTACTAAGACATCAGGAAGACACCAGAAGGACACCAGTAAGACACCACTAAGACACAACTAAGACACCAGTAAAACACCAGTAAGACACCAGTAGGACACCAGTAAGAAACCAGTAGGACACCACTAAGACACCAGTAAGACCGCAGTAAGACACCAGTAGGACACCAGTAGGACACCAGTAAGTCCTATTGGTGTCCTACTGGTGTCTTCCTGATGTCTTACTGGTGTACTAAGACATCAGGAAGAAAACAGAAGGACACCAGTAAGACACCAGTAAGACACCACTAAGACACAACTAAGACACCAGTAGGACACCACTAAGACACCAGTAAGACACCAGTAGGACACCAACAAGACACCAGGAAGACACCAGTAGGACACTAGTAGGACACCAGTAGGACACCAGTAAGACACCACTAAGACACCAGTAAGACACCACTAGGACATCAGGATGACACCAGTAAAACACCAGTAGGACACCAGTAAGACGCCAGTAAGTAACCAGTAGGACACCAGTAGGACACCAGTAAGGCACCAGTAAGACACCAGTAGGACACCAGTAGGACACCAATAAGACACCAGTAGGACACCAGTAAGGCACCAGTAAGACACCAGTAGGACACCAGTAAGACACCAGTAAGACATCAGTAAGACACCAGTAAGACTTAAGGAATACACCCGTAGGACACCAGTAAGAGACTAATAAGACACCAGTAGAACACCAGTAAGACACCACTAAGACACCAGTAAGACACCAGTAGGACACCAGCAAGACACCAGGAAGACACCAGTAGGACACCAGTAGGACAACAGTAGGACACCAGTAGGACACCAGTAAGTGCTATTGGTGTCCTACTGGTGTCTTCCTGATGTCTTACTGGTGTACTAAGACATCAGGAAGACCCCAGAAAGACACCAGTAAGACACCACTAAGACACAACTAAGACACCAGTAAAAAACCAGTAGGACACCAGTAGGAGACCAGAAAGACACCAGTAGGACACCAGTAAGGCACGAGTAAGACACCAGTAAGGCACCAGTAAGACACCAGTAAGACATCAGTAGGACACCATTAAGACACCAGTAAGACACCAGCAGGACATCAGGAAAACACCAGTAAGACACCAGTAAGACACCACTGAGACACCAGTAAAACACCAGTAGGACACCAGTAGGACACCAGTAAGACACCACTAAGACACCACTAATACACCAGTAAGACACCAGTAGGAAACCAGTAAGACACCACTAAGACACCAGTAGGACACCAGTAAGACACAACTAAGACACCAGTAGGACATCAGGAAGAAATCCGGTAAGACACCAGTAAGACACCACTAAGACACCACTAACACACCGGTAAGACACGAGTAAGACACCAGTAAGACAACAGGAAGACACCAGTAGGACACCACTAAGACACCACTAAGACACCAGCAAGACACCAGTACGACACCACTAAGACACAACTAAGACACCAGTAAAACACCAGTAGGACACCAGTAGGACACCAGTAAGTTCTATTGGTGTCCTACTGGTGTCTTCCTGATGTCTTACTGGTGTACTAAGACATCAGGAAGACCCCAGAAAGACACCAGTAAGACACCACTAAGACACAACTAAGACACCAGTAAAAAAACAGTAGGACACCAGTAGGACACCAGAAAGACACCAGTAGGACACAAGTAAGGCACGAGTAAGACACCAGTAAGGCACCAGTAAGACACCAGTAGGACACCACTGACACACCAGTAAGACACCAGTAGGACATCAGGAAGACACCAGTAAGACACCAGTAAGACACCAGTGAGACACCAGTAAAACACCAGTAGGACACCAGTAAGACACCAGTAGGACATCAGGAAGACACCAGTAAGACACCAGTAGGACACCAGTAAGACACCAGTAGGACACCACTAAGACACCAGTAAGACACCACTGAGACACCAGTAAAACACCAGTAGGACACCAGTAGGACACCAGTAAGACACCACTAAGACACCACTAATACACCAGTAAGACACCAGTAGGACACCAGTAAGACACCACTAAGACACCAGTAAGACACCAGTAGGACACCAGTAAGACACCACTAAGACACCAGTAAAACACCAGTAGGACACCAGTAGGACATCAGGAAGACACCAGTAAGACACCACTAACACACCGGTAAGACACGAGCAAGACACGAGTAAGACACCAGTAAGACACCAGGAAGACACCAGTAGGACACCACTAAGACACCACTAAGACACCAGCAAGACACCAGTAAGACAGCACTAAGACACAACTAAGACACCAGTAAAACACCAATAGGACACCAGTAGGACACCAGTAAGTTCTATTGGTGTCTTACTGGTGTATTCCTGATGTCTTACTGGTGTACTAAGACATCAGGAAGACCCCAGAAAGACACCAGTAAGACACCAGTAAGACGAGGGTGTGGACGAGGGTGTGGACGAAGGTGTGGACGAAAGTGTGGATGAAGGTGTGGACGAGGGTGTGGACGAGGGTGTGAACGAGGGTGTGGACGAGGGTGTGGACGAAGGTGTGGATGAAGGTGTGGACGAGGGTGTGGACGAGGGCTTGAACGAGGGTGTGAACGAGGGTGTGGACGAGGGTGTGGACGAAGGTGTGGACGAAGGTGTGGATGAAGGTGTGGACGAAGGTGTGGACGAGGGTGTGAACGAGGGTGTGAACGAGGGTGTGAACGAGGGTCTGGATGAAGGTATGAACAAGGGTGTGGACGAGGGTGTGGACGAGGGTGTGGACGAGGTTGTGAACGAGGGTGTGCAAAAGGGTGTGAACGAGGGTGTGTTAGAAGGTGTGTAAGAAGGTGTGAACGAGGGTGTGGACGAGGGTGTGGACGAGGGTGTGGACGAGGGTGTGAATGAGGGTGTGGATGAAGGTGTGAACGAGGGTGTGAACGAGGGTCTGGATGAAGGTGTGGACAAAGGTGTGAACGAGGTGTGGACATGGGTGTGGACGAGGGTGTGAACGAGGGTGTGGACGAGGGTCTGGATGAAGGTGTGGACGAAGGTGTGAACGAGGTGTGGACATGGGTGTGGACGAGGGTGTGAACGAGGGTCTGGATGAGGGTGTGAACGAGGGTGTGGAAGAAGGTGTGGACGAGGGTGTGGACGAGGGTGTGAACGAGGGTGTGGACGAGGGTGTCGACGAGGGTGTGGATGAAGGTGTGAACGAGGGTGTGGAAGAAGGTGTGGACAAGGGTGTGAACGATGGTCTGGATGAAGGTGTGAAAGAGGGTGTGGACGAGGGTGTGACCGAGGGTGTGGATGAAGGTGTGAACAAGGGTGTGGATGAAGGTGTGAACGAGGGTGTGGACGAGGGTGTTGACCCAAACGTTTGAAGTGGTTTACTGCTAAATTTGCTGTTTATACAAAGTTTGTGCTTATGTGAATGCATGCTCACATTTAGTAGGTTTTTACGGGCTCCATTTAATTCTTCCCGCAGCATGGTTAGTGTTTGATGGGTGTGTTTAATAAAAACACAAGAAATTATAATTGTGTGTTCTTATATGTAAGTATACTTTCTACCTGCAACTAAACTTATCATTAACTCAAAGGTTAAAATAGAAATATGGCTCAAACTTGTGGGTAGTCTGTTTCTGTGTTGTGCAGATTTACCTTCAGGTGAGCATAAAATTGATTGAAATCCTCCAATATGCTTATTATTGCGAGTAAAATCTAATTTAGTGCTTAACAAATATTACAGCCTAATCTACATGTAAAGAGCAACAGGCCTGTATTTGTCTAATCAATGATCTCAACAGACAGAATTTCTTTATGATACTGTGTGTTCATGACTAAATTTGAAATGTTATATATGTAAGAGCTTGCAAAAATATTTTTAGAGGCTTTGCATAATTGTACACCTGTTAAATACCAGGATTTTTAATTTAATTCAGTTTTATTTATACAATGTTTATTACAACAGTTCTTTTTGCTCAATCAATGTGTAAACGTCACAGTGAATACAGCGCAAACTAGGAGATGTGCACATGAAACCTGCCATGTTTCTACTGCAGCCAGCAGCGGAAACATCTCCACATCTCCTCCCAGGAATGAAACTAGGTTGGTGAGGAGGTCTGACCAGATGGGAGACGGCAACTGCTGTTGTTCTGGAACACACATTCCTCCCAGTGCTACAGCACCGAGTACCTCCGTCAGTCAGCCAGGTTCACAGAGGCAAACATCACATGTGAACACAGGCAGGCACATCAGCAACATACCGCTGAACGATCTGTGACTTATTGACGTGATTTCATCTGTCCTTCTCTCGTTCACAAAAATGTAATTAGGAATCAATGCCTCTACTGTCAGTTAACCGATAAAGTTTGACCATTCAGGTTGGGCAGCATAATGCCTATAAATTACCCTGAGTCTGTGCAGGTCAATATTTTTTTATGTGAAAAAGCTGGTAAACGATTAGAGAGGGTCACGGCCTTACGCGGAGCATCCATGCATACCAGTGTACTGGCTGTGGTCTGTCAAATGGATCTGTTTGGTTTCTTACAAGAACCGTGTGGTCATTACCGGTTTTGCAATTAAACAATTTAGTGTCTTATGTGATGAGCCGAACAGCATAATCGCAGCATATCTGGAAAAAGGGCCAAAATACGACTGAGATTGTACCAACCATAATAAACCGGGAGCACATGGTCTCACACACACACAGACTGTATGAAACACTCTTAGGGCCAGCCTGAGGACATCGATTGACTCCCTTCTGCCTGGGATGAGATTACCAGATAAAGGAGCGTCGGAGGAGGAAACGGATTGACACTGACCTCTCCTTTAGCAGGAGAAACAACTGCTGCCACATACAAGCACCATACAGCACGTCTGTCGATCCATCTGTTTGGTTGTAGCAGTTGACATTTGAGGTTGTGAGAGTGTTTTCTTTTCTCTTTTGCATTCATCTGTGCAATGTCACATGTCAGTCTGGTGCCAGAGCCTACAAAATGTTTGTAGTTTTGAAATGTACATTTTTATCTATAATTCTACAACAATATTTACACTGTATTCATGTTTTTATTGCAGCAGTTGTCATTTTCATCTGAAAATAACTTTTTGCAGTTACTATATACACCAGTAAACCATAATGCCCACTTACTCGTTGTTTTTGAGCCCTTTTTAGTAGATTTGTGGGATCCAGGGCTGTCTTGCTTTGGTTCGCTGTGTTCAGAGGCTTTTCTGGTATTTTGGCTGGGTTTTTTTTTGTTTTTTTTTTTAGGGGTGGGCTCATTTGGTTGTAGGACTATACATTTCTGAACAAAGCTCTCTAATGGTGCTCCAGGGATCTGCTGGAGGTCACAGCCCTGAATGCCTCAGTTACCACTGGCACCACTGTTGCCTTCAGTTTCCACATCTTTTCTGTCTCCCTTCAACAACTGGTATTTCTCCAGATTTATATGATTTTTCTTCTTGATGTTGCTTTAGCTCGGGATGGTTGGGTTGGTTTGCCATCACCAGTTAATCAGTCTGGACTTAGACGTCCCACAGGATCTTTGCTCTTTGATTTTCCTCCACTTTTGGAGGGATCTCCCACCTTCATAGAACAGTCCCCAGAACAGAAACAGTCTTCTTTATCAGTTTCTTTAAGCCACTGGTCCTGCTGACTGCAGATCCACAAAAGACTTATAGAAGATTTGGTCCATTTCCTGGCTGAGCACTCCCTTTTTCCAGGCATCCACCACTGTTTCTCCACCTAGGACCAACGGAAGGATAGTAGCAGCTTCAACCTCAGGAAACTTGAGAAAAGAAAATTATTCAACTTTACATAGTGTAATATAAATATGCAATGTAAATGAACACTGAACTCAGAACAAAACAAAAGTGATTGTCCTGTAACTTAAGTACAACATTAAAGAAAACAAGGAAACTGACACTACAGTGGAGGTTGATGCAGCTGTGTGACTGGGTGGATGATACCCTTGCACATTAGTGTGCTCCTGTAGAAATGAACATGGAGCTGAGTGGGACGACTGACTTTTTAAAGTTTCTTCAAGAAGAAGAGTGTTTGGGTATGTTTACATTAGCAGGGATTCAGGGTAAACCCGCCAACCTCCAATGGGGCCGCCCTTTTTCTCAGCACCCTCAGCTGGCGTGTCTACAGACGTTGATTTCCTTGTCGGTAGCACTGCAGATGTGTTGCACTCAGCTTTAGATGTAGTTGCTCCTTTGAGAAAGAGGGTCTCTAACCGTAGGAGCTTAACTCCCTGGTTTAACTCACATATTCGTATGTTAAAACAGAAAGTGCGTAAAATGGAAAGAAAGTGGTACTCTAGTAGGTCTGTAGATATTTATTATGCATGGAATGATAGTCTAATAGTGTATAAAAAAGCGCTTCGCAAAGCTAGAACAGCCTATTATTCAGTGTTAATAGAGGATAATAAAAATAACCCACGTTTTCTGTTCAGCACTGTAGCCAGGCTGACAAAGAGCCACAACTCTGTTGAGCCGTGCATCCCTGCAGCTCTCAGTAGTGAAGACTTTATGAGCTTCTTTAGCAATAAAATTGTCAGAATTAGAGAGGAAATCGGCCAGGCCCTCCCGGCAGTGGCTGTGGGCATTTCTTCAACTTCGGCGACTCCCTTATGCTCTGACCTGACTCTAGACTGTTTTGTTCCTGTTGACCTCTCTGAGCTGACCTCAGTCGTCAATGGATCTAAATCATCCACGTGTCTGTTAGACCCAATCCCTACTCGACTACTGAAAAATGTTTTCTCTTATATTGGTGCGACAATACTGGAACAGATCAACTTGTCCCTAGTCTTAGGATATGTGCCACAGGCTTTTAAAGTCGCAGTAATCAAACCATTACTTAAAAAACCCTCTCTTGACCCAGACATTTTAGCTAACTATAGACTGATTTCCAACCTTCCATTTATCTCTAAAATTCTGGAAAGGGTAGTTGCAAGCCAGCTGTGTGAGCCATTTGTATAGAAATGATCTATTTGAAATTTTTCAGTCAGGGTTCAGAATGCATCATAGCACAGAAACAGCATTGGTTCGAGTCTCGAATGACCTTCTTATGGCCTCAGATAATGGGTTAGTGTCAACACTGGTTCTGCTGGACCTCAGCGCTGCTTTTGATACCATAGATCACAGCATTTTACTGCAGAGACTAGAGTATGTTGTTGGGATTAAAGGGACAGCTCTAGATTGGTTTAAATCATATCTGTCTGATAGATTCCAGTTTGTTCATGTTCATGAGGTTTCTTCCGTACAGACAAGGGTCTGCTATGGTGTCCCGCAGGGTTCAGTTCTAGGGCCAATCTTGTTCAGTTTATACATGCAGCCCTTGGGAAGTATTATCCGGAACCACGGGATTAATTTTCATTGTTATGCTGACGATACGCAGCTGTATTTGTCTATGAAGATGAAACAGAACCATTAGACAAACTTCAGATGTGTCTTAAGGACATCAAGGACTGGATGTCCAGAAATTTTGTGCTCCTAAATTCTGATAAAACAGAGGTTGTTGTTTGTGGTCCAAACACCTCAGGAAGGGATTAGATGGTCTTGCGATGTCCTCCAGTAAAACTGTGCGAAACCTTGGCGTTATATTCGATCAGGATTTGTCATTTAAACAGCATATAAATCAGGTTTGTAAAACCGCGTTTTTCCACCTCCGTAATATCGCAAAGATCAGGAGCATCCTCTCGCAGAGTGATGCCGAAAAACTAAGTCACGCATTTTTATCTTCTAGACTAGATTACTGTAACGTATTGTTGGCTGGATGTCCAAGTAATTCTCTGAACAGCCTCCAGCTGATCCAAAATGCAGCAGCGCAAGTGCTGACAGGAACCAACAAGAGAGACCACGTCTCTCCAGTTTTAGCTTCCCTCCATTGGCTCCCCGTAAAATTTAGAATCCAATTCAAAATTTTATTACTTGCATATAAAGTCCAAAATATTTGCAAGACCTGATAGTACCGTACGTTCCTAATAGAGCTCTCCGTTCTCAGGTTGCAGGTTTACTCGTAGTTCCTAGAGTATCGAAATGTAGATTTGGAGGACGGGTCTTCTGTTATCAGGCACCATCACTCTGGAACCAACTTCCAGTTTGGGTTAAGGAGGCTGACACCACCTCCACCTTTAAAACTAAACTTAAAACATTTCTTTTTAATTAAGCATATAGTTAGTATATATTTAGTACCTTAATGTGTCAGGGCCAGTAGTCAAAGCTGCAGCTACAGGACCAGATTAGAGCAGCTCGTCTTAAACAGCTTCGGTGTAGATATGCTGTTATAGGCCTATGCTGCAGGGGGGCACCAACATGATCCACTGAGTGGTGCCTTTCACCTCCTCTGTTTGTCTTTGCCTTCTCTGTCTCTTCTTCACCTCAACCATCATTTATTAACAGTATCCCATAAACTTAATTGTGGTTTAAAAACCTGTGGGACATATCCTAAGATTAGGAATAAAATGATCTGATCCAGTATTGTTGTACCAATATAAGAGAAAACTTTTCTGACTCATGGAGGATTTTGCTTTATTGACCACTAAGGTCGGCTCAGGGAGATGTAAAGGAATGAAACAGTCGAGAGTCAGGTCAGAGCCTAAGGGAGTCGCTGCAGTTGAAGAAACGCCCACAGCCGCTGCCGGGTTTTGTCCATAGACCTGCCCAGGGTGGGTGTTCTCTGAACTTCGCTCTGCTAATGCAGCACGAGGTCACCTGTTCTTCAGGTTGCAGGGCAAGACAAGTTTATTCGTATAGCACATTTCATGTACAAGACAATTCAAAGTGCTTTACGAAAAATAGTGGAAAAATGCATTCAAAAATAAAAGGTGGATGTTGGATTACTTAAATGCAGCAGTAAATAAAAAGATTTTCAACCTTGACTTAAAGCAATTCAGAGTTTCAGCAGCCCTGATGCATTCTGGGAGTTTGTTCCACAGGTGAGGAGCATAAAAGCTGAATGCTGCCTCACCTGTTTGGTTCTAACTCTGGGTACAGAAAGTAGGCGTGACCCTGGCGACCTGAGGGTTCTGGTTTTTTCATAACAGATCAGGACATCAGAGATGTATTCTGGTCCGAGACTATTCAGAGATTTATAAACCAGCAGCAGGATTTTAACATCTGTTTTGGGACAGACAGGAAGCCAGTGTAAAGATCTAAGACCTGGAGTCATGTGGTCCAGTCCCGCTCTGGCCCCCGGGATGCACCTAACTATGGTCGCTGGAGTTGCCTCACATGTCTCAAAATAGAGTCGCCGATCACCAAGGTCGGTTTCTCAGCAGGCGTGTCGCTAAGCAGGGAAAAACAGTTAGAGACGTGAAGCAGGTGGTGATGGTCGATTAGGACTACGCTTCCTCCGAACCGTCACCCAGCCACCCGGGCTGCTCGGGAGCTGCAGGGGAACGGGTGACAGCAGCTACTCTAGGCTGGTCCGCTGATACCTGGCTAGCAACTGCAACTACCAGGCTATGGTTTTGTTGGTGGAACCGAACCTCTAAGTCACTGAGCCTCACCACGAATGCTGTGAACTACCCTTTACACACTTAGTCTTCACTAGAGGAGGCAGAGGAGTAATTAAACATTTGACACACTGACTAGTAAGTGGGAGAGTAGGTGGCCGTGCTAAAGGGCTATTAGACGATGACGACTACTACATGGCTTGAACCGACTTGTCAGTCAATCTATCGTTTTTTTTTTTCTTTTAAATTTCCTTCTTCATCAAATGTACACTGAGCAAAATGTTTCTGGTCCAAGAGGTTGAAATGAGGTGTGTTCATATGATATATGTTCAAATGAGAGTGCTGGACTTTATTTAGAAATCTCAGATAACTCCCCAGAGTGTTCCCTTCACCAGGCCTCATGACAGTCTAAGCATTTTTATTGATCCCTGGAGAAAGAAAGAAAGAAAGAAAGAAAGAAAGAAAGAAAGAAAGAAAGAAAGAAAGAAAGAAAGAAAGAAAGAAAGAAAGAAAGAAAGAAAGAAAGAAAGAAAGAAAGAAAGAAAGAAAGAAAGAAAGAAAGAAAGAAAGAAAGAAAGAAAGAAAGAAAGAAAGAAAGAAAGAAAGAAAGATAAATATTCTGCTAAAATCACCAGGTGTGGAAGGTGAAAGACTAGAAAAAGGTGGGACATGAAAGAGCAAGAAAGAAAGACGAGACAGTGGTGGTGCAGTCTGGTGTCTGTGTAGTAATGTGTGTTTAAATGATCTATAACATATTGTTTTAAGAGTAAAGGTGGACAATCAGGTCTTATAAGAAAAGTGAGGACAGAGAAAAGGGGGAGGAGCTTTCTATTTACAATTGTTTTACTTTGGTACGTGATGTGTGTTGGTGATATATGTAGCACTGTGAGCATATCTGAGTGTTTGGGGGTGTCGGGGGGCAGTATTAAAAAGTCATATATATAATATAAGTATAAGAGTATATAATATACATAGAAGTATTTTAAATGCTCATACATATCCGAATATTTCAATATAAAATCGTATATATATATATATACATACATACATACATATACATATATACATACATATATTCTTCTTGGTATTGTGTTTTGATGCATTAGTCTTGATGGCTTTGGAGCCCGCTTCAAGTTTGCGCTACGTTTGTTCGCCCATGTTGCCAAGTCGTCAGTAAGGAAAGTAGCTATTGGTTTACAATTTGTATGTAATTGTTATGGATGCTGTAGAAGAGAGAATTAAAGTCATGGAGGAGATACAAATTGAGTAAAAAACACTACAAATAAGTTTAGAACTACAAATAAACTTTCTTTTGTCTACCTTTTTCCCCTGAAATTCAACCGTTCTCCTTTGTCCTGTCTATTGGCCAGTGCAACGTTGTTTAATAATTATTCTACTTAATATGTTCTTCAGTCATATATATGAACTATATATGACTGATAGTTATTATTTATTATTCAATGGCACTGGGCCAGTACAAGATCCGCCAGCTTCGGCTTCTGGGATGTAGGGTTATTTTGCAGCCCGATGTGAAGTGGCGCTGCCGTGCTCTGATGTGACTGCAGCTGGGAGCGCTTTGGTGCAGGAGAGGGGCCCACGGCAGCACGGCCTGCAAGTGCCTTCAAGTGAGGGTACACAACGCTCTTCAGTAACACCTGAAAAAACTTTAGTTGCTTTTATGGAGAAAAAAAAGTCACTAGGGGGGTCTGAAAACTCACTAAATATAGTGACAACACCAGCTACCGTTGCGCCTCTAAGTTGAAGGTTATGCCTACTCCCTGCCTGATAGAAACTGTAGTTCATAATGTTAAAAGTCGTTGATAGATAATGAATAAATAATGTACATAATTACTATTCATGTAATTAAATGAAATAAAATGATGTCCACTTGATCCTGATCAGTCAGAAATCGGCCCTGATTTCTGATCATGCGATCAGATCAGGACATCGTTACTGGCTTATGATTAGTTTCTAAAGTGCATTTGATTACCAGCAGATACTTTTATTTGGCATATAAGCAGTTAAGACTGTTTATTTTTCACCCTCTGCTTCTGATTTTTTTCTTCCCCTCTGATGTCAAGTGTGATGCTATATTTACCTGAATACCAGTTTAGTTTTAAGTCTTTATACATAAAACAGATCACAAAAAGACAATTCAATTCCTTTTTTATGACTGAAGATTTAGAAGTCTTTTTAGTTGCAGCATTTGTAAGCGTTCCTAAGCACAACCAGTAATTTCTTCTGCAAAA
The DNA here is from genome assembly GCA_014839995.1 of Xenentodon cancila. Lineage (NCBI taxonomy): Eukaryota > Metazoa > Chordata > Actinopteri > Beloniformes > Belonidae > Xenentodon > Xenentodon cancila. The sequence continues at coordinate 3,405,231 of CM026216.1, read as the reverse complement.
TCTTTTACGTTTTTATTGCAGTGTCAAACGTGCCTGTGGATCTCAGTAATTTAAGTATATTGATTTAATTACATGCCTCCCTCAGTCTAAGAGTGTATTTTAACCATCTCAACCTGTAAAACAGCAGCATTGTGTACTCTCGGTTAGGTGGCTTGATTTTAGGAGGGTACTAGTGATAGATCTTCAGTTCCAAAGTGAATGCACAATCATCAAGGGATTCGCAGCTCGCAAGAAACGATGAATCAATAATGAAACAAGAGAGGATAGGCTCCTGTTCTACTTCTGGAAACTCAGGGAACCACAAGTACACCTGGAGTTGGGAGTGAAGTGGTCTGTCGGGATGCAGTGGAACGAACCCATTTAGAACCAAGTTTTTCCCTGCAAAGTAAATCACTCCTTAGTCCTTTCTTTTCATTTCATGTTGGTTATGTTAGTGAAAATGTAGGCTTTATACAAGTTGCTGGTGGAAAACAGCATTTTCTAAATTTAACGAAAATTTTCTAAATTTACACAAATTCTTCAATTTGATCTATTTTCATAAATAGCAAATAAAAACAGCCCTCACATGCATAACATGTAACGAGTCATGGTTACAAGTGTATTTAGAACCTCGTTACATACATAAAGATGCTATGGAAATGCATACTAAAGGGAACTAACATGACAACAATTACGACTTATAATTTAGTGACCACTAACATCCTGGTGAAAAGATGAGTGTTAATCAGCAAAAACAAATATTAGTCCACGTAAGTATTTACTGTACCTTAAAATTATTGCAAAAGGTATAAGGGCAACGGTTATTTTTAGTGACACAAATCTAAATATTTAGGTTTGAGTAAATTTGATTTATGCATCATAGGAGCAAATCAAGTAGAGGAGTCCAAGTATCTTTGGGTTTTGTTCCCCAGTGAGGGAAGAATGGAGCAGGAGTGAGCACCAGTGTGGTGTCCTGTCTGGTCCGGAGCAATCCAGACTCTGCAACGATCTGAAATGGTGAGAAGGAGCTGAGCCGAAAGGTGAAGCTCTCGATTTACCAGTCGGTCAAGTGGCGAAAATGAGCTTCCTCCACAGGGTGTCCAGGCTCTTCTTCAGTGACAGGGACAGGAGCTGGGAGGAGTTAAGAGCAGAGCTGCTGCTCCTCTGCACCGAGAGGAGTCAGATGAGCTGGCTCAGGCATCTGGTGAGGATGGCTCCTGGATGCCTCCCTGGTGAGATCTTCCAGACATGTCCCTCTAGAAGGAGACCCCGGGGAAGACTCGGGACATGCTGGAGGGCCTATGTCTCTCAGCTAGCCTGGGAACGTCTCGGAATCTCCCCAGAGAAGCTGGCTGAAGTGGCCAGGGAGAGGGAAGTCTGGTCTTCCCTGCGTAGATTACTGGCCCTGCGACCCAACCTTCAATTCAATTCAATTCAATTCAATTCAATTCAATTCAATTCAATTCAATTCAATTCAATTCAATTCAATTTAATTTAATTTAATTTAATTTAATTTAATTTAATTTAATTTAATTTAATTTAATTTAATTTAATTTAATTTAATTTAATCTCCTCTTATGGAGTCGTAAGGATTCACAACTGCAGATGTTGTTTTCCATACCTCTTAAATAGATCCAGGGACAAAACCTATTCAAAGGCCAGGAAGTCATAATCGCTGCCAACAAGATCTCTGAAGAACAGCCAGCTACTGCGCTGTGAAGGGACCAAGCCAGGACTGGCCACCACCACCTCTTGGACCTTATTGCAGACCTATATCTTCACACTGGAAAATCATGCACATCCACTTCACTCATGTTTTGGTTGTTTGTAAGGAAACACCGAAGCTGTGGTACAAAGGTTTGTTTTCTGCCTTGCTCCACCTGAATGCAATCTTGTTTGGTCATTTCATCAGTGGGACTAAGTGAGGTGAAAAGGTTATCATGCACAAATGTGCATCCTGGAGGAACTATTTTTTTATGATGACTGCAGCTTTTTCAACTATGGGAATAACTGTGATGTATCACACATCCCTTTGGGGTTTTTAAAGATGTATATAAGATCTAAAAACTCTTGCAGTTTTACTGATGTGTAAAAAACAAAAGAAAAATAAAAAAAGAACCATGATCAACAGCATAAAGAGCCTCATCAATTAAAAAATGTTGAAATGGTAATATTTACTCTTCTTAAAATTAAAAGATGCACACAGGCATATATTACACATATTATCAGTAGTAGACCTTTTAAGAAGATATGTGTAAAAATATTTCACTTATATCTGTTAATTAAGAAATGTATGTATTTCCTCAGACATCTCCTTCCAGAGGGGCAGGCAGGAAGTGTGATGGTCTGATCATGTGACCATTCACACTAGTCAATGATACTGATACAATTTAAAAGGAGATGACCTATTCTTTAAAAAAAAACAAAAAAAACTTGCATTAGCTGGCCAAAGACAAAACAAAGATATTCTTAGTTAGAGTGCAGTGGCATAATAAATCAAAGTTAGACTTAGGCTGGAGTTACAGTTTAGTACTGCAATTAACATAGTTTAAATTTACATTCAGAATGCTCAAAAAAATCAGTCAAAGCAGCTGTAAATGAATACATTTTTAACCTTGATTTAAAGTAACTGAGGGTTTCAGCATTCCTGCAGTTTCTGGGGACACAGAGCAGACCTGAACCAGAAGCCTGGAGAGGTCTGGATTGTTGTCATGGCAACAACAAGTATCTGATGTATTTTGGTCCAAAATCAGTCAGTTATTTATAAACTAACAGAAGTATTTTAAAGTCTGTTCTCTGAGGTACAGGGGGCCAGTGTCAGGACCTCAGAACTGGACCGATGTGGTCCACTTTCTTAGTTCTAGTGAGAACTCGGGCAGCAGTGTTCTGGATCAGCTGGAGCTGCCTGATTGACTTTTTAGACAGACCTGTGAAGACGCTGTTGCAGTAATTAATTCAACTGCAGATAAACGTATGGAAGAGTTTTAGATAGTTTGTTTTAATGTGTCTCTGAAGGTTCAGCTCAGAGTCCATGACTACACCCAGATTTCAGGCCTCATCAGTGGTTTGTGGCTGTAATACCTGAAGCCGTGGGCTGACCTTTTTCTTTTGGTTCAAAAACAACTACTTCAGTTTGTATGGACTCATTTTCACCTGGTGACATTGTAATGTAAAGTTCTGTGTCATCTGCATAGTTTTGGTAACTTATGTATAATGTGAGCTAGAGGAAGCATGTAAATGTTAAGTAGGAGGAATCCTAGGATAGAACCTTGGGAAACTCCACATGTAATATTTGGTGATTGTGATGTGAAGTTACCTACGGACACAAAGTAGTCCCTGTCCTTTAAGTAAGACTCAAAAGAGTCAACTATTGTGCCAGAAAGTCTGACCCAATTCTCCAGTTGCTCTGGTGGTCAATGACATCAAATGCAGCGCTGAGGTCTAATAAAACCTGCACTGTGGTTCTTCCACAGTCTGTATTTATGTGGATGTCATTGAACACCTTGACAAAGGCAGTCTCATTTCTGAGTCAGAGTTACAAAGATGTTTATCTGTCGAAACACTGCTTTTTCAATAACCTTACTGATGAACGGATGATTTGAGATGGGTCTGTAATTTTGCATTAGTCACTTGTCCAATGTTGTTTTTCAACAATGGTTTGATCACGGCTGTCTTCAATGTCTGGTGGAAACACCTGACAAAAGGGATGACTTTACTGTTTGAATCAGATCAGATGCCATGACAGTTGTGAATTATATGTGTAAAGTCTCTCTTTATAGCTTTTCAACACTCCCTTTTTTCAGACAGCAGGTCATTGAAATCAATTTGCAGTATGTTTTGGAGGCGTGTATACATTCACAAACATGACTCAAGACGGACCCTTTAACAGCCAGATATTCCAAAGAGTCACATTTTCCTAAAAAGAGCTCACTTTTTACAGTTCAGTGAGTTGTGAAATAGGGTGGCGACCCCGAGCCCTCTCTTATGCTCTCTACTTAAAACCTGAAGTTGGGAGGCACCGACTCTATTAAAGCAGGTGTCTTACTATTTTCATCTAACCTTGTTTCTGTTAAGAACACAACATCAAGATCATGACTGAAAGTATTATCCCTGCTGCTGAGGACATCCTACATCTCCCTCCCACTGAAGCTTCCTCTTCCAACTACAGCAGTGTCACAAACTCTGTCAGCAACAGGCAAAGTGAAGTCAGCGTGGACTTGTTCCCTTGTGAATGTTCATGTAGGGAGACAGCACCACAGTACAGATTCCCTCCAGTCAGTTGGGTTTCTTAGGTAAACAGTTATTTTTTAAATGATTTGGTATATAGAGAGGATTACACTCCTAGGAACTGCTAAAATACTGTAAGATGTACTAATATTACACAGTTTGCATATATTGCTCAATCTGCAGTACGCAGAAGTACCTGCATGGTTTGCTACTTCCAGGAAAGTTTAATTTTAAACACTGTACTGGTTTTTGGAAATGAGCTGCTCATAAGAGTGTAAGTTGTATAAGAGTGTATTTGCTCACAAATCACATTTATCAAAAATAAATTGATGGGTTCTCATTCTTATAACATCTGAATTTCCGCTTCTTTATTACTTTGGATGCACAGGCACGGGCAGAGCACATCCCAAGTTAGATTACATCAAATCCAATGAATATAGTCCCTGAATAGCATACAGCTTCATCCTCACTACACATTTTATATGTCGTCATTCATCAACGCTCTAAAATCTGCAACTTAAAAAACGAGACTATGTTTCCCTCACTTGTCTAGCCTTTTAAGTGAGCCAATGTCCTTCAAACCACATGGTTTTAAAAACACTTAGATGCAAAGCAAGGAAGTGGTGGGCAAGAGAGGAATGTTTGAATAGTTATGTCAAGCTTTCCATTTAGTGGTGAGTGGAAAAATATTAAAGTCTGTATTCAGTTTTATTTGAATTAATTGGTGGTTTTCCACAAAGCTTGTTCTCTGGACCTCAATGAGCGACTTTCGTCAGAAAGAGTCCTTCCTGTTGGAGGGCAGATGAGTGTTGTGGAGGAAAACAGTCACTGACGGTTCATTAAAGGAAACTTTGAATAAACACATTTTATTTAATTCTTTTTTTAAAACCATTTACCTTATCTCTAATTCAATTTTTTTTTGCTTTATTAGTATTAAAAGACCCACCACTTGACTAAAAAAAAAAGAAAGAAAAGAAAAAAATGCAAAATGTTCCCTAAAGAATGTAAAAATAAGTCAAATGTATTAATTTATTTTATTGAATTGTGCGAGACCACGTGCAAAACTTTACAACCAACCAACAACAAGGTGATTCAAAGTGCTTTGCAGAAACATTAAAACATCACATAGCAGAAAACGTCATGATTTAAAATTTTAAACAAAGAGAAAATAAAAAACAACAATAGATAAAATCAGTCTTTAAAATATGATTAAGTTTTGAAACTCCATCATAAAAGTATCAGAGCAGATTTGTGTCTTTGTTCACCTGCAGCTGAGACCAGGTGAGTCTTCAACCTGGATTTAAATAAACTGACTGTTTCAGCTGATCTGAGTCTTTCTGGAAGATTGTGGAGCAGAGAAGCTGCAGGAGGCTTCTCCACGTCTGGTTCTGACTCTGAGAACTGATAAAAATCCGGATCCAGATAATCTGAGGGGTCTGGAAGGTTCATACTGGGTCAGGAGGTCACTGATGCGTTTTGGTCCTGGACCATTCAGATCTTTATAGACCAGCATCAGAACTTTAAAGTCTGTCCTCTGACGGACAGACAGCCAGTGTAGAGACCTCAGAACTGGACTGATGTGGTCCACGGTTGTGGTCTCAGTGAGGACTGGAGCAGCAGAGTTCTGGATGAGCTGCAGTTGTCTAACCAATGTTTTAGTGGACCTGTAAAGATGCCGTTACAATAGTCAAGTCTACTGAAGATGAATGCAGGACTAGTTTTTCCAGGTCCTGCTGAGACATCAGATCTTTTAACCTTGATAGTTTTGAGGTGAATTATCACCTGACTTTGTTATTGCCTTTATGTGTTTTTCCAAATGTAGGTCTGAGTCCATCACTACAGATGTAAAGTTACTTATTAACACAAAGTATTTCCTGTTCTCTAAGTATGTTTTGAACCAGGTTAGTACAGTTCTGTTAAGACCTGCCCAGTTCTCCACTCGTTTCAGTGATATATTGTGGTCAACTGTATCAAAACTAAGACTGACATTTTTCCAGTGTCTGTATTTAAACATATGCCATTAAACACTTTGGTCAGAACCGTCTCCATGCTGTGGTTCTAAAACCTGACTGGAAGCATCATAGCAGTTATTTGTGTTCAAAAGTAATAGAGCTGTTGAAAAACAGCTTTTTTAATTATCTTACTTAAAAATGGGAGATTTGAGAAAAAAAGTGTCTGCTAAATGACAGTAGTAAGTTCACGATCTGTCACAGGTCTGACTGCAACATTTTTAAGACCTTTTCTTAAAAACTTGTGGGCAGGACGTCTAAACAGCAAGAGGAGGAGTTCAGTTGACATAAGATGTCCTCTTTGCTGTTAAAACAAGGAAACTGTGTTGTGGTGTTTAAACCGGTTTTTAGTGGACACAGTTCACATCCAGAACCTGCTGTTGACGTAACAGCTGTCTAATATTCTGGATTTTGTCTGTGAAGAATGCGTCAAAGTGGTTACAGGTCTCGGTGGACTGAAGTCCAGTTTCCACTGACACAGGAGGGTTTGTTAGTCTGTCAACTGTAGTAAATAAGACTTGAGCATTGTGACTGTTTTTGGTGATGATGTCAGAGACACATGACTGCATTCCTCAGTTGTAAATTATAAGAGTGAAGTTTCAATAGATCTATCTCAGTGGGAGCATTAGTCTGCTGTAAGGACATACTATCCGCGAATGCAGAAGATGCCTGCATGACCTCGCCTTCAGCTGTGAGCCCAGTGCATTCCTTGTCTTCTCTGGTGACTTCTGGCTTCTCCAACACCAAGCCATGGATTAACCTTGATATAAAGACTCTTCTTAAGGAGAAGAAGAGAGCCTTTCGCTCAGGAGACAAGAAGGAGCTAAAGGCTGTGCGGAGGGAGCTGAGGATAAAGACCTGGGAGGGGAAGACTGCTACAGGAGGAACATGGAGGAACAGCTACAGCAGAACAAGGTCAATGGAGTCTGGAAGGGCCTCAAGACCACCTATCTATTTGGAAGACCAAATAGCCGGTGGTGGACTTCCGCAGCAACTCCTTCTCAGGAACCTGAGTGTTCACATGAACATAAACTGGACTGGTTACACCACAACAATGCAGTCTACAAAAAAAGAACAGAGCCACTGAACCTGCTGAGGAGTGCAGGGTGAACTCCTGAGGACGCTTGTGGACTCTGTGGTGGCATCAGCCATCTTCTACGGAGTGGTCTCAGGAAACTGTTATAATAGCTACATGCATACATCACATGAAGTTCTCTGTGATATTGTTGCTTGGATACACACAAAAAATCCTGAGGAACTTTTTATAATAATAACATCATGACAGGTCATGTGTCCCTGATGGGTTCACTGAGGGATGTGGTGAGAGATGTACTCTGAAGATACTGGACAACCTCAGATCCACGTCATGACACCTTCATGGACTAAAACATAGAGGTGGTGGACATCTCCTCTCTGTTCAATGCAGGACGGAGAGTTTCAGAAGATCCTTCACACCTGCAGACAAATGACCTTCTCTTTGGGGGTTGATAAAGTCATCGGTATTTTCTTCTTCTTGGAAGCAAAATGTAAAACAGTTGTGGTGTGTTGTGGGTCTCAAACCTTTGATTACACTCACTTAAACCTGAACCATCTGTGCTCTGCTTTCTTCTTTATGTTGGCAGCTGTTCCACATTGGTAGTTTTTTAAGGTTTGAACTATTTTATTTTATTTTATTTCTTAATATTTGTCAGACCCAACTCCGGCACCTCACAAATTTGCACTACACTGATCAGATCCACAAAAGAATAAAAATGCCTGGTCTGTGGTGCCCAGCTTTCAGTTTTGCTGTGTGAATTTCAGACAAAGACTGCGAAACACTGAAACCTGTTTAAATGTTTTATTGTAGGCCATGCTTTCAGTGGTGGTGTGTCGTGGGAGATCAGTATAGAAAAGACAGAAAACTCTTTTCCTTAACATGTAAATACCCATCACAGTCTACACGGAAACATCTGGATAATTCATGTTTTATACTGATGTTTACAGTGTTACCAACCATTTCAACAGGCTTAATAGTTCTGCAAAACTCCTCCACTTCACTGAAAACGTAAAACGACTACATGATAAATACTGGGATGGCAGAAACAGCAGTAATGTTGGAAATTATTACATTCTCCTCTTCCCTTTGTTGGTAAACAGGCCTGACAGGAAACCTGCTTTGCCTCCTACTTTACAACAATTTTTAGAGCTGCTAATCCATATATTATGACCTTTCAGAGAAAGAAATGATCATGTTAACGAAATAAAATCTGTTTATATCGTTATACCCATGCAAAACTCAAGCAATTATTGCTAATCCTATACTAGTAACAACACATTTATGCAAGTTTTGAAAGTTCAATATATATATATATATATATATATATATATATATATATATATATATATATATATATATATATATATATATATATATATATAATATGCAAAACAATATAAAAAATGAAATATGGCTGAACTGCCAAAGGGACAATAGAGATGTTTGCAGCTGGTCCTGCATCTTAGACTGGAATTTGACCTGCCTGTCAGACTGTCGCTGTAAATATGAACTCATCACAGGTATATATGATTTAATTTTCAAATTAACGGCAACAGACTTTGTATACCTTTTACCGCCTCAATCAGATAACTACTTTTGACTATATTTATGCCAAGAGACCTTTTTAGTGAAGCATGGGTCACATCAGCAGACACCTCTGTTAAAAAAATAACTTCTTTAAGTGCCTTTTAATCAAAGTAGGTCTAAACCAGACTTGCAAACTCTTTTCATCAATTGGACACCATTTGTGCAATCTACTATTTCTAATTCGTTTTTGTTGAAGTGATTAGTCTTGGGGTTCTCTTAACTTTTCTAATGTGGATGTATATGAGTGCGTTCAGTAAAGACAAAGTTTTAAAGCCTTTTGGGTGTTTTGAACTTTAGTACATTGTGTTTGTATATTATAGTGACTTAGATGAAGATTGAATCTCATTTTGTATCAAATGAATGTATAATCCAATTAATGACATTAGGTCTTCATACTGGTTTTTAACCACTGTATTGTTATAGTCCAATTTAGTGCGGGAGACAAAAACGTGTCCTTACAGAACAACTTCGTTCATGTCAAGATATAATTAACACAGTCTGATTTACCATTATTTTATTTGGTAATCTCATTTGTTGTAATCCTTTTGCAATCAAGCTGGTTCAAAATAAACCCAATTTATTATAATTGTGTACATATTATTCAGTTTTTTTAAAAAGCAGCCTAGCTGAGGAAACCAGCGGTTTGCACTGAAGTTTCTCTTTGATACACATCCCTGTCATGAGTATTTAACAGTTAATATGTGTTAAAAGAATCTTCATTCATAAAAGAACGAAGGGATTCACATTTCTCTCCTTCTGCAGTGGATAATACCATTAAACGATCAGTTCTGGAGGACTTAGTGCATGAAGGACAAGGGCACAAGTCAAAGTTGACACCTGTTGTTATTAATACAGACAAGAACATATTTATGATGCCTTCAGAACCAAATCTTTAAGGGACATTCTTGAATTTCAGCAAAACAAAGCAAAGCTATTTAAATATAAACCAAGGCAGCAGAGAAACAAGTGGGTGTGGGTCCTGGACTGGCCGGCCTGCAGTCCTGATCTGTCCCCATCTGAGAAAGGGTCAAAAGAGTGCCAAAACATCAAATGTGGCGTTTCATTACACGCCTTAAAATGTAAACGCCTGAAGAAAGGGACAAACATGCTGAGACTCTTCAAGCCTTTATAAAAGCTCATACAATTATTTCAGGTTGCTCTGGCAAAACTTACCAACATAAATTTAAACATACTATTAAACCTACCAAATTTAATAAAATGATCATTTGAAAGTGGTGTTGTCTTGTGTTTTTTAATGTTACTACATTCACCTAGAAATATGGGTTTCCCCATGTAGTTTAGGTGCCTAAAACTTATGTAGTAAACTTAAACCTGATTATTTAGCTGGAGAATAAAAAATTAACCATTTAAAGAAAAGAATAAACCAGGAAGGTGAGAAGAATAAACATCCCAAAACCAGGGCCTGACTCATTACAAAAACCGTCATGAAAGCCGACATAGGCCCCGGCAGACCCGCGTGACCCCGTACAGGATTAAAACGGGTTAGAAAATAAATCGATGGATGCAAGAAAGGCAACAGTGGTGTTACTGTGTTCCGGGACTTTCTAACCGAGTGATGGCCACTGGTAACGACAGTGGATCAAAGTTTGTAAAAGCATTTTAAATGGACCAGCCTGCTGTTTCTGACCATGAGGAGACAGATGCTGCGGTGACGATGACGCTGAGGAGGAAACATGAACAGATATTACAGATTCCCTCTCAAATGCAAACGATGATGTTTACTTTTTTCCTCCACCTCATCTGGAAAGGTGAAAAAAATCAAAGATGATGTTAAAGCACAAAGATGTACTACACATACTGCCAGTCACAGATTTATTATAACGGAATAAAAAAGTGTAGCCAGCAGCCCTTTTTACAGAGGACCGGTTGTACCTCCAAGAAAAAGCTGTTCTCAGAAAACATTAAACTGAAGAGCGCTTCTCACAATTATTACAAGTTTCAGAATTTCTCAGGTTTATCGTGTTAGGATTACGAATCCTATGTGAACAGCGTTTCAGCTGCACTTTTACAGACAGGAGGTCTGAATTTTGAAGAAAAAGAACACAACCAGCAATTTTGTGGGAAACAACTGACTGATAAAACATGTAACACAACAATTCCTTTGCGGTGGTATGATATTAAAGGTATTTCTAAGAGTAAAAAAGTACTGAGGAATATGAGTCTTTTTCTTTTCTTTTTTTTTTTAGTAACAAGCTGAACCCTGATCCTAAAGCCCTTTTGTTAGGACCTCATTGTTAGGTAACCCAGAAAGCCTTTAATGTTGCATCCAATATTGTCATTGTTGTTTTAATTGTTGTCTCTTGAGTTTGAAAAAAAAGGGAGTATTTCAACCCCTGAGCTGAATGCAGATTAACCGATAAAACTTTCTTTATTTCCTGAAATGTCATAAAGGCCTGGTGAATACATACAACATTTGCAGATGTAGAGTGTGAGCATTGGTGAAGAACATCACAAAGTAAACACTGGCAGTAGTTCTAATGAAGTGGGACTTCTACTCGGTTAACGCTCTCGCCTCAGTATTCACCAGACAATCAAACAGCTCACACAAAGGGAACTCACATTTGGAGCTGAAGTCACTGCGAGTGTGTGTAGTGAAGTATAGCATTACTGCTTTATGAAGCAGTTCGTTTGAGATTAACCACAGGGAGCACTGAAATTGAAATGGCTGTGGTGAAATTGCTCGTTTAGGTACATTATCACTTTTCTGGGCAGACCCCGTTAAGTGAGCCTAATACCATTTTTTCTCCTTTAAAGTCTGCTTTCTGACTTTTTAAATTGATATTAAAGAGATTTTTTTAGAGGTTGTATAAGGCACTTCTGAGCACTTTCTTTACCTTCTTACCTGCAGCAGACAGCAGACTTCAGCACAGAAAACAGAAGGAACAAGTAAAAAGATGAACATCATAAAAGAACATTACATTAATGCTTGTATTTCAGGTGTGCACAAAAGTGCAGCTAACTGAAAGTTATAGAAAAAATATGAAAACCTGCCACACAATTACTTTTTTTGTAATGCCACAGTCGAATCAAAATCCTTTCAAATTGTGGTAGATCGTGAAAACCAGTTTATCTTGAGAACTGTACTTTCTTACATCAAACCACAACCATATTCATGTGCATTGATCATCATGGTCACAGCGTCCTGGGAGTTGATCCTGTGTGAAAGGTAGCAACATGCAACCTCTGGTATTTAGAGCTTGGGACCAACTCAACAGCTGGTAGAGGATGATGTTGATGTGGAGGATGATGAACGAGGATGGGATGATATGAACCCTTGCAGCTTTGAGCTTCTTGGTCAAAAAGTTCCAAACCCAATTACAAAGATATGGTTTTGGTCCCAGAACTGTCAGACCAAAAGGCGGACCTGAAGTAAAAAAAAAAAAATGCAGTTTAACTTAGGAATCCCTGTTCTCTAGATGAGTGAGTGCCAGGTGAAACACTAATGTTATTGTATCATCAGGGCAGTGATGCTTTTCTTTTTTAACTGTCTGCATATATATTAGTGGTTAGTACCATGATTAGTAAAAACCTTTATCCATGATATGCATATGCATTTAATATTGCAGCAGATGTTAGTTTTGTTAAAGTGCTTGAATGTTTGTGTCCTTCACCGGTCCTCTCAGACAGTCTAGTCTAAACATATTTTATTAACACCTGGACTCCATATTCTGACAGGGACGACTAAAACCACCAAAGTGAACATGAAAGGACAAGGCTGACAGAAAGACAAGACAGTGATGGGTGACGGCTGTAATGTTTGCGTGATGCGTCTTAGTGGTGAAATGTGTTGCAGTAAAAGAAGACGGACATGCAAACAAAAGACAACAGAGACATAAAAAGAAAAGGACAAATAGAAAAGTGAGAGAGAGAGAAGCATGCATGTCTATTAGTCTGTAAGTCTGTAAGTACTGTATTTTTGAATGTCTGTGTTACATGCATTCATGTATGATCATACATACAAATATAAACACACACTTGTACAAATACATACAGTATATACCCTGAGAGGGAGAGGTACACATACATATAAATACACTCTTAATAATAATAATAATAATTATTATTATTATAATAAAAATGAAAATAATCATTATTACACCCAAAATAATTATTGTGACTATGTGACTATGTGTGAGTATCGTTATTGCTGGTATTATAATTAGTAGTAGTAGTACTGCAAATAGTACCCTTGACAGTAAGGGTAGTTATTATCATCATCACTGCCAACACCGCCTCCCTGGCTGCCCTGAGCCCCCCGTCCCACCCAGAAGGGAAGCTCACCTGGTAAGCAGTTGAGCCCTGGTGCAGAGAGGTTGGACGTCTCAAAACAAGCTCAACAAACACGGAGGGCAGCAGAAGGAGATGAGCTCCTTTGCTGTAATTCGTGATGGACGTAATGCCGTTCCAGACATTCTGGGGATCGTTGGTAGAAAAGTGATCCTGGACTTTCAAAGCAACACTTCTTCTTGAATTGAATTGAACTTCTGTATTTATAACAATCATTGAGGACAGTGACAGTTAAAGGTCAAGGATTAACAGATAAAGCATGACCTTTGTGAGGATTTACACGCCGAGTCATTCAATCACTGATACGCAGCACCGTTGATTAGGCTTTATTTAACTAACTCGGTTGTGTCTGACAACCACACTGCTCTGTGTTGCCTGAGGAGCACCTCAGCTAGCTGGATTTGCATTCAGTTGTGAGTCAAGGATTGTTTTTGGCTGTTTTGAAAAGCCAGAATTTAAACAGAATAAAATTATTGAATTAATTAATCCCAAATAAAGGCTACCCCTGATGAAAGTATCATTGAATATACATCCAGTGTCTGTTTCAGTTCGTTTTTAAGATACAAGTGCCAACATATATTTTTGTACACTATTTTTGATATATGTGAATTGGGCCAGCAAAAGAAAAAAAAAGAAGTAAAACCAATGAATTAAAGCTAATGCTGCCAGCAGCACCGCGCTGCCCTCCAGCAGGCGTTTAGACGTGAGATTTCCACCCGCGAACATCCACCCTCAGTGACTGCAGCCGAAGAAATTTAATCTGTCCAGTTGCACAGCGTGTCCATACACGAGCATATGTGCGTTCCTTTAAGTCAGGACTAAAGGTTTTACTTTCGCTCCGGCCTTATGTTAAGTTAGATTTCATTCAATTACTGACCTGTACGTTTCTTTCTACCTGTTTATCTGTTATTAGTTTTAATCTCCTGAATTTTCTCTCATTGATGGAGACACTTTTTGTCTCACAATTTTGTTTTTACTATGTCCTGATATGCAAAAGCATAACATTGAACGAGGCTGTAGCTTCTTTTCACATGGCAGCATCTCCCACTGTTGGCGCTGGGCTTTGGACCCTGAGAATGGCAGTTCTGCTATAATATTCCTTCCTTTTAAACGTCTTCTTTGTTGTCTACCAATAGCAAATACTTTTCCCTTTTTGACAGGTTGCCTACAAGACTTTGATCTACTGTGACCTTTAAACAAATTCTTCATTTCTTGGTAGAGCTAAAAGGATCGAAAGAGTCTGGGGAGAGCAGACACCCACAGACGGAAACAGGAAGGGGGCGAGACAAATTATCAATGACGTGAAGACTGAAAAACTGGAGGAGGAAGCCCAGTACAAAAAATAAAAGAATATAAAAAAACAAGTCTTAATCAAAGCAATCTCACGTTCTTTTTTTTATGTCTTTATCTTGCTCTTTTAGCCACCTCATCTCTGTCTTTCTCCTCGTTTCTTTGGGAGGTTTAGCGTAGATGTCACTTTGCTGCTCAGTATCATTTAGCTTCTCCAATAAATTTACTCCCTAAAACATGTGTTGCTTTTGAATCATGCAAATTGAGAAGAGACAGCTATGAGTCCGTAAGCAGCTTGACCATCCCCAGATGAAGATCAGCGTTTGACCGCCAGCCCACCGTCCCGAGGACAGACGCTGAAACCGTAGTGTGCGAATGTAAAAGGTTAAACGGTGCTATTTAAAAATACAATAACACTAAATATGTTTTTGAACCCTAGTTGAATTTCATTTTCAATGGAAATTAAACAAATTAAGTTAAGATATATCAGCAAAGACAGGTTTTGATGAGGTTTTGCTTTATAGGGACAAGATATATTTTATGGAGACCCACTGGTGTTCATCCTCAGGAAATAATACAGTTGCACCAACATGCCTTCCAATGGTTTCATATACTGTGAACAAAGAACTAAACGGGAGGAGGTTAGGATAGAGACAAATGTTGGGGCATCAGCAACCAATCTCAGAAAGCTATACCTTAAAATAATATGGAACGTTAATAAGGAAGTTGAAAATCTGAAAACTCAAGAGATGAAGAACAAATAAGTGCAACCTAAATGATTTACCATGACCACTGCATTCTTTATTTCGCTTTTCTTTTTCCTGGGAAAAACTGATTACGAATAGAAAACATTTTATAAATTAAGTTATTCACTGACAGTGGAGAACATTTTACTGAAATAAATTCACGTGTAGGAGGTGAGTCTTTATTAGAGAGCTTTTTATATCGCAGGTAAGTAGGCATGGTACTGTATTTGCCTTTTCTCCCCAGTCTCTTCATATCATATGCAAACTAAACACTATTTATTGTTCGGTGGGGGGTGGGGGGTGATGTCAGTAACACAGACGTCTGTGTAGTGAGAAAAGTTGCAGCTTTTGTTCGTCTTTTTCATTAGAAAAAAAAATTACAAAAACGCCACTCCTGCTCCCCACGCAGCCTTGAGTTTCCCTGAGATGAAATTCCCTTTTAGAATTGATGAAGTTTTTTTATCTTGTTTTTTTTTTTTTTTGCTACAATATTTTGAAAACATATTTAATGTAGTGCACTTCAAAGTAAAATGATGGAAATATAATATTTAGGTATCATTTTTGCTAACTTTTTGCATAGCTCTCTAGTGTCTCAAAGGTATAATTTAATTCGTAAAATTAGGATTATTATCTTGAAAAATCTGCCCCTGTTTTACTTTACTGGCAGTAACAGATCAAAACTGGATGTGTAAAGCAAAATAAATCAGCAACTAGAGCTGAACTTCACAGAAAAATATGTTTTTAATCACAGTCAAACATGAATGATTAATAATTACAATGCCAGGAAAAAGTTAACTGATTTTTTTAAATCATTTTCCATAAAATGTGATTTTATCTTCATCTAAATGACAATAATAGAGAATGCGTTTATCCTGATGGCGCACAAACATTTCTCATTTCTGGTACCCTGGTAACAGGAAACTTACCTGACGGTCTTTTATCAAAGCAGCTCAAACCCCTTTAATGACTGTTGTAAACTAATATACATTAAACATTAATCTGTGTATTTTATATGTTGAACTTAAAAACAGTTTAATTTTAGTGTTTAGCAGCTTCTGAATATTTTTATATCATTCTGAATGCACTGGGTCGTTTAATTCTTCATTGATTCATTTTGTTTTCTAAAACTTTTCTTTTTCTCTTTTCCACAGGTTCATGGGGCGGCGCAGAGGACCAGAAATCAATGTGTCAAATATGATACTTCCACCATTCTTGGGTTAATTACAACCAAGGTGTGCAGACTACTATCGCCACATATCATTTATTGAGGTAATTACTATGTGGGTTTACATGCTTTTTCCTACCAGCGCTGTAAATGTTTAATGGTTGTATTCAATAAACACACAAGGAATTATAATTATTTGTGTGTTATCAGCTTAAGCACATTGCATTAGTCTATTATTATGACTCAAGCAACGTTGCCTCTAAGTGATACGACTCAGTTCCGGCTGATACGGTAGAGTTTGGAGCTGTAAGCTCTGGTGTTGCCGGATCTCATTAAAACCCCTTCAATACGTGTACCAAAGCACTCCCTTTGGTTGCACAACACCAACATTTTAAATGGTGGTGCTGTGCAACACCAGCACCATTTAAAATGGACAAACGTCACCATCATCTCCAGCAGAGACATGGCTGTTTTGAGCTTTCTTGCTTCCTTCGATCACCAGGCTGCAACTGTCGATGGTGCCCATCACATACAAGCAGTTCCATATTTCTGTTTGATCCTTTTCAGTGATCCTGAGGAACACCTGCATCTCCTGGGTTGGTTCATTTTACTTCCTACTCGCTATCATGGTGATAATAAAACACATAAAGACAGATTCAAGTTCAGGCTAGTCAGCAGAATCGGCATGTTGTTTATCTTGGATGACCTATCAACCAACTACAGTGTTTTTAGCTCCACCTTAAGCATACCGCTGTGAGTGAAGGAATTCACATATAGATATGATGTGGCTAATATTCTTATAGTACTCATGTGTCTTTATGAGCTGACAGAAATCTTCATAACCAGTTTTCCGGTTCTGGAATGAGAGGAGACGGGATGTGTTTCTACAGCTACAAAGTCGCATCATGCATCAAATTAGTTTCCATTATCCTAAGGAATTTTCCAGAACCTTTCCTGGACCTCAGTCTTAATGCTTAAATTACTCATGCCACATTGTCTTCTGGTCATTTTCCTGTTATCTGCATTCCTGTATGGATGCATTCCTGTATAGATGTGATCCCCCCTACATGCATCAAAGTAAATCTGAGTCTATCCTAGTCAGAGTCAAGTCTTTCTTTGCAGTCTTGCTTATACAAATGAGTACATGTTTCCACAACACTGCACCTCTGACTTTTTATACATCAACAGATGGGTGCCAAAAACATTGGATCATGTGGCGTAATATGGATATTTTTTTGTAACCTTTTTCGACTTTTGTCAATGGAAACACAAGAATATGAGCTCTACACTGTATCAGTTTAAAACACGACTTTAGGTTAATATTCCCTCATATTAACCTAAACATGACTTTAGGTTAATATTCCCTCATATTAACCTAAACATGACTTTAGGTTAATATTCCCTCATATTCTATGGCAAATTAATACAGAAAACCTGTTAATTCCAAAGTGCTCACATATTTTCTCTGGCTGCTGTTACATCAGGTTTCAAAATCCTAAGAAGACGAGCAGTTTTCTCTGATCAAAGATGCTGGAGGTGTCAACAGCAGCCATTGTTCAAACAGTAAGTTTAGGGATTTTAATAAAATGTGAACAGATCCATTAGGCCACTGTGATGGATATTATTAATTCTGTGACCTGACCGGTGGTCAGATGCAAATGATGGCTGTGACATATTCGCTGACCTCCTATGCTCAGACTCATATCTTGGTTTTAAAATATTCTGTGGCCTTCTGATGGTCCAGTTTGTGAGTCGTATTTGGTCTGGTCCTTGTTTCCCTGCTCTGCTGACGCACACACAATGTGATTTGTTGTTGTTTAGTCTTCATCATTCTGTGAGATTCCAATTACTGGTAAAACTGAAAATCATTCTCATTCCTGCATCGAGACGCCTGATGTATGTTTGACCCATTTGCATGCAACTGTTTGAAATTAATCACTAAACTCTCCCGTCTTTATTTATGATGGTCTGATGAACTCAGTCTTGGTCCAGATAGTCACCTAGTGGGTACACATATTTATACAGAGGTGTTAATACGTTTAAACTGCCATCTCAGCAGTAAGCAGTTTTTCTTCATTTTCAGCTTGTTCCTTTGGTTTTTAATTTAAAATGTTTAGTATGTTCCTGGCCTGTGCTACTGACACCCTCAGAACAGTAGCTGGCAAACACTGTAGAGCCTTTACCAGATCAAACAGAGTTTCCTGTTCATTTTAAATGCTTTGAAAACGCCGGCCTTCACGGATGTAGCAAGGACAGTTTTCATTTGACTTTGATTCCTCATTCGCCACCAAATTCAAATCCATTTTGTGTGTCCCCCGGTCTCTTTGCCAGGTGGAGCAGATGAAACCTTTTTCAAACAGAGATGATAGATAGCGTGACCCCTGTGTCCTTTTTTTATTTGGTCTGAGGTGACAAGAGAATTATTATAGTTTCCTGCTTGCAATGTATTTGTTTAGAAGGAGAGGAAGATTTCATCCCTCAGACAGGTTAACCCTTGTGGGGCACTGTACTCTTCATCATTTATTAATGCCAGCATCTGAGCTAAGTAAACATATTAGAATCTACATTATTAATTTCCATTATCCTTTAATTTTGTTTGTTCACCCCAACCCTGGAATGCTGAGGTCAAATCTTCCCTTTTCAGCAAACATTACCACCATTCAGCTCTGTGGCAGACCCACTCTCTCTTCCTGCACATCATAAATTGTAATTTTGTCAAAGCCTGTGGCAGCGACATTCAAGGCATCCTCTGGCATCAGCGTTCCGATGCACCGGAGGCAGCAAATGCAGGAAATGTCATTCTAGATTGTTTTTTATTTGACAAACAATGAGGTCGGCAGCTGCACGGCAGGCAGGTGTCATGTCAGGAGCGTTTATAAAACAATCCCCCAAAAACAGTACATTTATTTCTAATGTGACGACTGTAGCCCAGCCAGTGGCTGGGAATTATCACTTCCTCATCCATAATCGTCATGCTTCCGGGTTTAGCAAAGCAACGAGTAGTTTGCACTAACCCAGGGTCCGCTAAACACAATGAAAACGCTCAATTGCTTTATCAAATCAACGTATTAAGCAGCATAATCTGCTGTAAATGTCTGCCGGCAGCTCTGCAGATATTCCGGTGGGGCTCCGCTGAAGGAGCTAGTAGCCGAAGCTTTGACGGACATTCTGGCACAATGTTCCCGTTGGCTTCCTGTGGAACGTGGCTGCGCTCAGCACAGAGAAAATCGACTCTTCAGAAACCAGTGGGTTACGTGACATTATGGTCCATGCATTGTTTTTACCGTCCAGGGCAGAGCTGGGCATTTCTGGCCCTCGAGGGCCGCTGTCCTGCATGTGTTAGACGTTTCCCTGCTTCACCCTGAGACAAATGACAGCATCAGTAACTGAGCTGTGCAGACCTTGACAACAAGCTGATGAGGAGCGTAATTTAAATCAGGTAATTTATATTACTCTCACGTAGAGTAAATCTCAGATATTGTTATTGTAAAAGACACTTCTCCAGGCTTTTAAGTGGATCCTCTGAGTGAAAGTCTGCAAACAAGTGGTGACCTAGTGGTAACAGTGGTGGGCTTGGGCGTGGAGGACCCAGGTTCAAGCCCAGGCCTTAGTGTCTGTAAAAATTGAAGTGGAACTGTTCCCTCTTCATGTGGCTTTGACAGCAAAAGGTCTTGATGATAGTACATATGTACAGGAAGAAGATGGTATAGAAAAGGGACATTTTAAAAAGAAACTGAAAGTTACTTTTGACTTGCAGAAGATATTTACCAAAGATATTTTACATTATTCTCACGTCAAAGACTTCTTGTTTGTAAATTTACTTTCATTTTTGTATTTCAGCCCTTCAACCTGGCTCCTGGAGGAAATGTCTGCGGGTGCTACTGTTGGTGGCGTTGACAGAAATGCCATGTCAGCTCAGTCTGAAAGAGCAGGAGCATGAGCCGGGGTCGCGAGACTCAACGAGACTGGTTCTGATCCGACATGGCAGCCCTCTGCTGCTAGGCTGAACATTTCAACAGGTTTGATTTTTCTTTGAGAACATCCATCCATCCATCATCTATACCCACTTACTCCGTCACGGGGTCTGTCGGAGCCTATCCCGACACATAGTAGGCGAAAGACAGGGGTCCACCTGGACAGGTGGCCAGTCCATCACAGGGCCACATACAAGACGGACAACCATGCACACTCACATGCATACCTACGGGTATCAATTAACCTGCATTCATGATGTTGCACTGTGGAGGGAGCCGGAGTACCCGGAGAGAACCCACGCAAGCACAGGGAGAACATGCAAACTCCACACAGAAAGATCGAATCAGGAATCTTCTTGCTGTGAGGCGACAGTGCTAACCACTGAGCCATCGTGGTTCTTTGAGAATATAATCTTGAACCCTAAACGTCGATACAGGGAGCAGCATGGAGAAGGCCAAGCCAACGCCAAGCAAGAGGACCCGACACTCCGACTCAACCCATAGTTCTCCAAGACATTCATCCAGCTCCGAGGTTAGTGACATTCTGATCTCCATCCATGAAGAACTTTCCGGATTTGACACTAGAATAGCAGTCGTTTAATTATTACACAAAGAATTCCAGCAGCTGCGTGAAAGTCTGGAATTCAGTCGCGACGCTGACCAAAGAAAACCTCTCTCTCAGTGATAAATGAAATGCTCCTCCCCGTTTTCTCTGTCCTCTACTGTTTGTTAATACCTGGTTACCTATGTCTACTTTTATTCTAATTGTAACATAGGAAACCCATAAGACAGGATCCAAACAAGTTACATAGAAATTTATTAACAAAAGAAAAAAAATGAAATTATTTAAATCGTCAAACTGGACACTGTTTAAGAGTGAAACATTTCCACAACTAGTTGAAGGTTAATAAAGCTGAAACAAAACTTAAAATTTCCTTCTATTAACCTTAAGGCTTGACCCCTACGTTCTCATCAGGTTTACTTTCTAAACTGTTTTCATTTACAATCAAAGCATGTCTTGTAATGACATAGCTCTCAACCAAAAACATAAACAAAGCATAAATGAAATAAAAATAAATCCGTCCTTAGTTTTCTTAACCCAGTGTGAAACCGTTTTACAGCCGTGTGAGTCTTGGCTCCACTGCGACCAGCCCTCAGGCAATTAACGTTCAGGAGGTGGCGGCTGGAGATGACCGGAAGTGTGGAGAGTCCTCATGTGGCAGGGAATTACTCACGAACGTTCCCTGTCGGTACAGCGTGGGGGAAAAGGTGGGCCGGTGTGAGCAAGTTGAGCCTCCCGGACGACCTCGGCAATTAGCGGAGTTTTCCCGCGGGCTTTACAAATTCTCCCTCGCGCACTGATGCAACGTACTGGCGCTGACTGACCAAAGCGTCAACTGGAATTCTCCTCCACAACTGTCGCCCGCCAGTATCCTCGTGCAAAAGGAAAACTTCTCTGTCCGCACAAAAAAAGTAATACATCCACACGACGTTATCTTTGTAATCCGTGCTCAATCTTTTCCCAAAAATCTCTCCTTCTCCGTCTCTCTCTTAGCTCCTCCCCTTTTTCTTCACACTTGTCGTTGGTATTGCCAAAATAAAAGCAGGTGGAACACAGTAAAGAAAAGTCTACTATTTCAGTACACCTTTACATTCCCCCCCTCTAAACCCTGCCACATAGGAGACCTCTCCAGAATTTGTACATTATGTTCTCAAAAGCAAAAAAACAAAACATTGCTTTTACAACAACAAAAAGGACAATCTTATCAAGAGACACAATAAATTAAAACGCTTAAACTGTCTCATTACATTTAACCATTTTAACAATAAAGTTGGATACTCTTAGTTACATAGTCTTTGAACCTTAATGGGAGCTGACCCCTGGTACTCCTTTGGGCTCTCTTACTTGACACCATGTCATTTTCATCAGAACCATCTTCTTCATCGACATCCGTCTCATCACTCTCTATATCCTGAGAAGACCTACTTTCTGCAATGCTCAAATTCTCACCCTGTTGCCTACTTCTCACGCCCTCATCGTCGACGTCTGAACTGTCATCTCGGGAACTACAGTGAGGGTAAACACCACAAGCCCTAGATGTGTTGGTACAAGGGACGCATATCATGTCGTAAGCATCTGAGTCAGAACCAGAAAGAATGGGCCTCTGTTCTTTTGGCTTTACTGGCATGGAGGTCCCAAATACACAAGGCTTTATCTGTTCCCGATGCACCACTTTGGTAGGGCCACCTGCCTCAGGCTTAATAGTGAAAACAGGCATGTCAGGACGGTTTTGGGCCACAACAAGATATGGGTTTGGTTCCCATCTATTCTGAATCTTGTTCCTGCCCCTGGGTTTATGGTTCCTTAGCAACACTTGGTCCCCAGGCCGAATGAGAGCACCACGAGCCCGACGATCATAACGCCTTTTACGCCGTCTAGAGGCATCTTGAGATGCTGTTCGAGCTACTTCGGCCGCTACTCGCAGTCTCTCATGGTGATTGAATACCCAGTCATCTAGATTTTCTGCAGTCCTGCCTTCCAAGTCTGTTCCCCAAAAAACATCCCGAGGCAACCTGGCATCTCTTCCAAAAAGCAAATAGAATGGAGAGTACCCTGTAGATGAATGAATATGGCTATTGTATGCCATCACCAATTCAGACAGATACTCTATCCAGTGTTTCTTCTTGTTAGCTGGGAGTGACCGCAGCATCTCATGCATGGTTCGATTGAATCGTTCGCACTGAGAGTTACCCTGGGGGTGGTAGGGCGTTGTTCTGCTCTTAGCAATCCCATAAACGCCACATAACTCTTTTATCACGCTGGCTTCAAAGTTGCGACCCTGATCAGAATGAAGTCGGGCAAGGCACCCATAATAGGCAAACCAATGGTTGACTAGCGCCACTGCTGTAGTTCGTGCAGACTGGTCTCTGGTGGGTACAGCTATGGTGAACCTTGTGAACATATCAGTGAGGACTAGGACGTTCTCATATCCCCCGACTGATGGTTCTAGTAGGGTAAAATCCATTGCCAAAACTTCTAGAGGCGCTGTAACATTGCTGCATACCATTAACGCTTGTGTCTTTGGAAACACATCTTTGGCTAAAATGCATCTTTTACAATGTTGCACCCACGCCTGAACATCTTTGGACATGGAGGACCAATAATAGCCCCTACTCAACTTAGCTAAGGTGCCTTTCTCACTAAAGTGCCCACCATGATCATGTTGGGTCTCAAAGATGGTTCGTTCTAGAGAAGTGGGTACCACCAACTGACAAACATCTTCACCGTCACGTGGATCTTGCAAGAACCGGACCAAGACCCCTTGTTGCGTTCTCAACCTGTCCCATTGCCTGCACATCTTCTGCTGAGGCAAAGTCATGTCCCGTATCTGGGCTTTAGAAGGTTTTTGACCCAACTCTACAGCCTCCAGAATTGGCCCAATATCCTGATCCTGTATCTGAAGGTCCCAAAATTCTTCCCAACTGTGACCACAAACCCTAGCTTTCATAGCACCTAGAGAAGCCTGAGACTTCTCTGGCTCTTTGAGCTGATCCTTGTGGCCAGGCCACAGGCTAGCCCGCACTTCATCCTCTCTGATAACTAAAAAATCCTTACTTGTATCGTCTACCTCTGGTTCGACTGTCACTGGAAGGCGAGATAACACATCTGCATTCTGATTGGACCTTCCTGGCTTGTAATGAATCTCAAAGTTAAACTCCGCTAACTGAGCCACCCACCTCTGTTCAACAGCCCCAAGATTAGCTGTCTCCAAATACCGTAGTGTATTATGGTCTGTAATGACCACAAACTTGGAATACATCAGCAGATCACGGAACTTCTCAGTGACCGCCCACTTTAGAGTGAGAAGCTCTAACTTAAATGCACTGTAGTTTTTATCGTTCCTCTCAGAACCCCGAAGGCCCTGACTGGCATAAGCTATAACTCGCTCCACACCATCCTGGTTTTGACTGAGCACGGCCCCAAGCCCCTGGCGGCTTCCGTCAGTGGTAACGGTAAAAGGGAGTTTGTAGTTAGGATAGGCAAGGACTGGAGGAGCCATCAAACATGCTCTCAACTTGTCAAAAGCCATTTGACATTCTTCATTCCAGGTAAAGTTTTGACGTTCTATTTTTTTATTTTCCCCCTTGTCTTTATTCATTAAGGCATGTAGGGGCTTAGCCACCTGAGCAAAATGAGGAACGAAGCGTCTATAGTAGGACATAAACCCCACCACTTGCCTAACTTCCCTAACCGAATTGGGCGTAGGCCAATCCTTCAAGACACGGACTTTCTCTTCATCTACTTGCACCCCTGCTGCAGACACCACGTGTCCAAGAAACTTGACCTCTGACTTGAGGAGGAAACATTTTTTTGGATTCAACTTAAGGCCATGGTCACGAAGGCGCCCAAAGACCAGGTCCAATTTTTCCAGGTGGCTACTAAAGTCTCTGGAGAATACTAGTACATCATCCAGGAAGACAAGCAGAACATCAAATGCCAGATCACCAAGGACTGACTCCATCAGACGTTGAAACATTGCCGGGGCATTACATAGCCCAAACGGCATGCGTGTCCATTGAAACACGCCAAAAGGTGTAGTCACCGCATTTTTCTCCTGGTCTTGCACCTCGACAGCCACCTGGAAGTACCCTGAGGTAAGGTCTAGGGATGAAAAAAGGTGTGCCTGACCAAGGGCATCCAATGACTCTTCTACCCTCAGAAGGGGGTAGGCATCCTTGTACGTGACACTATTTAGCTTCCTATAGTCACAGCAGAATCGCACTGACCCATCTTTTTTCTTAACAATAACTGCTGGAGAGGCCCACGGACTACAACTCTCCTTCAGAATGCCCTGTGCCACCAGGCCTTGAACATGACGCTTCACCTCCTGAAACACATGAGGGGGAATCCTTCGATGACGCTGTTTGATTGGGTGAGCCCCACCAGTTGGGACCCTATGCTTAATAGGGGTTGTGTACCCATAATCCCCATCGCCTTGAGAAAACACAGTGGAATGTTTTTGCAAAAGCTGATCCAGCTGACTAATTTCCGTAGATGTTAACCCCTCTAAGTTAGCTTGAACAGGCACTGCCAGACTCCCTGGCCCATCCAGCTTGTGAGTGGTCTCAGCCTCTAAGGTTTAAATATATACTTCTCCGTCTGCCTCTTCAAATGTCTTTCACTGCTTTTTTGGTGGCACCCTGCATCGACCCTCCACAATCATCTCACTGCGTGGAGGAACCACAACAGGCTGGCGCCCTGCTACTTTAACGTAGCCTATTTCACCTCTTGGGCCCACATATTTCTCTTCCTTTGCCATCTCTACAAAAACACGTTGGAGGCTCCCTACTGTCTCTGATTGCTTATGTCGATCCATCACTTTAACCCCTTGAATGTCATTAAAAAGGGTTCGCAGGTCTCCTAGAATATTCATGCCCAGTATGCCAGGGACATTGCTTGGCCCTTTTCCGCTTGTTGCGTCATCCTGCAACACAAACACACATTTCCCAGTCAGGCGCTTCCCAAAACATTCAATATCCACATACAGGCATCCAACCACTGGGATGTTCAGGCCATTTGCTGCAGTAAGCTTCACCCATTTGGCCGGGGATAACGCCTTCCCTGCAAAATACCTTTTAAAGTGGGATTCTGACATGGTGGTTACCTCGGAGCCAGTGTCAACCAAACAGAGGGTCTCCACCCCATCTATTCCGATAACAACTGTAAGGCAATTACCAAAAGCACCTGTTGGTGGAACTTTATCTTCACTCACAAATGTCAAAGTTGGTGAAATGGGATCTAGTGTAGCTGTATTAATGGCTCCCTCTGCCTGCAATTTGCTGTCCTCACTTGGCCGCTCTGACGCAGTAGCACTTGGTTGGCGTCGCTTTCCTTGACCTTTCTGACACTCTCGGCTTAGATGGCCATGTTTCCCGCAGCTGTAACAAATCAATTGTCCTGCCTCATTCCTGCGTGGAGGCCTTAGCTGTCTGGGCTGTGATATGTTTTGTTTTTCAGTCTCTTTAAGAACTCTGTAGAGTTCTTCTTGTCGTGCAGCTAACCTCTGAACTGATTCATGTAATGCCTGTAATGACAAGGCTGGTGTTGTATCTTCCGAGACTGCACTGTTAACTATACCCTGAGTGCGGCTCTTGTCGCGACTAGTTTGAGGGGTCTCCTCCTCTTCCGACCAGTCAATTGCTGCCTGCATCAATGAGTTAAATGTCAATGCTGGCTGTGCTTTGGCTTGTTTATTTATTTCTCTTCTAAGGTTATCATCCATTAGGCCTAAAATGAACTGCTCTTTTAGCATCGTGCCCGAGTCTGAAATGCTTCTAGGATCACAACGCTTTAAAAGGTTTCTCTTGGAGGTCATATCCATATGCTCGTATTCTTTCACCAGTCGCTTGTCTCCTATCATAAAACTCTCGCAACCTAACACCCACTGGGACCTTATCTCCATAAACTTCTTCAAGAACCTGGAAAACATCACTGATGTTAACTGTATCATCCTCAACCCTCAACCTCAAGGTCAACCTGGCTTCCCCTTTCAAATGCTGCTTGGCTACCTCCACTTTGTCTTCGTCCGGTACTTTACATACAGAGAAATAGGATTTAACAGCGGTAATCCATTCTTCCACACACATCTCACCTTGAACACCACTAAACTCTGGGCATTTTCTGTCCCGCTGAATATATACAGCAGCTGAACCTCTCTGCTCCATAACTTGCTTTGCCATGGCAAGTGCATCTCTTTGGTCCCTTCTAGCCTCTTCAAGTAGAACCATCTGTTCTCTCATGTGTATGGACTGTTCTGCAAATTTTGCTTGCAACTCATCAAATTGCTTCTTTAAATCTTCCATGGCTGACAATATCTAAAAACAAGAATGCAGCAGACAATTCTAACTAGGAATGGATCCTGTTCGTGACGCCAAAATGTAACATAGGAAACCCATAAGACAGGATCCAAACAAGTTACATAGAAATTTATTAACAAAAGAAAAAAAATGAAATGATTTAAATCGTCAAACTGGACACTGTTTAAGAGTGAAACATTTCCACAGCTAGTTGAAGGTTAATAAAGCTGAAACAAAACTTAAAATTTCCTTCTATTAACCTTAAGGCTTGACCCCTACTTTCTCATCAGGTTTACTTTCTAAACTGTTTTCATTTACAATTAAAACACGTCTTGTAATGACATAGCTCTCAACCAAAAACATAAACAAAGCATAAATGAAATAAAAATAAATCCGTCCTTAGTTTTCTTAACCCAGTGTGAAACCGTTTTGCAGCCGTGTGAGTCTTGGCTCCACTGCGACCAGCCCTCAGGCAATTAACGTTCAGGAGGTGGCGGCTGGAGATGACTGGAAGTGTGGAGAGTCCTCATGTGGCAGGGAATTACTCACGAACGTTCCCCGTCGGTACCGCGTGGGGGAAAAGGTGGGCCGGTGTGAGCAAGTTGAGCCTCCCAGACGACCTCGGCAATTAGCGGAGTTTTCCCGCGGGCTTTCCCTCGCGCACTGATGCAACGTACTGGCGCTGACTGGCCAAAGCGTCAACTGGAATTCTCCTCCGCAACTGTCGCCCGCCAGTATCCTCGTGCAAAAGGAAAACTTCTTTGTCCGCACAAAAAAAGTAAAAGTCACACTTTTTTATAGTCATCCCACACGGTGATCTTAGTCCTCTTTGGCAGAATTTTGGGAAGGTAAAAAAACAAAAAGCCATGTTCTATCTGTGTGTGTGGGTTCATACAGTTACTGCTTTTTTCCTTCTTCTGGTCTGCATATATATATTTTATTGATTAATACCAAATAGGTACATACATATACATAAAAAGTACCACGTACATACTATCTATGAATAGAAATATACGTACATGTATCTCTAAGTGCTCATACATGTGTAAATATACAACTGCTGATGGAAATTGACAATGGCAGCAACATTAAACATGTATTTCCTTTTCCCTGGTGTTTTTATAGGCAAACATTGTAGTCACACTGGTGTGACAAACAGGATTCCAGCTGGTGAGTGTTATTTAATTAGTTATTAATTATTAATTAACTAAATTAATAAGCCAATGTGTGTCTGTGAGTCACCCATTGGAAGGAACAACCAGGCGTAGCCAAAATCTGTGGTGGTGGTGCCTTTATTGGCGGCAAGGTAGAAAGTGACCAAACAAAACACAAAATACTATTAACATTAGTGGGGAAAAATGTTGAGAAAAAGGTAATCACAAACAAGTTTCCCAATAACTCAGGAATTGTACAAAATGACCCAGTCCTGCAGCAAACGTGTCTTAAGGTGGTCCACAGGATGGAGTGATTGTTTATCTTCCTTCTAGAAACTCTCCGCCCAGCTTCTGTTTCTGCAGATGAAGACTGCAGGCCGGCCAGTTCAGAACCCATCCCCTCTTCTTCCTCAGCCATGCCGTCGTGACGCGTGCAGAACGTGGTTGGTTTTTTGTTTTTTTTGCCTTGTTGAAAGATGAAAACGATGGCATCGTAGAGGAAGCACGTGGCGTTTTGAAGTCCCAGTCACTTTTCTGCATTCATGCTGCAGCCACAGAAGTGGAAATGAGCTTTGCCAAGGGCACTGATACAACTCCGCTCTAATTCATCTGACTACGGATCACATTTCCACTGTGTGACGACCCATCTTGTGTGACAGTGAGCTCAGACATGTCGACAACTCCTCTGGACAAGGTTGAATAAACCTCTGAACTGTGCTGCCTGATAACGACATGCGCACGAGGTTTCAATAGCTATTGATGAATGATTGCCATCTGATCAGGTATTACGGCTGTGCAGCTTGGGATTAGTTTATCTTGTCGTTGACGGATATTAAGCACTGTAGAAGCAGTGAAATTAAATCCTCTTTGAAGAAAATGTGTTTGTGGTTTAAAGCTTTTCACGTCCATTTTTTTGGCGAACTGGAGCTCCTCCAAAACTCACTCAGGACACTGCTTTTGTTCCACATCATCACTGGACTCAACTTTTGACATCTCCTTTTTAAAACAGCATTTTCTTTTTCCTTCACACCTTCAGCAGCACTACACTGCCACATACCTTATTTCTTTTTTTTGGGGGGGGGGGGGGGGGGGGGGGGTTGTTGTAGGCTAGAAATTCAATAATTGATATAAAATATGAAAAAAGAAATGATGCTAACAAGAAAATATGAAATAACCTGGAGCATTCTCAATACAAAGAAATAGGAGTATAATAAGGATGGAAGTCATTTTTCTTCATAATTTTCCATATTCTGCCAGATTCTTCTGATTTCAGATTCAAATTCCTTCTCATTCAGTTTTGTCACCTTAAAGTTTTTACAAAGGTCTGTACATTGTAATTATATCACTTTTTTTCTGGATGAATGAGATTGCACATAAATCCTGCTTTATTCTTTTCTTAGTTGTTTTACTCAAATACTCAATGCACCTGAACAGCCAAGAATTTGTAATTCTCATCATACTTGCCCCTTTTTTATTTAGTGCCTGTCCTGATAACTGGTGTCCACGTTACTTTACAAAGGTTTCTTCACCACCCGACTGCTGCATGGCCCGAATGTTTACTCACAGTTCTTTTTTCTTTGGGGTTATAAGAGCCTGTGCCCCCTGCCTCTGCCTGCAGGGCCTTGTCTAACCGTAGTGAGCCTCACGTCTCATGGTGAGGCCGGATTTACTGTGTCCTGCTCAGAGGGGGGTTGTGTTTGTTCCAGTCAGCTGAGACCACCACCGCCCCTCCCCCTCCTGTTGTGTTGCCACATCTGTCTACTAAGACAAGATCACAGATGATAACCTAGCTGCTGCACCATCCAACACCTGCTGGGAGTGGCTGCTGTGTGGTGGGCGGGTTCAAAAGGGCTTCTCAGGACAACCCATTTTATTTAGATCCCAACTTCTGATTTTTCTTAAATCACACATGTTTTAGAAGAGGTTCCAAGAGT
Source organism: Xenentodon cancila (assembly GCA_014839995.1). Lineage (NCBI taxonomy): Eukaryota > Metazoa > Chordata > Actinopteri > Beloniformes > Belonidae > Xenentodon > Xenentodon cancila. The sequence continues at coordinate 3,374,964 of CM026216.1, read as the reverse complement.
TTTAAGGATATGCGATGCAGAGATGAATAGGTACCAAAAACATGCTGCGAGTACTTTCCTCCGTCTAGTCGCTGTAGTCTCCGTGCATTAACACTCACCAGCCGTTATATTGGGCACAGTTGGACCACTTATACATAAAGTGGACAGTGAGTGAATCTACCGTTATAACTGCTTTTAACCTTGTCTTTATCTTCTTTGTCTGATTGCAGGTACTAATCTCTTTGTGTTTGCGTCTCTTTTCATCATTTCAGCTCCCCGAAACGACTGAGGCAAAAGGCTGTCCATCCTGGTTCTGATGGACGTTTCTTCCTGTTAGTAGAGGGTTTTTGCTTTCCACTGTTGCCTTGTGCACACTCAGTAAAGGGAAATGAGTTGATATGGAGGGTCGATGTAATATTTTTGTTGATAGAGCCCTGAGATAAATGTTATTGTGAATTGGGGCTATAAACACATGTACAAAGCGACTGAAAAAACAAAAACCAGATCAACAGATGAAAATAAAAACTACACTTTGACAGACTAGACTTGTATTATTATTTTTCCTCATCTTTTTTTAGTGAATCAGACACCAAGTCAATAATACAAGTCTCAGGCGCCGTGCTATGAAGATGAAGACGTTCAGAGCAGAAAAAACTCACTTTTCAGAAAGAAAATCCAGTGTCATATTTGAAATGATTACAATGCTTCTAATATTATAGCATTTTTTTTTTAGATTAAGTCTGTAAATTTGACAGTTGAAAGTAACATTTTTTTCTGAATTTCTCCAACATATTTGCATGAAAACTCTTGCATTTGAACTTTGTAGAAGGATCTATGTACCCATGTAACAAGCTGTTTTAGCCCTTTATACTTGTGGAGATGTGAAGACTTAGGACCTCATGTACAAAAAGTGTGGTGCACAAAAAACCTGCGTACATGTTTGAAGACCCAGATATATTATGCTTTAAAGTGATGATCACAACCTAAATCCAAAGTAAACTGATGAGTTTGCTCTGTTTGTGTGCCATGTTGATGTGAAGACACATCAATGATTGGTTGTGAGGTACATAAACATCCATCCATCCATCCATCCATCCATCCATCCATCCATCCATCCACCCATCCATCCATCCACCCATCCATCCATTCACCCATCCATCCATCCATCCATCCATCCACCCATCCATCCAGAGCTGGTCCAGTGTTCCACAACTAGGATGAAAACCACATTGTTCCTCCTGAATCCGAGTTTCGACTGTTGGCTGAATTCTCCACTCCAGTTCGCTGGCGTAGACTTTCCATCACGTGAAATGAATTCTCATTCTCACTAAGAAGAAAACAATGTGGGTGATCATATTAATTAAGAACAAGTCATGATTAAGTTATTGTGGGCTACCCTGAGCATCCTCTCAGTGCGGTGATTCAACTACAGATTGTCCTCAGTCAGAGCCTTTTCAGAACCACTCCAACACAGAATCCTACAAGAGATCCTTCCTGCCCACAGCAATAAACCTCTATAATGAATTTAAAGAGACTAAATTACTGACAATAATTACCACATATAATTTCTCTTTTGGGGTTAATAAAGTATTATCAAGTTAGGATTGTTGTCATGTTGGTCCTCAGTGTCTGTTACTACTGAGGGGTGTTATTACGGCGTTAATACGGCGTTATTACGGTGTTATTACGGCGTTAATACAGCGTTATTATGGTGTTATTACGGCTGGCAGATGAAAGTCAAAAGTACCCAGAAAGTCTGACACATTTTTTTGGACGCCTGAAAGTAATGAAGAGGATTTGGGAGCCATATCATTACACAAGAACTTGTTAAATGTAAGATGAAATATTGAAGAATCTCAATTCATTTGCTCTCCATAGTCACTTAACAATTAATGACACTTTATGACTGAAAAAGACAAACTTTGCGTGAAAGCATCTCATCGTGCTGAGATACTGAAGGCTAGCAGGTTTTTGTTTAAATACGAGACGTTCTTTCTTGCTGGACTGTATGTGTCGCAAAAACGTGGGTGATTTACATTCTATTAAAAATATATATTCTGTTATTGCTATGAAGTTTTCTCAGACTAACTGGTTAACTTGATGCTCTCAGTTCATTTGGTTTTTATTAAAGGAAATAATAGATTTGAAGCAAATGAAAAATAGATTTTTATTGACCGTAGTTATGGACATCACCGTAAAGAGCGTAAAGAGAAAGGAAATTAATGGACATTTATTTTCTATGAATCTCTCAAATAACTTGCTGCTCCACTTGAAAATATGGAAAAGTTGCACATTTGTTTTTGAGAACGTTAATGACCTTCTGTGTTTTCATGTATTACCACTGTTTCACATTTGTCACGTTTGGCTATGATGTCTACTGTCTTTGAGAGAGAAAGCTTCACAGTGCTGAACCGTTAATCTGCAGCTCTGTCAGTAGTGTTTGATTATCGATGCTGATGAGAGGAATTTTTAATTACCTTCATGGAAAAATAGTAAATGGTCAATTATAAGAGTTTACTGCAGAGGAAAAAAAAGGATTTTAATGGATCAGGATGAATGAATCACAACATTATGTGGGTGTTCACAATAAAAACAGCAGCATAATAAAAATTAAAGCAACCACATATGATATTTATATATCATAAAAAGGAGAGCACAGTTATACTTATCAACATTTTTTAAAAATGTGAGCTTATATGCATTCATATGTTCACATGATGCTGACATTATGCATGCTCCTGCGTGGGCAGTGCTCCTGTTTAAAACTGTAGCCAAGAGGAAAAAAATGTGATTTATTCTTTTGTGTCTAAATCCCCCAACAAAAACATATTGGAAGGAAAATAGTGATAGAACAACAGAGGAGAAAATAGGCATTGTGCTACTACCAGCACCTCAGGGCAGAAGAAATCTCTGCACATGTGCTCTGAATACGGATCGCGGCTGCAGTGATGGTTGTCAGAGCAGGGGGGCACACACACAACACACACTTAATGATAATGTATATGCACACACACAACACACACTTAATGATAATGTATATGCACACACACACGCGTTAGAGAGACATGTTCAAGGAGTGACCTCAGCATCTGAGGTCAGCGTGCCTTACATCATGCTACTGAAGCATTGTAATTAGACCTAATTACACCCTTCTGTCCGCCTCACTTTACTTCAGTCTTCACTGGTGTATGTTTTAGTTTTATTTATTCTTTTCATTCCCACATTAGCCCCTCACACTGCGTAAAACCTCTGTGAACTATGACATGAGGCGTAAGCGGTGAAATCCACGTCAAGGCTGGTTTGAATGCGATGCGTTGTTCGTCACAACAACCTGGTTACTATGTCGTGCGTAATGGAGCTCTAACGGCTGAGCGCTGGGTTACAAGTGAAGAGCGCTGCTAAATCATAGAACAACTGATGTCAACAAGATACGTGCAGAGCTTTAGTAAGTTCACACAGTATCTGTGATTTATGCTTCTGACATATGGACATACGCCTGTGTGGACGAGGACCCTGCGACATTCACTACAGCAGGATTTGCATGACTGGTCTGCCTAATAGCTGGGTATTTACGTCCAACTTCTTCTTTGTTGCTTTCAAGCCAGATAGAACGATAGATTACAGTAATGCCAGTAAATGTTCCAGCTGTTCAACAGTCATCAACTGTAATTCACATAAAATTTGCTTCAATTTCATCATTTATGTAACTCATTTATGTTTCAGCTACATACAGGAAGACATGAAGAGGCTCAGCACCACAAGCTGCAGGGCTCCAGAAAAGAACCTGCACCGCCACCCAGAGTTTGGAGATGTAATTACAGCGTAGCAGAAACGAGGGACAAGGACCACAGGATGTAAACGAAACAATGGACACGACCTGCAGGTTTGTGGAGAGCCGTTTTGATGTTTGTCCTGAGCACCTGGGTGTTGCCGACGAAAACACGTCCACTGTATGTCCATCACAGTAGCGACGGCTACCAGCTCCTGCTGCTGACATACCTGCAGAGCTGCCGGCAGACGTTTACATCTTAATATTCATTTCACGTGTTGATTCACAGCAAAATCAGAAGTGATTTTTCATTTTCTGATACTGGGCCAGTGCAAGCTCCTGATTGTTTAGGTAAGCCGGCAGCATGACGCTTACAGACGAGGAAGTGATAATGCCTGGCCATTGGCTGAGCTGACTGTCAGTCAGTCATGTTAGAAACACATTGATTGCTTCATAAAAGAGTCAGTCTAAGAAACGTTTGAGTCCACAATGTTTCGTGAGATTCATAAGGCCTCAAAAGGTCCCAAATTATATTTCAGAAGTTCATTTAAATGTTTTTATTCACATAACATATGTCTTAACGCTGTCATAGGAGAATGAAGTGAACTTTGGTGTCATTTTTAACTAGTATGTGGCCTTTTGCCATGTCTGCGATGGCCAGCATGGATTTTGCATGTAACGTGTTTTTTTTTATGGACAGGGTCGCTACAAAAAATTCATTATTATTGCGAAGAAAATGACATTTTCAACTGATGTCATACAGTCAGCTACATAACCTCAAAATGTACTGGCAGGCAGTTTACTTTTTAATTTACCAGCCTGTCGCATATTGTGACAGTGTGATGCAGGAGAGAGGGCGGTCTGCTTCTCGTTATAACTTGAGAATGAATTAAATTACAGCCTAAATCTTCAAGGTAAACGTCTGCTTTGAATAGATCAAGGGTGTGTTTCTGCGGTACGATCATCACCTTACTTTCTGTTTACTTAACCTTGTTTGGTTAATCTCACTCACTGAATCACCCACTCACTAACCAATTAACGTGTAAGATCTCACTCACTCAGTCAGGTTCACTCAATCTTCCACTTTGTCACCTACTCAGTCACCAACCCACTAACCGTTAGTGATGTATGGAGGCAGCCGTGCACTCGTTGTCATGATGTTCAGGAAGCTTTTTGTTTTCACTTTGTCAGAGCTTTGAATGTTTTATGTGATGTTTTTATTGGCATATTGTGTGTTTAGCATTTGTTGTTTTTTTATGTCTATTCTGGTCTTTGCTGTTCTATGTGTTGCCATGCTGTTGCTTATTGCTTATTGCTGATTTAAGAGAAACAAACACACACACACACACCCATATATATATATATACATATATATATATATATATATATATATATATATATATGTATATATATTTATGTATATTTATTAATGTTGTTAATATTATTATTATTATTATTATTATTATTATTATTATTATTATTATTATTATTATTATTATTATTATTATTATTATTTTAAGAAATAAAAACCTCATTTATGATTCTAGAATTAGTTGTAACTGATAAACATTTAGTCATTCTCACTGTTCAGCTCCAGTTTTCTTTGACTACTCTTATTTATTTTATTTTTCCTGGTGATCCACTCAATCTCAAAGGATCCCAGCCTTCTGCTGGGATCAAGGCAATCTTTATATTTTTGATAAAAGTTATCCTTATCCTACTAAGATGGTTTGAACAACACAAAGTGGAGGTTTGATCTGGATAAGAAACTTGATTGAATTAGCTGATCTTATCCAATCATGTAATCCTGTTTTTCCTTTGAACAGCTGAATTTCAGGATTTGACCTTTTCCTAGTAGATGAATCCTCCTGGATTACGTATGAACAACCACTTCTTGTATGTAACTCAAGCTTTTGAGGGTGCAGTAATTAAAGCTCTACTTTAAAACAACCTCTTGATTACAGGAGTGTTTGGCTGTTATAGACCAGCACACAATCACTCCTTTATTTATAAAAGGTCTCAAAGGTTTCTTGCTGAAAACTGATCTGTTTGAAGATTTTCAGGTTGAAGGATATGTTCTTTAACTTACAAATGAAATATTTATTAAATTGTCAGTAAAAGGAACGTTTTGTCTGAGATTGATGCAAAAAATGTAGCCCATGCTTTTGTTACTTAAACATTGGACAACTGCAGTTTATTATTATTATTAATGTCCAAAAATGCAGAATATGCACGGTGTAAATTTTTTTATTTTATTGACATGGGGACCAATTCAACTTAGCATTTACAGCAGCACCGGAGAGGCGCAATAAAGAGTTAAATGAAGACGATGAGGATATTAAAGCTCCAGTCTTCTGCATCTTCGTCGTCAGATCGTTGCTTATCATACGTGGTACAACTCCGGCCAAGTTTCTAGTCTTGGCAAGTTTGGCAAGTATTCCTGAACGCAAATCTTTTGTGTTTAAATCTCCTTTCAGAAAACTCAGAAAACTAAAGTCGCCACTGAATCTGCCTGATGGAGGCGGTGGCGGTGGCGGAGGCGGTGGCGGAGGCGGTGGCGGAGGCGGTGGCGGAGGCGGAGGCGGTGGCGGTGGCGGTGGAAGCTCATTCGCAGCCCCTACCAGAAAGGTCCTCTCTGAACCACAGCCTTGCCACTGCCTTACTCTTCACCATACACATGTCTGGACAGATTCAGGTTTCTGGATTCATATCAAAGATGCCAATTCCCTTTTGTTTAAGAGACTCTACTAATAAATCACTCACCCTTCCCCGCTTGCGTCTCGCTTCTTTATGGCTCCGCCCTGCTGTATAACCCAAACCTTAACAGGCTTAAAGGTTAGGGACAGACAGGACTCGTTGGATTTTGAGGGTCATCTGACATCTTGAGCTCTTAGTCAAACAACTTTAATCACACTGTTAGTCCATACTGCTGAACCGCAGAAGAAACAACTGGAACAGATGTGGAAGACAAACTGTTGGTGAACGTGACCCTAAAATTGAAACAATTGCTCAAAAAAAGGGGAGAATATTTGGTTTCTTCCAGTAAGTGTGCAGTCAAAGGAAACTCTAACATAATATGCAAAATCCCACGTCTGAAATTGGACAGTCGTTGATGGTGGGCTCCATTCGGAGAGGTGTACTGTGTATTATTTATTGTAGTGTTTGTTTCAACCGTTTCCTCATTTAACTGGGACGGATAATTTTACTCTGATATTTAGCACTTCTGAAGCGATACAAAACTTTTAATCTCACTTTCTGTCCTTTAGGGCTCACTATTTACTGGAACACATGTTCAAAATCAGTCCAGATGAATGGACTTGTATTTGAACGATGTTCACCCTGGTGCCTGGGTTTATGCATGTGTGAATTATCCCGGTGGAGAAGCACTGTAGGCTACGTCCTGCCAAACAAATGAGTTGCCTCCTAAGAATTACTGCAGCATCTCGCCCAGAGCCTTGCCTTCCTCCCTGTCTCACCGGTGCCTACTTCCACCCCCGCCTCTTATATTTCTGCCTGAGACTCAAAGACACAGCAGTTATTTATTTCTTGTTGGAGATTCATTACTTGTTGCTGGTGTGCTTGAATGGTTGGTGTGGGCTTAATAAATTCAGACTCTCTCCTCCCGCCTACTTCCCAGCTTCCCACCCTAGCTAGTTGCTGTTTGTGTGTATGCATGTGTGTGATTGCCAATGGGGTTTCTAGCTTATGAAACAAAGCCTTGTGAAAAGAAGCACCCCACAGGTCACTGGTTGAGGTCTAACACAGATCACACAAATATAATTTAATCAGAAAACAGCAGGACAGCTTTAACCCCCCGCGTTGCCTTTTGAGCAGTGACCTCAATAGCTGCAGTTCTATCCAGCGTTGAAGCAATTTTGAAGTGAACTTTTGAAATGTTGCTTCATAGAGATTAAGAATCATTTCAATTTATTTGTTTGGATTACACAAACTAGACCGCATAGTGCATAGTATTGGTTAGGTTACACATGGCTGCAAGAAGCTGTGGGTGTTTCTTAGTATGTGTTCTTGCCTGTGCTCGTGTTCTTATGGACGTGTCGTCATCACCTGTATCTTGCCAAGAACAGTCAAAATCATCGGATGAGTTCTTTTTAGTTTATCAACCTCACAAACAAGTAAAATCTCAAAGCACTTTGCACAGAGAGCCAAAAAGTGTGCCATGTTCAGTTCAGTCCAATTTATCTATTCATTCAGTCCAATTTATCCATTCATTCAGTCCAATGTATCTATTCATTCAGCCCAATTTATCCATTCATTCAGTCCCATTTATCTATTCATTCAGTCCAATTGATCTATTCATTCAGTCCAATGTATCTATTCATTCAGCCCAATTTATCCATTCATTCAGTCCCATTTATCTATTCATTCAGTCCAATGTATCTATTCATTCAGCCCAATTTATCCATTCATTCAGTCCCATTTATCTATTCATTCAGTCCAATTGATCTATTCATTCAGTCCAATGTATCTATTCATTCAGCCCAATTTATCCATTCATTCAGTCCCATTTATCTATTCATTCAGTCCAATTGATCTATTCATTCAGTCCAATTTATCTATTCATTCAGTCCAATTTATCCATTCATTCAGTCCCATTTACCCATTCATTCAGTCCAATGTATCTATTCATTCAGTCCAATTGATCTATTCATTCAGTCCAATTTATCTATTCATTCAGTCCAATTTATCCATTCATTCAGTCCAATTGATCTATTCATTCAGCCCAATTTATATATTCATTCAGTCCAATTTGACACATTTCACTTATAATCCAATTAATTCTAACTGAGCCCAGATTAAAACTGCACAATTCATAAAAGTGTGTGTGTTTGGGGGTGGGGGTGAATGAACATCCAAACTTGACATGCTTGTGGTACTAGACACTGAATTTAGAGGTAAAGGATACAAACAAAAGCATTGGAAGTAGTGGAATAGCAATTAACTTGTTGACAAATTATAATTATTGAGCTTTTGCAGTTTATTTTGCTAAATACAAAAACAGAATAAATAGGAAAATAATTAAATTAAATTATATACATATACCACTATTGAAAGCTGGGTGTCAGCTGAACAGACACATACCCAGATGTCCATATACTTTTGGTCCAGCCCAAGAATATTTCCCCTCCAAACAACAAAATATCTTTTCCTCAAAACAATAAAATTTAGTGTTAAGGTTTGTGTCTACGCAAGTCTGTTATTGGGAGATAGTGGAGAGGGTCTTGCTCACAGGGTCTTTGTGAATCTAAGCAGACCGTACTGTCAACCTCTTCATTTTCTTTTTTTCATGGATCCAGAGAAACCATGGTTCTCATCCAGAAAAGGGTGGCACACGCTCTCTGGGTAGGTGGAGAGGTTTAAGTATCTCTGGGTATTGTTCACAAGTGAGGGAAAGATGGAGCGTGAGATTGACTGACGGATCGGTGGAGCGTCCGCAGTTTTCCGGTCGGAGGGATGACCGCAAAGACAAGATGACGGATGAAAGCGGCTGAAATGAGTTTCCTCCGCAGGGTGGCTGGGCGCTCCCTTAGAGAGGGTGAGAAGCTCAGTTACTCGGGAGAAGCTCTGGGTTGAATCCTTTTGAGGACATAAAGAGTCCAGGTAAGGCAAGACAAAGCAAGTTTATTTGTAGAGCACAATTCATACACAAGTGCTTTACAGCTATATAAAATTACAAGAAGGCAAATAAAATCATTCTATAAAACATAATTTATTAAAAACAAAGAGTGCAGATAAAATCCTGTCAGTTGTCATATGCACAGCTAAACATAACTGTTTTCAACCTGGATTTGAACATTGTCAGAGTTGAGGTCTGTCTCACTTCTTCTGGAAGACTGTTCAAGGTTTTAGGAGCATCAAACTAAAATGCAGCTTCACCTTGTTGAGTCCTGACTCTGGACACCAGCAGGAGACCACTCCCTGAGCTTCTCAGAGTCCGAGTTGGTTCGTATGGTTCTAACATGTCAGAGATGCACTTTGGTGCTAAGCCATGAAGAGACTTGTACACAAGCAAAGCTGTTTTGAAGTCTTTTATCCAAGCAACAAGAAGCCAGCAACAAGAAGCCAGTGCAGAAACCTGAGGACCGGAGTAATATGGTGGTATTTCCTGGTTCCAGTCAGGACTGGAGCAGCAGCGTCCTGGATGTCCTGCAGCTGTCTTACAGCTGTTTAGAGTCCAATGAGCAGGCCGCTACAGTAGTCTAACCTGCTGGACACAAATACGTGAATGAGTCTTTCTAAATCTGGCTAAGACACTTTATTCTTTGATTCTGGCAATGTTTTAGATGGTAAAAAGCTTCTGATGTTATTGATTTAATGTGGCTGTTCAGATCAGATCTGAGTCCAATATTACCACTAGATTTCTAACCTGATTTTTAGGTTCTAGAGAGAGATGTAACTGTAACGATGTAACTGATGACACTTTCTCTTTGTTTCTGTGGACCACAGAGAATGCTTTCAGTTTTGTCTGAGTTTTACTGGACAACATTGTTTTGCATCCACACCCTGATCTGTTGGATGCAGTGACACAATGAATCTACAGGTCTATGTTGTCCTGCCGTCAGTGACACGTAGATCTGAGTGTCATCTGCATAGTTGTGGTAGGACACCTTGGGAAGCCTGCAGGTCATAGCCATTTGGTCTGAGACACAGCTACTAATTTCAACAAAGTACCTCCTGTTCTCGAGATAGGCCCTGAACAAGTTTAAAGCAGTACCAGTGATTCCCACCCAGTCTTCTAAACTCTGTAAAAAGATCACTCTCAGGTCCAGCAGAACTAAGACGGAGACACAGCGTCTGTTGTTTGACAGGAGAAAGCCAGTAAGTTGTTGGTTTACAGCTTTTTCTAGGACTTTACCTATGAACAACAGGTTTGATGTGGACCGATAGTTCTTCAGTACTGTGGCATCAAGACTGCTCCTCTTTAGAAGAGGCTTAATGACAGCAGGTTTTAAGGCCTTTGGAAATGTTCCAGTCTGGAATGAGATGTTGACGAGATGAGCAAGTTGTGGTAACAAACTGCCCAGCACAGACTTTAAAAATCAAGTGGGCAACACACAAGGCAGCACGTCGATGGACTCAGACTGCAGAGGAAGCCAAGGACTCATTCACGCGGCGTAATTCTTTCAAGAAACATGCTAAGCAAGATCGGTTGGGAAAACAAAAGTTCAAAGCAGCGCTGCTAAAGGATTACCTCAGGCTATCGTGGTCCTGTTTAATTGCTATGATCATGTTGACATCAGGGCAGTGACGTGACAGAAACAATTCATCAAAGACACCTAAACATTGTGAAGGTGGTAAACAGTCTTTTTAACCTTACAGGGATTAGTCAACATTAGGGGACTTGAGTGGCTCAGTTGATAGTGTCAAATCCTCTCTCCACCAGGTTGCACCAGGAAGGGCATCCGGCCTAAAACCTGCGCTAGATCAATGTGTGACTGTGCCAATCTGCTGTGTTTGAGGGACAAAGTGATGTGGCAGCAAGAGGTTTTACAATATTGTGATTCTCCTTTCACAGAAACATACGCAACAGTACTTTTACTAACTATTTAACAGTTACTCTATACCTCAGCATTCATTTACACCCCAGTTAGCACACTGGTTCAGTGTCAGCCCACTGGTCCACAGTTGCTCTGGAAATTTGGATATGATCAGTCACACCACAGCTTTGAAAACTATGCTAATTGCCAGTCCATTGCAGGACCACATATAAGCAACTATACATGTTCACTCATATGGGCAATTTGGATTCATTCGACCTAAAATACATGTTTTTGGACTGTGGGAGGTAGCCAGAGTATCCAAAGAAAGCCCGCACAAGACTTCTGCCATGAGTCGAACCAGGAGCCTTTTCTCTCTGAGCAACAATAGGTGTGTTTCCGTTAGTAGAGATTCAGGGTAAACCAGCCAGACAGGACCCTCTAACAGACCCTCACCTCAGCCCCTTCAGTGTGTCTCCATCAAACTGTAGGGCTACACAAGAACTGTTGACTGAACAAATCACACAGCCGACTACGGGACGGCAGTCGCTGCAACCATGTACCTGTCTGTCATTATACTGCAATGCACCTGGGGTTTTGTGGGCGTGTCTTGTAATTATTGGTTGTTTTTATATGGGTGTGTTAATGAGAGCATGTGTGCATGCTTGGAGGCAAACAGCTTTTCCACGGCAATAGTGGCATTAGTTGTAGAAGTATGTGATCATAGACGACGTAATTAGTGAAGTTTGCTTAACTGGAATAGAATAGATTAAGACAATAAATGAAGATCATCATCGTCAAGATGGACTTTGGACTTTGTTTATGCTGTGGGATTTTTATGTCTCATGTGCATCAGTTGCCCTCGTCAATATTCATCAGTGACTCGTTGGAAAGTCACTTGCAGAAGTAGTGCAGGTTGATGATGCTGACCAGCAGCATAACAGGAGACAAAAAAGAAGAATGCAACTGTGGTTAACTGTGGTTTGCTCTCTCTCTCTGTCAGTCTTTTGTCAATTAGAGTGAAAAAAGGATCAAGAAGATTCATCTGAAGCTAACTTTTAGATGTATAAAAAAGTTTATTACAATAAAAAAGATATAAAACAGATCTGTAGAATCTGGGATCTTTCTAAGCCACTTGTGAAAAAAAATCAATGAGCGTGGTCTCAGTTCAAGCTTTTAAAGGGGACAAAAGAGTGAATGTATGTATGTTTTGCTTCAAACATCATGACAGTTTTGTCTTCAGTGAAACTCATGACTGAGATAAGCACAGATCAATAGTCAAGGTACATCTTTCTTAAAAAGGAAAGACCAGAGAGGCCCAAAGTCCTGATAACAGTGTTCATGTTGTTAGATGTGAGCACAAGAGCAGATACCAGTACATATTCAGATGGGATACAGAGCAGAAGAAGAAAGAGAAGAAGAAACAGCTGAACAAGCGATGTTACTTTTTAACACACGCTGCGGTGTTAGTGATTGAGATGAACCTCTGCATAGGCAGAATACACCAACAAGGACTGAACCAACTTATCGGTCCTCTCATCGGTTTTTTTTCTTTTAATCACCATCTTCATCTTCATCGTACTTCCAGAATAAAAAAAACTGGTCTAAGAGGTTCAAATGAGTGTGTTAACATGGTTAATGTTCATGTGAAAGTCCTGAATGTTAAATGAAAATACAATAGTATATTGCAATGATCTGAAAAACCACAATTTATTCACAACATAGATCACTTATAAAATGTTTCAAGATAAAAAAAACGGAGGTAATTCTGAATTTGATGACAGTACAATATGTTAAAAGAATGAAGGAAAAGGAGAGAAAAAGTTGTGATAGAGAGATCTTTGCCTAAACGTAGCATCACATGTCTTTTAACAGCAAACAGAAACCCCACGCTGGAGTTTTGGAAGGGGAATGTTGTGCCAGTCTTATCTAAAATATCCATCCACACATGACGTCCACATCCATCCATCCATCCATCTATCTATCCATCCATCCATCCATCCATCCATCCATCCATCCATCCACACATGAAGTTTGAAATTTCAAATTTTTATTCATCTGACCACAGGACAGTTTTCCACTTTGGCTCAGTCCATTTTTTTAAATAAGCTTTGGACCCAATGACACATATCTGGAACATTATCATATAAACATTCTTCTTTGCATGATAAAGCTTTAATCTGTGTTTGTTGCAGTAAACTGTGTCTTTAATGATTTGTTGGAGTGTTGCTGAGCCAATGCAGTGATTTCTATTAGAGTCATGCTTATTTTTTTAAACAATTATTAAATGTTCACAAATCAAAACAACAAATATGAATTACCTGTGATCTATAAACACCATCCAATCATTGTGAGTGACGCAAAGAATTTAAATATTCAATGTTTTTTAAATTTGACCCTGAGGATTTTTATTTTCGGTTGTTGAAACTTACTTTTTGTGGCTTCTCAATATCTGACTATCTGCCCTTGTAACAAGGACAGCAGGGCATTAGAGAGAATTAGAGAGAAAATCCCTTTTTTTATTGTGAAGAAAAAAACTGTTGCAGGAGAAAGTGCACAAAGGTAGCTGTCACCCAGATGCAGCTGAATTTTCTGAGATTGTTAAATTCATTTATATTTTTTAACTTATATTTCAAATTTGCCCCGTGACCCTGTACAGGATTAATCAGGTATAGAAAACAGAGTGATGGGCATTTCAAATTTGAATTGTTTTTTCTAGCTACTCTAATAATTTAGTTAATATCCAAGCACTAACTGGAATGCATGAAAGAGGTTTATAAAAGCAGCTTAGGGCTGAGGATGCTGTTAAAGTGGGTATATGCACAGTTATTGGGATTTTGTTTGGTTGCTAGAGGTAGAGGGAGATTTGTTATAATATGTGCTTTTTGACCTTGCACATCCTCCTGACCACTAAAAAAAACAAAAACAGAAAAAGATATAAAAAATTCCAAAGAAACAGAACACGAGTTAATCTTTATATCTCTAGTGAAAATATGAAAATCCATCTTCAGCAAATCGACTGCGGGCTTATCAGGAGGGGCTAGACACTTTGCCTGCGGATCAGGGATGGCTATTTCTTTTGACCTGTAACCCTTCACAACGTGAAAATAATGCACACTCACACTCACCCAAATGATAATCTGCCAAAATATCAATAGACAGCATGGGTGGCCTGCAGATATTGCTCCAGCAGCTTCTCTCTCTTGTTTCTCAGTAAGTAAAAGAAAAAAATGTTACTTACTGAGTTCTGTGGAGGGTAGTAGGAGCTACGCTGTATAACGATTTTTTAATTAGCCTCTCCTCAATACATAGTTAGGTTTCACATTAATCTCTGAAATGAACCTCTAAAATGGTGTGACTGTGCGTGCCAAAAAACAAAACAAAAAAAAAGCAAAAAAAAGAAAGATAAAGAATTAAAAGTCATGAATGTGGAAGAGTGAAGATGGCTTGTCTGTAGGTGTGGTCAACAAGAGTAGAAAATTCAATAAAAATGTTTATAAATGTGACTTTGTCATCACCATCTGCCCTGCAGTGTCTTTCCTAACATCGTTAGAGACAACACCCCTAATTAGCCTGTAGATTTTTACAAATCTATGCAAGTGGCCAATGAAACGTTGTTGATTCACAAATCTAAACAAATGTTGTTTCAATAGTTTTTTTGTTTTAATGATTTTTTTTTTTACAGGCAGTATGTTTATCTCTGGTCATGGTTAAGCATTTTCATTTTCACAAATCTGTACAAGTTGTGTCTAAAAACACATCCGATCTCAATCGGGAGAGAAAAATCCTGCTGGATATCTCTGGACTGGGTGGTGAAAAATGAAAATTACCAACCCACAAAGAGCTGAATTCAAATACCCCCTGAAAATCAAAGCAAAACAATTATGTGGCAGACAAGCCCATTTTGCTGAAATTTAATTGCAGCAAGTCGTAATAATTCGCAGTAGTTTGGCCCCACATGCTTGAACACATGTCTGACAATCTCGGCCTCCTAATGCAACGATGGATGGTGTCCTGCAGTATCTCCTCCCAGATCTGGACCACTAGGCTCCTGGACAGTCTGAGCTGCAACCTCATAGCATCACATGAACTGAGACGTCATGTTCCAGAGGTTTTCTGTTGGATTAGGTCAGGTGAGCCTGGGGGACAGTCAATGGTATTAATTCCTTCATCCCCCAAGAACTGCCTGCACAGGCTTACTGCATGAAACTGGGTTTGTTGTGCACCAGGAGGAATCCTACTGTACCAATATAGGGTCTGACAGTGGGTCCAAAGATTGATCCTGATGCCTGATAGTGAGGGTGTTGTTGTGTAACCTGTAGAGGTATCTGGGTCCCTCCGTGGATATGCCTCCTCAGGCCTCCTCCATCACTGACCCACTACCAAAACATGCTGATTGATGTTATAGACAGCATAACAATCTCCACGGGTTCTTCAGACCCCTTCATGTCTGCGACATGTGCAAAGCATAACCCTGCTCTCATCTGTGAAAAGCACAGGGCTCCAGTGGTGGACCTGCCAGTTCTGGTGTTCTATGGCAAATACCAATCAAACTCCACAGTATCAGTCAGTGAACCCTCATGAAGTCTGTTTCTGATTGATCACACATTCACACCAGTGACCTGCTGGAGGTAATTCTGCAGATCTCCTGTAGTGCTCATCCTGTTTCTCATTCCACAAAGGAGCAGATTGGTCCTGTTATTGGATTAAGGATGATCTACAGCTCTGTCCTTTCCTCAAGTAACTGCTCTCCTAGAGCAACTGCCTGTCGCCTGGAATCTCCGTCAATAGCTGTCATTGCCAGAAGGCTTGCTGTCTCCCAGCACAGTCTAAAGAGCACAATGTGCCTTCCTGGAGCAGTTGGACTGTCTGGTCAACCTCTGCATTTATAAAGAGAGACTGAGCAGATGTAGTACATAGCTTGGGAATGCAAGACAATAATATTTTTCTGATATCACTGCCAAAAAAAATAATAATGCACTTTATTCACTACTGTTGACAGACTAAGAAACCCCCCTGAGTCAGTGGACCCTGAACTTCTATCCAACCGTGTCTGCAATGTTTACGACCCCCGTGAGTTATTTCAGGCAGGTAATCTCTGCAGTGCGTACACCTGCTTATTTACCCTCTGAATGGTTCATTCCAATTACTCCATTTGTTCTTTGACCTATTTAAGAAGCAAGAGGTATGTGTTCTTAGATGCCTTCGCATGTCTCACCTCATAAGCTCACGGTCAATCCCTGGCTTCCACCTGTGGGCTCCAATTCAAGGGGCAGTTAGTCCTGCACCCCTGAAATTATGTGTAAACCCTGATAAACAATGCTTGGGTGGAGCCTAACTACCAAAGCCAAATATGCATTACAATTAAAGTGTTTCAGACTTACTGTGTGAAGTTGTCTGACTGAAATAGGCTTGATTCTTTCTTTACTGACAGAATTAATAAAATCAGACAGTCAGTGCTCCTACGCTAGATGCAGGATATGTGCCGCCTCTCTGTCCACTATGACACAATTTTGTCCAATCACTCATAAGATCCTGGATGACATCATACATCGCCTGAATTCTACCACTTGCTGCCTGGATACTCTGCCAACAGGGTTTTTTAAGAGTGTTGCACTTTGTATATCCTCAGATCTTCTAGACATTGTAAATACGTCTCTGCTTTCAGGTATTTTTCCTCAGTGCTTAACAACAATCACACTCACATTCACACCTAGGGAGAATTTAGAAAGATCAATTAACCTACACTGCATGTTTTTGGACTGTGGGAGGAAGCCGGAGTACCCGGAGGAAACCCACGCAAGCACGGGGAGAACATGCAAACTCCACAAAGAAAGACACACCGGGCGGGGAATTGAACCGGGAACCTTCTTGCTGTGAGGCAACAGTGCTAACCACTAAGCCACCGTGCTGCCATATATAAATATAAATATATATATATATATATATATATATATATATATATATATATATATATATATATATATATATATATATATATATATATATATATATATATATATATATATATATATATATATATATATATATATATATATATATATATATATATATAAAAGAATAGTCTAGAGAGGTCACTTATGAACGGCTATAGGCCCCTAATCCCTATCAAACCTCCACTTTCTTAGTAAAATCATAGAAAAAGCAGTTTTTTTTTTAACAGCTGTACAACCTCATGACACTAAATGACTGTTTTGATGTGTTCTAGTCAGGTTTCTGGCCACATCACAGCACTGAGACAGCTTTAGTAAAGATCGTTAATGACATCTGCTCCAATGTGGATAGTGGCAACATTTCAGTCTTGGTCTTACTGGCCCGTTTGTTGCGTTTCGACACAGTCAACCGTAACATTTTAATATACTGGTTGAAGAACAGGGTGGGACTTTATGGCACAGCTCTTGCCTGGTTGGAGTTCTATCTAAAAGACAGGGACTATTTTGTGTGTTTAGGTAACTAAATAACGTAGAGTTCATCAAGGTCCAACTCTGGGGCCTTTGTTGTTTAACATCTATATGCTCCCACTTGATCAAATTACGAAAAAAAAACAAAATGTACCATAACCATAACTATGCAGATGACACACAAATCTATATAACCATCTTGCAAGGAGAACATAATCATAACATAACCAGAATGTTCTTCGGTTAAATGAAGACAACACAGAAATAATAGTTTTTGTAGCCAATGAAGAAATGTTAAATGTTAGCACTCAGCTTCAAGCAGTAAAACCAAAAAACAAATATCCAAGCCAGAAATTTGGGACTGGTTCTGGACTTAGTCTGGACAGTAGTGAAGTCAGCCTGTTATCACCTAAAGAACATGAGGAGGTTTTAAGTACTGATGTCTCAGCAGGACTTAAAAGAACTTGTCCAGGCTTTTATCTTCAGTAGACTGGACTACTGTAACGCTGTTCTCACTGGTCCATCAAACATTCATCAAACATCTACAGTTCTTAGATCTTTACACTGGGTTTCTGTCTGTCCCAGAACATATGTTAAAATCCTGCTGTTGGTTTATAAATGTCTGAAAGGTCTCAGACCAAAATACATCTCTGATCTCCTGAGCCAACCAGAACCCTCAGGTTGTCAGGGCCACACCCACTTTCTGGACCCAGAGTTAGAACTAAACAGGTGAGGCAGCCTTCAGCTTTTATGTTCCTCACCTGTGGAACAAACTCCCAGAATGCATTAGGGCTGCTGAAACTCTGAATTGCTTTAAGTCAAGGTTGCAAATCTTTTTATTTACTGCTGCATATAAGTAATCCACCATCATGCACTGCAACCTTTATTTCTTGCATTTCATTTGTTTCACTCTTTTTAACTTATGTCTGTAACTTATTTCTGCTTTTAAACTCATTTACTTTTTTAATGCTTTTTTAATATTTTCATGTAAAGCACTTTGAATTGTCTTGTACATGACTTGTACAATGACGGTAATATGTGCTGATGACTCAGACTTTGTTCTTGGCTGTGGCCAACTTCCTAGAGTCCTCCTTGTCATTTGCTTGTGGGATTCAAAGGTATTTTTAGCTGTGCCTAACATCTGATATGTTGCCTTCAACCCCCTCAGTTGTGATCGTTTCCCACTCTTTGATACCATATGAGCACATGTATCTGGCCTGAATGACACTCCGATGTCTTTGCTGTAAATCCTAGGGAGGTGGTCCAGTGAGCTGATTTCTTGCGCACTCTTGGCATACAGTTTAATGCATATCATGTGTGGAGTGTCATGTTTCCATGACAACCACCCTGATGTGATGCGATGAAAAGGATCAACGCAACTACATGTTTTGAGCTAGAATTGAAAATTTTTTCTGTTGTTGTTTGTACCACTCTAGACAAACTATACTCAGAAGTCAAACTTAACTTTTTTTTTTTTTTTTTTTTTTTTTTTTTTTCTTCCCTTTCTTGTCAGTGTGGACATCATGCACACGCTGTATGTACGATGCACACCGAAATTAGTCTCTGCTTTTAACCCATCAACTAGTTTCACTAGTGAGCAGTGGGGCTGCTAGCAGGGCAGCGCCCCGGGGAGCAATTGGGAGTTAAGGGCCTTGCTCAGGGGCCCCCAGTGATTTACCATTGTGGGCAGCCCTGGGCTTGAACCTGGGTCCTCCACGCCCAAGCCCACCACTGTAACCACTAGGCCACCACTCCCCTCACTAGGCCACCACTCCCCAACTTACAAACTATACAGTTTATACCAACACCTGGATGGTGAAGGAAGCGCAACTACAATGAGACCATTTTTCGGTGACTTTTAATATTACTTTGTTGAACCATGGATGTGTCTGAAACTACCTCATAGTTGTTATCTAGTCGACTAGTCCTCCCTAATTATGTAGTAACATGTATGTAGAGAACTGTTGAGTCACAGCCACGTGTTGAACAAAGAGAGGCCTAACATCAGCTGCAAGGCCTGACCACATGGTTTGAAACAAAGAAATCCTCAGTTACTCAGAGCCCCAGCAGACTTTGCTCCATTTACGATACTTAGGTGATAAGAATCTGGCCTCTCATTGGGCATGGACCCCAAAACCTAGCAGGGGTCCTGCTGATGCGCGGCAGCTCTGCCGGACAACAAATGGCATTGGATCTCTGATTCTCGCTCTCTCTGACCTGATTCAGTCAAAGCACAACATCTGCCGTCCTCACGAACGATCAACTCAGGCCAGCGCGACCAGCCGCCAGCCGAGGGGCCATCCAGCTGCGTTTGTGAAAGCCCACTGGTTACCAAGAACCAGTGACCGTGTTCTTCGTCCTCCCGTGTTACAACTGAGTGACCTGCTGGCGTTCCAACACCCTGACAAGTGGAATGGGGGATCCATGCGCAATGAGACGACGCAGTGAAACGTAGTAACGCGTTTACCTACCTTTGTTTTATTAGCAGTTATTCTAGTGTTTTAGGTTTCATTCTCTTTTCTTCTTTCTCTCATCCTTTCCTACTAAACTCCACACACACACACCTTTATCTTGGCCACAAGGCCTCTGATTTTCCTTACTGGGTTTGGCGTGACTTCGTCTGAAATTTTGAATCAGGATAGTGAATCAGTGACCATGTGACTTGTTTACATCACTTGGATTCACGGCCATCTTTCACAGCAACACACACACACACTCAGTAACACACACACACAGTCACACACACACCTACACACAGACACACACACACACACGCACACACACACACACACACACAGGTATTAAATATAGGCTTGGTTTGAAGTGGTCACAGTTGTGATGGATTTCAGGTCACAGGTAGCTTGTTCCAGAGAGTTGGACCACAGCAGCTCCTGCTGACCTGAGAGACCTGGTTGTGTTGAACACAGTGAGCAGGTCCGGTAAGTCCTGCAGGCCAAACCATTAAGAATTTAAAGTTGAGTCTATATTAAACTTGGGGCCACTTGGAGCCTAGAAACTGGCTGCTGCCTGTTGAAAGAGGTGAACATGAGGTGACAAGCAAGAACATGTTTTCTCTTGAATTGTTTGGACCAACAACTATTTCTCTGCCTAAGCTCCAAAGTTTCTTCCCATCCAGCAGTTATCATTGTTAGTACAATAAATATATTTTTAACAGAAAAAGAAAAGGAAAATATGCATCATTAGCATATGAATGTAAATATACAGTTGTGGTTGGAGGAGGCAACATCTTGAACATCTGTAAGAGACATGGCTTACTCTGAAACAACATCAGTCAAGTGTTTACCTTTTAATGACTTGGTCCCAAGCGCCAACCACCTCACTTCCGGATTGACGCTCATGCAGTTCCTTGACTGACCAATAGAGGCCACCATTTCGCTCTCAATCATTTGATTTCACATCCATAACAACTCTGAGGAGGGTGATTTCTTTTGTACAATGCCAGGAGAGTTTATATCAAGTAATTTATTTATTTCTAATATGATTGGCAGTCAGCTCAGCCAATCGCTAGCCGTTACCACTTCCTTATTTGTATTGCTGCCGCCATTCGTGAAGCAACCATCCATCTGTGTTAATCCAGCGTCAGAAAACGGTTTATCCCACCAGAAACAAGAGGTCACATGACCGAATACTTTGTCCACTGTTATACACAGTCTACGGTTGGTCCAGGAACATGTTGCTTAAATTCAGTTAAGTTTCGTGTCAGAGCCGTTGCTCTTTTCCATATGGATATTCAACCCCCCTGAAATGGTTATGCTATCAAAATGAACTGTAGTTTTATAAAAAAAAATAAAATAAATAAATGAAAGTTTATTCAGGTAAGAAGGTAGCTCAGGGGCGCTGTCTAGCTGACTTGGTTGAGCAGGTACAGTGACTTCGGAGGCATCGTCCTTGTGACTGCAGTCCCAGCTGACATCCCAGCCTGTCATTCTCTTTGCTGTGTGTCTTTGTTCAGCTCTCTGCCCCAAATTTACTGTCAAACAACTTTCAATAAAGGCCACTAAATACACAAAATTGCTAAAGTATCTGAAGATGGATCTCCAGCTGCCTCAACAATGGGGGCACAGAAAAGGGCCCATTTGGACGCCCCCCACCGTCCTCAAGATGTGGTTATAGCTCTGCTGATGGTGGAAGTTAATCTTTTTGACAGGTTCTCCTGCCAGACACTTCCAGCAAATCCTCAGCATACATTTGGGTCTGCGATGATGTGTAGAACCTTTCCCTGCAACCTGATCCAAGGAGCTCAGCTCCTCTCCTCCCCCGGGTGTCCAGAACAATCAAGAACCAGTTACCCTCACAATGGCAGGCAGACAGAGTCTCAAATATGAAGAGTTGGACACCACCACATCCAGACACCCCCTGGATGAAGCCACCAACTAAACTCCATGAGTGCTGAGCAGCACACGATTACATTACAACATTTAGGTCGACCCAAAGGACATGAATATGGAGTCAGTGTCAACACAGCAACGGTACTCTGGTGCACCAAATTGGCTGTGTTGAGACCGGTTGGATGAGGTGGTCTTGGTACGGCTCTAAGCGGACTCTTTTGCGGTCCGTTTGTGGTGTGAAATCTCCAGGACTCTGATTTGACACAACTACAAGCAGATTCCAC
>CM026216.1:3332665-3350165 GCA_014839995.1 Xenentodon cancila | reverse complement strand
GTTTATGGCAGACTGTCTCCTGGGCATTAACAACTATGCATCATCTAACACACACATGCAGTACAAGCACCCAGGATGATCTATATATATGTGTGTGTGTGTATATATATATATATATATATATATATATATATATATATATATATATATATATATACTAGATATATATATATATATATATATATATATATATATATATATATATATATATACTAGATATTAGAGTGTGTCTGTATTTGAGATGGATCTTTGTTTATATCAAATCTTAGATTTGAACAAAATGAACATTAGGTCTGACCTAAAAACATAA
Source organism: Xenentodon cancila (assembly GCA_014839995.1). Taxonomy (NCBI): domain Eukaryota; kingdom Metazoa; phylum Chordata; class Actinopteri; order Beloniformes; family Belonidae; genus Xenentodon; species Xenentodon cancila. Next base: position 3,349,855 of record CM026216.1, on the reverse strand, counting down.
ATCTAAAATCTCAAAGGGAAAAATGCAAACATAAATCCTAACAAGTATGCAGACTACCTCTGCAAAACAGAAGGACAAAACTAGTACTGGAAACAAAGTAAAGTGTTGCAGCGGTGGAGAAAACAACAGCAACAATCTGTCAAATGTCAGCTGAAAAGACGGGATAAGTGCAAACAAATGACAAGCAGGTGTGTACGTGAGAAATCAAACAATGGTGTGGATTTATTTTCTAAATGCAAAACAAACAGACTGGAATTTAACAAAAAAAACACAGGTTTGAAAATAAGTACAGAATCCTAAACTAACGCAAGTCACTCTTTTTCTAAGACGTTGGCGGTCAGGGGCCGGAGACACCACTGGCTGAATAGTGCTGCATGTGTTTGGTGCTGTACGACTCCTGTAATACTCCAAATGTTAAATGTTCCAGTCACAGTCACCTACACAATACCTCACCTTACAATAATACTGCCTAAACAATTATGATTTCTCATGTGCTGAATGTTTATTGGTTCTGTAGTTTGGAGACTTGGTCCAATTGATGTAATGAGTTTAAAGGTGTAATTTAGAGCTACCTTGATTTATAAGACACTTACACATTTAAACCTCTGTGGACATTTTCTCTGTGAACAGCTTTTATCTCCAACCCTGTTGCACCTTCGTGACATTGAAGATCCAGTTTGTCGGTGAATCACCACTGATGTACTGCTGAAGTGGACCACATCAGCTGTAAGCTGTTATTTTGTACATCAGATTTTGCGTGCCTAATTATTAGAAACAGATTTTTCATGTTCTGCTTTGTCAATAGCAAAATGATTCAAAAGCTGTGTGTGAAATTTCCATGCCCACGGTGTGCTCATACAGCTGCTCTAGACTGAAAGGAAGAACGCCTCTATGTGTCTCTATATGTCTCTATATGTTTCTATCTGTCTCTAAATGTCTCTATATATCTGTATATGTCTCTAAATCTCTTTATCTGTCTCTATATGTCTCTAAATGTCTCTAAATATCTCTATATGTCTATAAATATCTCTATATGTCTATAAATATCTCTAAATATCTCTATATGTCTCTAAATGTCTCTAAATATCTCTATATGTCTATAAATATCTCTAAATATCTCTATATGTCTCTAAATGTCTCTATATGTCTATAAATGTCTCTATATGTCTATAAATATCTCTAAATATCTCTATATGTCTCTAAATATCTCTATATGTCTATAAATGTCTCTATATGTCTATAAATACCTCTATATGTCTCTAAATCACTCAATCTGTCTCTACATGTCTCTAAATGTCTCTATTTGTCTAAACATCTCTCTGTCTGTCTCTACATGTCTCTACATGTCTCTATATGTCTCTATATAAAAAAAAAAAAAAAAAAAACAATTAATTGGTAGAAATCATGAAATCAAATTGTACCAGCATCTTCACAGGTCCACCTAAAACATCAGGTAGACAACTGCAGCTCCTCCAGACCTCTGCTGCTCCAGTCCTCACTGAGACCAAAAAACTGGACCACATCAATCCAGCTGTTAGGTTTCTACACTGGCTGTCCATCAGAGGACAGACTTTAAAGTTCTGATGCTGGTCTATAAAGTCTGAATGGTCCAGGACCTCCTGACCCGGTATGAACCTTCAGACCCCTCAGCTCATCTGCAATGTTCTTTTTTCTTTCTTTTTTGTTGAAATCATACTTTTTATTTATGTGATGTTTTAATGTCTCTGTAAAAAATATCAATATAGTAAAACAGCACTGATATAAAAAAACAACAATGATATGGTAAAAATAATATGTCTTGATTATAAAAATGTAAAAACATATATTTTCTTTGAATTATTTGAAACGTATTGTTTTTTAAGACAGTTAGTGATGTTGCTATTTTGGTTTCAGTGATAAATCAGTTTCTCTAAGTAACACCCACACCACTGCCTCCATCTGTTACACAAGAATAAGTTTCCCTGAAGAAAGTTCCACTTCTCTGAACTAAGTTCTGGTTATTTAATGCAATAAAAGAAACTGAGCTGAACTGAGACGTGCATACAGAATAAAAACACAAAGGTTTGGAATTAGGAAGCAAGAGAATAAGTTGAAAGGTAGTAGATGATTTATGTACTAACATGGTAAGAAAACAATATAAGGAGCCAGTTGTCTGGATGATTCCCATCATTTCCCTAATGGGAATGATGCTTTGCATGGTTATTGATTATATGGCAAACTTAAAACTTCATTTTAATTGTGAAGATCTTAAGCATATATATAATAGCACATGTATATATGTATATATAACCTTATGTTAATTTTATGAAGACAACATGCCTCAAACATAAAAAAGATATTTGATGGAAATTCTGAAGGAATGATCAATGTTTCATTAAATGTTATCAGTAGTATGATTGATGGTAAGAGTATCGGGGCTGAGTCTGTTTCACACCAGTAACATGAACCAAGATTTAAAACAAGATTGACCCTAACCCTGGTACGTGTCCTGAATTTTATTTGGTTTTGTTGCTCAGAGTAGTAAAAAAGACAACAATGCTCTCTGACAATAACAGTGAATAGACCACTTGCGTAAACCTTAGGAATAGTTGAGCCTATCAAAAACAGATTTTATGTGTTTCAGGCCTGAATCACCATCCAAAGAAACCTGGTACTACAAATAAAAAGGAAATACAACAAGCACAATACTACAAATGATACACCAAACCTTTTCTATTAGGTTTGTTCTGTTTTGGTTTTTTAAGAATCTTTTTTGAAGCTGCCTCCGATGTGTAGAGGAGCGGTCCTGCCCGTCTGCAGTGGCTTCGGCCGGGTCTTCCTCTACATATATATATATATATGATACACCAAACCCCGTTGAGATCCGTTCTTCTCCGAGTCAGTTCCATCACTGTGAAAAAGGTCAAAGCTTCAACTCTATTATAGAACAATGCAAATCCATTTTGTTGGACCATCTGCGTTGTCTGCCTCTTTTTTCTCTGGTAGCGCTGCGACGGAGGGGGCGGGGATGCTGCTCGCTGACAGACAGACACAGCAGATGGCTCACAGACTCCCCAGTTTTAATTCGTTTCTGGCTCTCACTGCAACTCTTCTTAACCCGCACTCGCTGGCCCAATCATCGAGCTACAGCAAAAGCCATATGGCTGAGAAACTCACACAAATGGCTCTACATCGCCGGCACGCTGCCAGAGCAGCATACGACCACAGCAGATACACACAAAGACACTAATTCACACCTATTCACATGAATAAACACGGGCACAGTACACATGCAGTCCATAAACACAACTACTGCAGGGCAGTACAGTAGCACTTCACCCTTCAAGCTTTGTTCAGCTGCAAATCGGGAAAACTTTGGACCATACAGAAATCGCATATTTACAGAAAGAATGTAATAATGCATGCATTTACTTTAACCCCTATTTGGACTTTTGTTTGTTTGCAGACAGGATCATGCCATGTGTTTTCCTTTTAGCTCGATCTAATTTGTAATCGTATATCCATTTTTGCCTTTCAGGCATGAAGCTAAATGCAAAAACAAAAAAGTTTTGGAGCCAGTTTGTTTCTAGTAAGTTGGTGAAAGACCGAAAATGTGAATTCAAGTAGGTGATATCAACAACTGCCTATAAAGACGATCTGGTCCACCAGCAGTAGGCGTGTGTACCAGTATGAAGCTGTCACATCATGTCCATGGACAGCTTCAGTCATCAGTGTTGCTTCCTTGTAAGAGAAAAGGCAGACAGGAAGGGTCTTCTGACATGCTGCTTGGAGTAACCTGACCTCTGCTGTCCTTTCAGCGCTCTGGCTTTCAGATGCTGTGAAAGCTATAACATGTTTTTCACTGCAGACCATCTTCCTAATTTCCTAAAGTCCATCATGCTCCTTCTGTTTTGAAGAGAAGGGATTCCTGATGGTATGCAGTGCTCAATGAACCGTATCAATAATAATAATAATGTGAATTTTAAAATTTCAACTCTAAAATGTTTTTGGAGAACATCAAAGGAGCTTTGTTTTCTACTGAAGTTACCAAATATGGTCTGAAAGGTTGAAAGTCCTTTTTCCAGTGTTCTGTTTCAGGCATCACAGGGACTGTGGAGCCTGAAGGAATCACCAGGATGTGACTACTGCTCCTGCAGGAATGCTGCTTTTCTCTTCGTTCCCTTATAGGGCTGCTTTGCTTTAGCTGGGTTACTTTATTTTGCTTTGTCAGAGTTGACCTCCGGTCTGGCTTCCACCTCCCATGTACGGACTTCTTCGTCCTGCAGTATGGAAGCCCTGACATACAGTATAAACATGTTTTCAGTTCCTGCTTGGACTCACGTGGTTGGGATACTTGTCCGACTTAATTTTTGAGCTGTGTATGGACCCGTGGACCTCTTAAAAAAAAGCCTGGTTTTGTGATTGAATAAAGAACATTTATTTTTCTGTGATGGCAGCGTTAAAGCAGAAAAGTTAATTACCGTTTGTGACGGTTGTGGAGGCTCTGTGGTATTTTTTCCCCTCCCCTTCGTTGTGGTACAGACCAGGTGGATGGCAGGGGCGTGGCCAGCCATTTTCGGACACCTGCACTCAATCCCCTCGTCAGCCTCAGGCCTATTTACCAGGCCTTCTCACCACTACTGGTTGCCAGGAGATTTCCGTCCGAATAGTCGGGCCGAGCCGAGCCGAGCCGAGCCGGGCCGGGCCGAGCCGGGCCGGGCCGGGCCGGGCCGGGCCAAGTTAAGTTCTGCTTTGGGGATTGTTAAGCCAAGCCAAGTCAAGTCCAGCCAAGTCAAGCCAAGCCAAGTTTCCGCTTTGGGGATTGTCGAGTCAAGCCAAGTCAAGTCCAGCCAAGCCAAGCCAAGCCAAGTTCCGCTTTGGGGATTGTCGAGTCAAGCCTAGCCAAGTCAAGTTTCCGCTTTGGGGATTGTCGAGTCAAGCCCAGCCAAGTCAAGCCAAGCCAAGCCAAGTTTCCGCTTTGGGGTTTGCCAAGTCAAGCCAAGTCCAGCCAAGTCAAGCCAAGCCACGTTCCGCTTTGGGGATTGTCAAGTCAAGCCTAGCCAAGCCAAGTCAAGTCCAGCCAAGTCAAGCCAAGCCACGTTCCGCTTTGGGGATTGTCAAGTCAAGCCAAGTCAAGCCAAGCCAAGTTCCGCTTTGGGGATTGTCGAGTCAAGCCTAGCCAAGTCAAGTTTCCGCTTTGGGGATTGTCGAGTCAAGCCTAGCCAAGTCAAGTTTCCGCTTTGGGGATTGTCGAGTCAAGCCTAGCCAAGTCAAGTTTCCGCTTTGGGGATTGTCGAGTCAAGCCTAGCCAAGCCAAGTCCAGCCAAGTCAAGCCAAGCCACGTTCCACTTTGGGGATTGTCAAGTCAAGCCTAGCCAAGTCAAGTTTTCGCTTTGGGGATTGTCGAGTCAAGCCAAGTCCAGCCAAGTCAAGCCAAGCCACGTTTCCGCTTTGGGGATTGTCGAGTCAAGCCTAGCCAAGCCAAGCCAAGTCAAGCCAAGCCATGTTCCGCTTTGGGGATTGTCAAGTCAAGCCGAGCCAAGTCAAGTTTCCGCTTTGGGGATTGTCGAGTCAAGCCTAGCCAAGCCAAGTCAAGTCCAGCCAAGTCAAGCCAAGCCACGTTCCACTTTGGGGATTGTCGAGTCAAGCCAAGTCAAGCCAAGCCAAGTTCCGCTTTGGGGATTGTCGAGTCAAGCCTAGCCAAGTCAAGTTTCCGCTTCGGGGATGCTACGTCTGCCAAGCCTGGTTCCTGCCTTGTTCTGTGTTCCATGTTGGGAAAATAAATCATTTTCTACCTTCCTTGGCTCTCTGCTCTGGGGTTCTGTTCAGTCGGTCCTTGACAGAATCTCCTGGCCATAATTGAACCCCGCAGAGACGCAAGCTTGGAGGGCTGTCCTAGGACAGTGCGCTTAGCCCTCCGGCCATGCCCCCTCCACCCCCCCTGCTCGTCTTGGTCCCCGGCTCTTTTGCAGGAGTTTTTATGTTCAGTTCCCGCACAAGCCTGGTAGGTCGCCAGGTGGCGACCGTTGAGGGGGGGGGTACTGTGACGGTTGTGGAGGCTCTGTGGTATTTTTTTCCCCTCCCCTTCGTTGTGGTACAGACCAGGTGGATGGCAGGGGCGTGGCCAGCCATTTTCGGACACCTGCACTCAATCCCCTCGTCAGCCTCAGGCCTATTTACCAGGCCTTCTCACCACTCCTGGTTGCCAGGAGATTTCCGTCCGAATAGTCGGGCCGAGCCGAGCCGGGCCAAGTTAAGTTCTGCTTTGGGGATTGTTAAGCCAAGCCAAGTCAAGTCCAGCCAAGTCAAGCCAAGCCAAGTTTCCGCTTTGGGGATTGTCAAGCCAAGCCAAGCCAAGTTCCGCTTTGGGGATTGTCGAGTCAAGCCCAGCCAAGTCAAGCCAAGCCAGGTTTCCGCTTTGGGGTTTGCCAAGTCAAGCCAAGCCACGTTCCGCTTTGGGGATTGTCAAGTCAAGCCTAGCCAAGTCAAGTTTCCGCTTTGGGGATTGTCAAGTCAAGCCTAGCCAAGTCAAGTTTCCGCTTTGGGGATTGTCAAGTCAAGCCTAGCCAAGCCAAGTCAAGTCCAGCCAAGTCAAGCCAAGCCACGTTCCGCTTTGGGGATTGTCATGCCAAGCCAAGTTCCGCTTTGGGGATTGTCGAGTCAAGCCAAGCCAAGTCCAGCCAAGTCAAGCCAAGCCACGTTCCGCTTTGGGGATTGTCAAGCCTAGCCAAGTCAAGTTTCCGCTTTGGGGATTGTCGAGTCAAGCCAAGCCAAGCCAAGTCCAGCCAAGTCAAGCCAAGCCACGTTTCCGCTTTGGGGATTGTCGAGTCAAGCCTAGCCAAGCCAAGCCAAGCCAAGCCAAGCCACGTTCCGCTTTGGGGATTGTCAAGTCAAGCCTAGCCAAGTCAAGTTTCCGCTTTGGGGATTGTCGAGTCAAGCCTAGCCAAGCCAAGTCAAGTCCAGCCAAGTCAAGCCAAGCCACGTTCCGCTTTGGGGATTGTCAAGTCAAGCCTAGCCAAGTCAAGTTTCCGCTTTGGGGATTGTCGAGTCAAGCCTAGCCAAGCCAAGTCAAGCCAAGCCACGTTCCGCTTTGGGGATTGTCGAGTCAAGCCTAGCCAAGTCAAGTTTCCGCTTTGGGGATTGTCGAGTCAAGCCTAGCCAAGCCAAGCCAAGCCAAGTCAAGCCAAGCCACGTTCCGCTTTGGGGATTGTCAAGTCAAGCTCCGCTTCGGGGATGCTACGTCTGCCAAGCCTGGTTCCTGCCTTGTTCTGTGTTCCATGTTGGGAAAATAAATCATTTTCTACCTTCCTTGGCTCTCTGCTCTGGGGTTCTGTTCAGTCGGTCCTTGACACCGTTTTATTGTTAAGAGAAAGAATGGCGACAATAATCTTCGAGGAAAGATTTGCTGTGCCACCTTTTGTGGAATGTGTTGCAAAAATTGATGTATGATGGCAAATGAAAGGAAGGTGTGATGGAAAAACATGAAGTGTCTTCGGTCCAATCCTTTTTATTTGGTTGGGGGTTATACCTACACAGAGCATGTAATAAGCACGGTAAAAAACAAATTAAACAAGGAGGTGACAATTAAAATGCCGAGGCGATCATGTCATTAAAATTCTTGGATTCATTTGATTTGTGATTTCTGGCTCAGGGTTCACAGCATCAGTAAACCGGTACAGTCCCATGGCAGCCATGAGCAAACAAACGTAAAACGTGCCCTTGTGAGCGCGAACTTAATCTGCTTTCAACTATAAAAGTAATGTGTCGTATAGAGATCCGTTATTTTAAGGAAAGTCGCTGGAGCTAAAACCAATGATAACAAATTACAGATGAAACAAATGACAATAATGGAAGGATGAATAAAAAAACTCTTAGACATCACCAGGCATCAGCTTGTACTTTTTTCTCCGTGTAGTTTTCAGAATAATTTCACATCCATCTGCTATGATCGGTCATTCGCGTCCTCCCACGTGCCCATCACACTTTACTTCATCTCAGGTGATGAGTTTCTAATTGCTTTGCTTTCTTGAGTGGGTGTGAAGATGTAATTTTCTGCTTGAGATGTGTGCACAGGTGACATTAGTTAGTTGGGGAAGACAACTAAATATAGAGCTTACCACACACACATGCACTGAGCAACCTTGTGTCTTTGTTCCCAGCATGCGCGCGTGTCCATCTGATTGATCACACAGTAAAGAAGGATCAAAGATTCGGGGGTTCTTCACACCACTGATTGCAAGGCACAAGAAAAAGGAACATCTAAGAGTGTTTGTGTGCATGTGTGTGTTTGCTGATCATTTCATTTTATCTTTGTGTATATAACATCTATGTGAAAGAACAATGTGTTGGTGTATTTGTGAATTCGGAGGATGGAGACGTAGGAGAGGCCATGTGTTGGTGTTCCAGCGCCAGAAGATCAGAAGAGATGACAGCAAAGCAGAGAAGATGAAAAGGTGAGCGGACAAAGGAGGGATGAAAACAAGAGGAGGGAGGAGAAGGCGAAGCAGGACAATAGGGTGATGTTGAGGAGATGGAGAAGGGAGATGAAGAAAAACAAAATTACGTCTTAACGATTAGAACTGTGGGGACAGAGAGATAAAGGGAAAAGTAATTTTGTTGTCATGTTGGAGAGTGAAAGAAGACACCAGACTGACAATCTCAGTACAAACATCAAAATGAGACCCGGCACTGTAGTGCAATAAATAATGTATGAATTAGACATAGTTTGGGTGTTCAGTATGAATGCATTTATGTCAGGTGTTAGATAGATAGAACCTCCTATAATTAATTAGAGGGGGTTTAGAAATGAGTCCTCCTTCAGATGTAAAAGGACAAATTCTTCCCTGTTTCCAAACTCATGTGTGTAAATGATTTAGTGAAAATACCTCAAGGATGCAGGAGAAGCGCTGATCTTTTCAGTCATGTCTTTATGGCTCTCTTCATAGTGTCTGGGTTTTAGTGGGCAGTAAAGATACACCACTTCACCACGCACTCCTCATCCACATGCTGGACATCTTTTATAATCTGTGTTACAGTTTTGTTTTCCGAAGATAAAACTTCCGCCTAGATAACGGCGTTGAGCTCCCAGCGTCAGTCCCCTGAGCGCCGGCGTTTGATCTGTTCACCTCTGACACTCATCCTGGAGACATTTGTTGTTTCCTGTCATTACTTCCTCGTCTGTGTGAGTTCATGTGCGCCGTTCAAGCGTTGCCGTACTCGCGTCATAAAAGCCTGCGGTGGTTCATTTTGCTTAAGTAAGCCCTGAAATACTGTGAATGCTGTAAACTGTGGCTGCTTTGTTCATAACCGAATATCAAACTGGCTCGAGAGAATCATATTGTCACTTATGTAAATATGTACATAGTAAACATGAAACCTTTTACACTTGTTGCTTGATGAGGTCATTAGGACTGCAGAGCAGATGAATTATCATCCACAGGAAGAATCTGGGAATCAACGCTATATCGATACGATGTTGGACTTTTAAAATCCTGTGGTAAAGGTCAAAAGTTAGAATCTTGCACAAGCATATATGGTCTGGTCACAGCCATCTTACCGGAGTTAATATCTGCCCTTTTTAAACATGTCACTCAATCGTTTCCAGGCAGACCAACTCATTTGTCCATACCGGTTTTATTGGTTTGGTTTTGTTGTTAAAGTGTTATTTCTTGTTACGTTTGTCGGTTACAAGTAATTTCAGGGACCTTTGTGGGTTCTTTCGTTCCCTTCCCTCGTTTCCTCCGTTTCCTCCGTTTCCTTCGTTAATGGAAGGTTACACACGACTAATCTGCATGTGTACACATTTGGGACAGAACCACTGCACAGACTGTACATGTAGGTACACAGCGTTCTCATGAAAGTCCTCCAGTAGAACACAGACTGAAGTGCCCACCTCTAGACACTGATAATCAAACAAGGCGCTCAGATATCAGCATGACTTCTTTACACCAAGCGTGATGATGTCTGAGATCTTACAGCTCAGTCCGTGAATTTACTCAGATCATTCGTCTGGAGACAGAAAAGAAGAGCAAGAAAAACAGAGTAGTTACGGAGGAGGTAGGGGTTGAAAATATAAATGTATCCCCAGAGAGCCTTCTCTGTCTTCTTCTTCCAGCCATATTAGTGTGTGATCAGAGCTTAGGTCGTAATTAAGGATGACCAGGTGCTGCTTATGGGAAGCACACCTGAGCCCAGGGGAGAGCAGCGGGACGAAGGAAAAGCTGGAAATGAAACACACACTGACAGATGATGAAGAGCAAGACAGTTGGAGGGGGGTTCAAATTTAAAAAGGCCTCATTACAATTTGAATAACGTTACACATCACAGTCAAACCTCTTCAACACGCACGGAAGTGATGCTTGATAATGAAGCCCTGTAGAGATGAAGGCCGAGTCCTCTGAATACCTCCAGGAGAAAATGGATTTCTTCCACGAGTACAAGGTTAGCCTTGTTATAGCCGACAAGCTTTTGTCGTTCTTTTGACAGTGCTTGAAAAGCCATATTTGTGTCAGAAAGAAATTGCATTCGATAGAACTGCTGGCTGCAGTAATGTCTTTCTTTCTTTCTTTCTTTCTTGTAATGGGAGTGCAGATGAAATGCTACACAACACCATCATACATATTCATGAACACAGCTCTCACTGAAAGCAGAAAAAGCTTCCTCAAGCTAAGAGTAATTTTGATGTATTTCATATCTTAGTGTTACCACATTTTCAACTGTGATGCTATATTTCCGAGCTGTCTTCACAAAAGATGTCTGCTTGCATCCTGTGTCTGCTGACCGAAACAGACATGTTTTATCGCTGACTTTTCTCTTAAGACTTCCTTAACCAAAGCAGGGTTTGTGTGAATGCAGGTGTTTTCTTGGCTCATGCCTGGTTGGGTTTTATTGAGACTCTGTCAGCGTGGGTGTGCAGGTGGGAGGAGAGGCTCAGTAGGTGTGTCAGTTGGCATCAACAGTGCAGTGCAGATTTCATGTCAGGGATGATCAGGAGTTACAACACCTGCTTCTGAAAGCCATGCAACTTTGTCAGCAGGAGTACATGAGCTGAAAGCCTCTAAAATATCAAAAAGGTCACAAAGTGGCTTCCTGAACAGCATTTTATATGGATAGTGACAGTTTCTAAGCTGATTGTGTAATGTATAAAAAAAAAAGACCAAAAGTCTTGAAGGCAGCGCGTTGATCTTAAATCTGTGTACTTTCCTGCATTGCTGCCATCACAGAGCTGTAAGAGACTTTTGTACTGAGACAAACCCATAAAATCATAGATGCTGGCTTTTGGACTCGTTAACAGTCTTAATGGTCTTTGCTGTGAAAAACAGCATCCACTTCTTTCAAAAAAGACCTGGAATACTGAGCCATCGGAGCACAGTGCACATCCCCACATCATGACGCTCCATCGGATGCCTCAGAGTCCAGAGACGTTCATGCTGCCTGTGTACAAGTTTAACATAAGGCTTTTTCTCACATTAAAGTCTCAAGTAGCTTTCTTTCGAAATAGTGTTGGATTAGTGTGCCTGACAAAAGGTCCCAAACCACATGTGCTTATATCAGCTCTCAATGAATGATGGTTCTTGAGGTTTAGGCGTCCGCCCTTGCACACATTTTGGTTTAATAATTTCTTGCACTCTAGAAGGAGAAGCATGTAAACACTCTAGATTCAGTCTTTGAAGAACATTGTTTTAAAGCTTTTCAATTTTTTTTATACATTTCTTGGCAACGTTGAAATCACCCATCTTTCTTCAAAGTCGCAGCTTTTAGCTGTTTGTGCTAAATTATCATTCCAATCAATTACACACGATAACAGTCGCTCTCACTTTTTTTTATGTGATGCAGGCAAGAAATACAAAAAATAAATGTATATTAACATATGAAATGAGAGTGATGAGAAAATTTATTAAATATTATAATTTGCTTCATACGGTCCACAACAAAAAAAAAATTAAATCTCTGTTTTTCCTTTTACTCTTACAGCTTCAGATCGTGATAAAAACCATCTACAATGACATCATCCACACATTGTACACTCATTGTGCATGGAATATATTATTGTATGAACCAAATATATTTTATGATTTTTCTATCAGTCTCATTTGGATCCAAATAGTACAATTAGTTATTTATTGTTGATAGAGTATAATAAAAATAATCAATGTTTTCTGTTCAGCACTGTAGCCAGGCTGACAAAGAGCCACAACTCTGTTGAGCCGTGCATCCCTGCAGCTCTCAGTAGTGAAGACTTTATGAGCAGTTGTAGGCATTTCTTCAGCTACTTCCTTAGGCCTCCCTGACATGACTCTAGACTGTTTGGTTCCTGTAGACCTCCCTGACCTGACTCTAGACTGTTTTGTTCCTGTAGACCTCCCTGACCTGACTTTAGACTGTTTTGTTCCTGTAGACCTCCCTGACTTGACTCTAGACTGTTTGGTTCCTGTAGACCTCCCTGACCTGACTCTAGACTGTTTGGTTCCTGTAGACCTCCCTGACTTGACTTTAGACTGTTTGGTTCCTGTAGACCTCCCTGACTTGACTCTAGACTGTTTGGTTCCTGTAGACCTCCCTGACCTGACTCTAGACTGTTTGGTTCCTGTAGACCTCCCTGACCTGACTTTAGACTGTTTGGTTCCTGTAGACCTCCCTGAGCTAACTCTAGACTGTTTGGTTCCTGTAGACCTCCTTGACTTTACTCTAGACTCTTTTGATCCTGTAGACCTCCCTGACCTGACTCTAGACTGTTTTGTTCCTGTAGACCTCCCTGAGCTGACCTCAGTCGTCAATAGATCTAAATCATCCATGTGTCTGTTAGACCCCATCCCAACTCGACTACTCAATAATGTTTTTTCTCTCACTGGTGCGACAATACTGGAACAGATCAAGTTAACGCTGAAATCAGGATATGTGTCACAGGTTTTTAAAGTAGCAGTTATTAAACTTTTACTTAAAAAAACCCCTGTTTTTTACCCAGACATTTTAGCAAGTTATAGATAGGGACAGGAATTGAGAACCGGTTCTCAAAGACAACCAGCTCCCAGTAGTTTGATTCCATGGAATCGTTAATCCACCTGCCTAACAATCCCTGATGATCCTATTTATAGGTTCTGCTAACATCTGACGCATTTGCGTGATGACATCATGTACATGTTTCGTATTTTGGTTCAGAATGTTTCTAACATGTCATATGACCCTTTGGTTTCTGAAGACCCGTTTTGAAGCCCGTTTTCGTTTGTACAGAGTGCAGTTGCTCAGCAAGCCTGCGGGAACACACCCACTGCATGTCAATCAAAGTTAATTTTGCTCCTAGCTCCTTTGGCCGAACCCTGCCAAAATATCTGCAGAGCTGCTGGCAGATGTTTACAGCAGGATATACGTGTAAATGTCTTGACTTGATTTGACTTGATTCGACGGTGAAATAAAAAAATTACCACCTCGTTTACCCAACGTTGGGTTTGTACAAATGCATGAGTTCTATAAACTCTCCTGGCGTGAAAAAAAAATCCATCCCCCTCAGAGTTGTCATGAATGTGAAATCGCTTGGTTGCAACATGTGCAGAGCTTTGATCTCTTGTTCATGTGATTTACCAGATTTTATGGTACTGCTTTTTGCAGATGATGTGGTTTCATTGGCTTCATCAGGCCAAGACCTTCAGCTTTAACCGGAGTGATTCAAAACTGTATGTGAAGCAGCTGGGAAGAGAACCAGCACCTCCAAATCAGAGACCATCGTCCTCAGCTGGAAAGGGGATGCTGCTTTTTCAATAGAGGGATTTTATCTTGTGCGTGCAGACTGGAGCGTGGCTGGTAAGAGGAAAGGTGAGGAACTGGAGTTGTACATTAACCAGAGGGGGTGTGAGGCGAAACATCTCTCTGTGAGGGAGAAAGACTGCACCAGAGACACTGAACTGCTTGCTGTTGGCATTCGGTCTTATTACATCCTGAGGGAGTTCTCACATGTCATTGTGTTTGCTGTATACATCCCTCCCTCCGTTGATGCTGCAGCTGCCTGTGAAAACAAGACCCTGGATGTCCTTTATGCTAATGTGAAGAAGGCATACACCTCGTCCCCCATCCCCCTGCTGGGCCAGTCTGATCACAACCTTGTCCTTGTCTGCTTCCTGAATACAGACCCATGGTGAGAAGAGAGCCTACGCGAAAGATGTCGTTGGGGTCTGGACTGATGAGGCCAGTGAGAAACTCAGAGACTGTTCCCCCATCGTCTTTGCTCCACAGGCAGATGTGGACCACCCTTTGTCTACAGGCTTAACATCAGAGTCATCTACCTGCTGCATGGGGCGCTGACTTACCTGGAGACCACCAGGAACGCTCTGAGAGTCATGTTCTTTGACTTCTCCAGTGCTTTTTAGCACCATCACAGAGCTGCTTAAGGGGAAGAAGGAGGGAACCACCACATACATGCTGCTCTGAAGATCCAGGGCTCAGCTAGGAAACAGGTAGATAGCTTCAGGTAACTGGGTGTTCACCTGAAAAAAAAACTGGACTGGTCCGCCAACATCTACGCCATTTATTAGACAGGCCAAAGTCGCTTCTACCTCCTGAGGAGACTGAGGTCCTTTGAGGACTGCAGGCCTCTGCTGCAGACCTTCTACAACTCTGTGGTGGCCTCTGCCATCCTCTACACCGTGGTTTGAGACTCAAGAGACTCAACAAGCTGGTTAGGAGGGCCGCTGCTGTCCTGGGCTGCCCGTGGACTCAGCAGAGGAGGTGGGGGAGAGGAGGACGTCAACCAGCCCTCCCATCTCATGTATTTGTACATATTACCTATTTATTCCATTTATCTTGATTTGTGAATGGTATAAAATTTTTCACATGTTTGTTTTTCATACCACAAGCTTCTGCACCTGAATCAATAAGGTGGTGCTAGTAAGGAGGAATCTCACTGTCTCCACCTGGAACAGCAAATCTCCAGAAGAATCAGAACTGTGAGATCCCGTGTGTGTGTGTGTGTGTGTGTGTGTGTGTGTGTGTGTGTGTGTGTGTGTGTGTGTGTGTGTGTGTACGTACCAGGCAGGCAACACGAAGACAGAACAGAGCTGAATTTGATGCCATGAAAAAAAGACTTGTGGGTCATTGTGATGGTTATTTCTGAACATCACCATAAGGCACATGTCAGATGGACTATTAGGTCAGAGCATATGTGCAAATACGCACCAACAACCACATGTTCACACACACGTGTCCACTCACGCACACACAGTGTGCGCAAATGGCCCATGCTACACATTTCTGTCCTATGGGATAATTTTAAGTGGGTGATTATGTGTAAATGGTCATGTAATGACGTGTTGCCTTTCGCTAATGTCCCCATGAAATGTTCATGGCTTCAACAGAGCTGTGTCCCCAAAGACACTATAATGGACACTCTAAGCTTGCATTGGTCCTTGAGAACAGAAGGGTAATGTGGATGAGCAGCATTAGTAGGTAAATCATTTATCCAGGTAGGCAGTCATCTTTGTGAGCTTATATTTGAATCAGCCAGGGGAATTTTAAAATAAGAGAAAGTGCTGTTTGGATTCCAGCTTTGGAAAGTTAGTTAAAAATTGGGAGAAAAAAATCTCCACGTTTCAATGTAAAACATAGGATGCAGTTCTTCACACATAATTATCTGGAGACCTGCAGTAATGTGTAATAATTACAGAGGACGTCTGTGATTTTAATCCAGGACACATCTCTGTGATCTATCAAGCAGAAGCTGCATCACAATGACCTGCCCTATTTCAGCAAACACGGTGGTCATGAGGTCATGTTGATCTTGTGAATGCATATGTCAGTAATTCAGAGGGGTCGGCGCTCTTTTTAAAAAACGTACCCTTGTCACCTTCTCTGCCTCTTTCCGGGGCGTAATTACGGCAGATGTAGTACATAGTGTGACGTTATATTACGACTTTAGCACATATCCACCACATAAAGTGTAACGATCATGTTGTCAGCTGATAAGCACAAAGAAATGAATCAACATTCAGCTTCACACAGACATTTATAAAAGGAGAAGTCCAGACCAGAGAAGAACAACGAGACATGTGTGGCTGCATCAGGCAGTAAGAAACTTTCAACCCTCTTCAAGCTCAAAGTCCCTCTGACAGCACCAAACCTTTGGGCTTCAGCGAAACCCCGCTTACTTTTACTGTTTATAGAAGGTTTTGTATCACTGGGAAACATATCACATTGAAGCAGAATCTACCTATTATGTTAACGAACTCAAATATAACAAATATAAACCTACCAATCAGGAAATGCACACATATTCAGGTGATTCAGGAAGTGTCAACACTGAAAAATAAAACCTGTCTCACTCACCATCTTCACCAGCCCTTTTGATTATTATTTTCTTTTTATTTCCAACAAACTAGTCAGTTAGTGGTTTTCTGATCCAAAAGAAGTTCTTTTACTTGGTAGAAGCTAATGCAGAGGGACGGATTTGCCCTTTTGTGGTCCTGACATACAGTATGTTTTTTAACCTTTTCAGGCTACAAGAGGTCTCCAGTGACACACTGATGGAGAGACCGCCACCACGAAAGTGTCACTGTACATAATTAAAGCATGCTTAGTCCTTTACATATAAGGAAAAGTCAGATAAGTCATTTCTCTGAAGACCCAAAAAAATACAAGACAAACATCTTTATTTCAGCTATACCAAGCTAAACTGGGATCTGTCGCTGTCCAAGAGCTGAGAAGGTGCTTTCGGGGAAAGATGTCTTGAAGCTGAAAACTAAAAGTTTTAAGGGATTTAAAAAAATCTTTTCCACTTTAAAAAGTCAATAAAAATCATCGTGTAGCTTTGGGCAGATTTTCTGTACAGTTTCATTATATATTTGGTCAAAATATAGGCACCCTTACACTGTTTTATCATTATTATTATTATTGTTCTGCATATTTAGTTTCTTCTGTAATTGACTTGATGGTTAGATTTTTAGAGAGCAGCACCAATCTTTGTGAATGTTTAGGTGAATTTATGCCTTTAAAGTTCAGAATCTGCCTGTTGGAAACCGGTTTTTGCTTTGAGCTTGAATTCTGCATTTGTTCAGCAGTAGACTGGTGAGATGTGAGTGAGCGTGCACAGAGCTGGCTGTCAGGGTCAGAGGTTGAGATGAAGGTTGCTCAGCAGGATCTCCACCTTCTGAACTTCATTTTGATTTAATGAGGCAGCACAGGTGATGGTGCAGATGAGAGCAGCGCTCCGTGCGTGCACGTGCAGCA
>CM026216.1:3210165-3327665 GCA_014839995.1 Xenentodon cancila | reverse complement strand
GTGAGTGTGTTTAAACAGACTAAAGCCTGGAGCAGCAGCCTCGAGACTTGGTGGTCTGCAGGTCCGTTAGGCTCACTCCAGTTCGTCTCTGTCTGTTCGTCTGTCACAAAAGTCCACACAGAGCCATTGTTTACTCTTCTTTTTTTTCCTCCTTTTTTTTTTCCTGAACATCAAATCCATGATGTACATGGAAGAGCATCTTCAGCAGTATGACCTCACATGGAGCAGGTGCCTGACATTCCCTCTGTGATGAGCTTTTTTAACCAATAAAAACAGAAATGCGAGAGCTCAGCTGCCACTAAGCTGTTCTAAATAACAAGATGATATTTTACTGTAAGTGCGTCTGTGTAGCAGTAAATTACAGGAACCTTTCGCCTGCCATGGCATCATAAAGGTTCAGCGTCTGGAGTCAACTGAGGTGAATTTCTTTCATGACCATGTCATGTGAGCTTTATATCAGGCCACACTTAACCTCACCACGGGGTCATGATTAGATCATCTGGCCTCAATTACTTCGCTAAAGTGAAGACAAAATACTGCTGTGCTTGAACTGATTTTCTTCACTGATCTCCTAATTGCTTTACAGAAGTAAATTACCGTTAGATTTTTATGTTTTCACTTAGAATGTTAGAATTTATCTCAGGCGTAGGAGGCTATTTGTAGGAAAGGGAAGAAAATGAAAGTAATTATTGAGAGTTTGTCTTTTCAAATGCAGAATCTTAAGGGAAACTGTTTATCTATCAGCACAGAAGTTCGTTTTTTTCTTGATGGTAAATAAACAAACTGTAAACAGGAGTACTGGGATGTGGAGAATTGTATGATTTCTGAACTGTGTAGATTTAATGTCGTCTGACATTATGCACACACACAAGAAACACTAATTAGCTCAAACGTAGAAGTCTGTGCAGATAATTAGTGCAATGAGAGGAGTGCCAATTAGTGGACCAGGAGGAGACTGAGGTGTAGTAACACAGGATGGTCCTTTGCAACTTCATAGGCCGGAATTGTACTTTTGAAAAAAAAAAAAAAAAAATCTTTTTTTTTTTTTTTTAAGCATCTTTCATTTTCTTGTTTTCTGAAAACTAGTGCTGCCCAGGTCTCAGGCTATGTCATTAAAAAAGATAATAAGTGGCGTGTCAGAAGCCAGAGAAGTTTCAACGAAAGTGATAAGATCAGAGCTACTCAAGGGACAATTCCTGCTTTCCCAATCAGCTTTTATTTGGGGTTTTTGTAACTTCGGCTAACATTTTCACTCCATTGTTTGTCCCTTCTGAAACAGTAAGGCTGTCATTCTGATAGCATTCTAATTGCTTTACAGAAGTAAATTACTGTTAGATTTTTATGTTTTCACTTAGAATGTTAGAATTTATCTCAGGCGTAGGAGGCTGGGGCCTGACAAGACGCAGATGCAAAACATCAGAGACATGAGGCTAAGGAAAGTCAAACAGCCTTTAAGGACAAGACAGACCTTCAAAGTAAAACAGGAAGTAAAATTAACAGAAACAGTCAAGGATACAGGCACAAAAAAAAAACACAGACCATAGAGCTCTCGCGCTCTAACTTTTCATCTCATTCCTTCTAAAAAGAGGGGTCACCACAGACACGTAGTCTGAACATCAATTTGGCAAAGGTTTAATGCCGGATGGCCTTCCTGATGCAACCCTGCAAGCATGAGGAGAAACACCACAAGACCCGGGAACACCAACACCAACCCTGAACAAAACCCAGATCCTAATACAGCAGTTAACCAAATCCGGATTCTAAGAGAAACACCACAAGACCCGGGAACACCAACACCAACCCTGATCAAAACCCAGATCCTAATACAGCAGTGAACCAAATCCGGATTCTAAGAGAAACACCACAAGACCCGGGAACACCAACACCAACCCTGATCAAAACCCAGATCCTAATACAGCAGTTAACCAAATCCAGATTCTAAGAGAAACACCACAAGACCCGGGAACACCAACACCAACCCTGAACAAAACCCAGATCCTAATACAGCAGTTAACCAAATCCGGATTCTAAGAGAAACACCACAAGACCCGGGAACACCAACACCAACCCTGATCAAAACCCAGATCCTAATACAGCAGTGAACCAAATCCGGATTCTAAGAGAAACACCACAAGACCCGGGAACACCAACACCAACCCTGATCAAAACCCAGATCCTAATACAGCAGTTAACCAAATCCAGATTCTAAGAGAAACACCACAAGACCCGGGAACACCAAAACCAACCCTGAACAAAACCCAGATCCTAATACAGCAGTTAACCAAAGCTGGATTCTAAGAGAAACACCACAAGACCCGGGAACACCAAAACCAATCCTGATCAAAACCCAGATCCTAATACAGCAGTTAACCAAAGCTGGATTCTAAGAGAAACACCACAAGACCCGGAAACACCAACCCTGATCCAAACCCAGATTCTAATACAGCAGATAACCAAATACGGATTCTAAGAGAAACACCAAACTGAATCCAAATCTCAACAGATTCTCCCAGTATAGCTGGAGGATGTAGTATAGCAGGGAGAGGTCTGGACTTACTTAGTCTGCCCCCACCACCATGATAAGAGGTTGATGGAGAGAAGGAGGGAGAGAGGGAGGGACGGAGGGAGGGATGGATGAAAGGAGGGAGGGAGGGATGGTGGGATAAATGGGTGAAGGGGTGAATGGATGGATGGATGGATGGATGGATGGATGGATGGATGGATGGATGGATGGATGGATGGATGGATGGATGGATGGATGGATGGATGGATGGATGGATGGATGGATGGATGGATGAGCCTGACGTGGCTTTTTATGATCATGATGTTTTAAGCAACATTTTCTGAAATGTCAGGGAATAATAGACGTTTTTAGGACTGTTGCAGTAATTTTTTATTCCCTCTTTGGTGCTTCAGTTTAGGACAGGATCATGGTAATGTGGTGCGTATACTTGTAATGGTTTTCTGACCAAGATAGAGCAAAGGAGCTCAAAGGTATGCATGGATGTGATCAATCAGACTTCTGATATGGATCCACCATTGGTTAAGCTCTGAAATAATGTTCTTTTGTCAGCAATTAAAAAATTTTCATTAGACATTTCCAGCTAGTCATGAATGACTCTGTTAACTCACATCAGTGAAGCAGAACTCTTAAGTTGTGTGTAATGACGGCAAACCAAAGGATATTACTATCACAAAGGACTAAAAGGAGCTGTGAAACTACAAATGTGTGAAGCTTGTCTGTAACAGTCCTCATATGTAGAGAACCTAATTAATAAAATCATGTGTCCATACAGCAGAAAATGACATGACTTATGGGGCAGCAGCGACTCGGGTGCTGGACTGGTCTTTCGGCTGGTAGCTTGGAAGTGCAAAACAATAAACTCCATATTGTTGGTGAATGTTTGTTGATTGATTGTTGGTGAATGTTTGTTGATTGATTGTTGGTGAATGTTTGTTGGTGAATGTTTCTTGATTGATTGTTGGTGAATGTTTCTTGATTGATTGTTGATGCCTTTCACTTGATGACAACTTCTTTCAGTCTGAAAAAAACAAAAATCAAGTTTTCAGTATTTTCCTGGCAACAGTGAGCTTCCAAAACCAAATGTAGTATTTCCTAATGTAGGGATTTCTTTTACTTTTTTTTTTTTGCGGCATAACCAACAATGAAAGAAGAAAATTAAAAGGTTCTGTTGTGGGAGGTTGTTGGACCATTGTAGTTTCAGGCAGCTTTACCTTTGGACATTTTAGCAGATTCTTTCTGTGGTTTTTAATGATCTTCAACATGATCATAACTATCGTCATCAGATGATGCTGAGATGAACATTGATGGGATCGGTTCAGGAGACTCCTGCTGCTGCGGACCTTCTTTTTTCATAAAGAGATGGTAGCTGTGAGCAGCACCGTGGATAGCTGCTGCCACCACCAGGCAAACATGCAAATAACATCTTTCATACAGACTTGAGGACCATTTTGTTGAATTTTCAACTAACATGTAAAGTAAAGTAGGGAACTGTCTGTACTGTGCAAATGTTTTAGGTGCAGTCTTATACTTTCTTGTAAAAATTTAAAAAATATCTTTGAACTCTTTGTCTTTTCATTAGGATAAGAACAGAAAATGTATATGAAGGTCATAATAATAAAAAAACACCAAGACTAGAGGTGCCAAAGACATTTGCGCAGCAGTGTTTTTATTATTCCATTTTTTGTCACAGAAAATAGCCCGCTTTGTGTGGGCCCAGAGCAACAGACACACAAAACACTTTGTTTCCTCATCTGCTTGAATATAAATAGCCCTCACAGCATCCCTGCACCCTTTACTCATCGATACCTGGCGCTGTCTGTGGTCCGTCTAAGGGATTGCCTTTTCAAGCAGAATGCACTGCTTCTGCTCAGGCAGAATAACAGGATCCAGGACAAACAGCTTTCCAGTAATTTCTACATCTGATATGTAATTTCACCCTCCTCTAGGTTTACAAGCTGTAGAAAAACATAATTCTGAATTTGGATGGGGCTATTAACCACTGGTCACAGGTGCTGCAAGGCTGACGCTCCCCAAACAAGTAATGAAAGGTAGCACCTGCCATGTTTGATGGGAGCGAGGACGTGCTTGTGCACATGAACTCACACGTGGGTTAGCTGATGACAGCTCACTGTCATTTGGACACTTTAATTAGCATAGCTGGCCAGCTGCTGTATACCTGACTGTTAATGCGTTTAGTCGGACCTCCTCAGCTTTGCGTTGTCAAAACCAAGAGTGGAAGCCCATCCTCCCACACGCTGCCAGGAGCAAGCCCCCTTCCTGTCTGAGGCTAAAGGAGAGAAAATGTAAACCTCCAACACAACGGGGAAGGTTTGGATGTTTCTGAAACCAGGTCGAGACTGCAAACACTTCGTCTGAGCAAACTGTGTACGTTGTCCTGTTGCACTGCGCTCTTAATTCATAGTGAGCAACATGCTGGTTTTAAAACCACGAAAAGGGACGTTTAAAGAGTCTGCATCAGCTAAGGGCAGAACGGGGATCCGGGTTCGTGTCTTGACAGTGCAAATGCAGGAACTGATTATTATTAGTGTATACAAATAGGGACGTTCTTATGCGATTATGCTGCTGCTGACAGGTAACGCTCACTTTACAAATACGACTGACGTGGACGACAGCCATAAACATACCTTGTCAAGCTACTGATGCCCGTTTCTCCAGCCACGGCATCCATGCATCCATCTCTTTAAGTTCTGTGTCCACGTTCTACCAGCCTCATTCCTGTGGGTGCGGTGTAGAATCTTTATATAGAACGTGACATTTTCAAGGAGCTGACGTCATACGTTTCACAGATAAATTACACTGATAGTTTATAGAGAAGGAGCTGTTTAGTGTATGTGAGGGACGGGATGACAAAACATGTGAAACATAAAGAGTTATGTCAGTAATGTTCCTTTGCACAGCTTATATTCTGCCAAGTTGGGCTTTTTTTTAACCACAGAAGTTGTACATTGTTGTTTTTCCGGACATTCATCATCAGACAGCTGTAGCTTCTCACTACTTGCTCCTTGGACAGCTTTACAGTGTTTAAAGTCAAGTTGCATTCAGTTTTTATTGCATCAACCATTTACACCTGTGTTTGTAATCAAATGTATTGTGCCAGTCACATAATCTTGGAATATGCAAAGAGATTCTACTAAATTTAGTTAAAAGTTTTCAGTCATTCTGGCAGTTTTACAAACAAATGACTCTTTTTTGTCTGCTTTTCAAACTGGACAAACTATTTGCTACTATTTTCCTATTTTCCTCTTTGGATTTCATTATTCTGTATAAATGAGACTGTTGTGGCATTAGTACAGATAATAAAATGCGACAAACATGAAGGGTGTACGTGTTTGTTGAGCAGAGAAAATGGTTGTTTCTAAAAACTGATGTAAGAAAGCTGCACATAAACACACGAGACATGGTCATCAATCTTTGTTCACACGTGCAGGCTGCTTTCACTGCGCACTACACATGAAGAAAATATGTTTATGAGAGCTGCTAATTAGTCAGTTTCTATCCCAGGAATTGTGATAAGAGGATGCAGCAGTCACAACATATCAGAATGTGAGGAGAGAAAATTAGAGGGATGGAATTACCTCAAAAACATTTACACCATGTACATGTTGTTTTCCAATCAACTTTCACAGATAGGAAGACTTGTTGTGGTGTTTTTTACTTCTATTTTCTCTGTGTGTGTGTGCATGTGCGTGTGCATGTACGTGTGAGCGTGTGCATGTACGTGTGCGTGTGCATGTCTGGATCTCCATCAGCTCCTCATAAAGGTCTAACCAAGTCTGCCAGTAGTCCACTATTTTGAGCCAGGTATGTTAGATCAAAGCAACATCTAAAATATGCAGGACAGGCTCTAAAGACCAGGGTTGGAGAACACTGCTCTGGAACAGTGGTTCTCAACTGTAGGGTCAGGGCCCAAAAGTGGGTCACAGACCCACAGATGCTGGTGTTTGCCTTAGTAAAGCTCTCAGTCAACGCTACAGTTTGTAATATTTCTTAGTTGTTTTCTCATTTGTGTTTACATGAAAATCACTTTCAATTCTGTACAATCAGAAGTTTTAAGCAGCCCATGTTATTAACCAAATAAATCTAAAAGGTTAAACATTTTCCGTGTTGGGGGTGCAGTTTAATGAGGAGTGACGGTGGAAAACCGCTGCTTTAGAGGGCTAGAGGCCCAGAGGCACTAAGGCAATAAGATTTGGATCAAAGTCAGTGAGACCATATCTGTTGTTTTTTTAGTCCAGATCCTGTTTTATTCTCTGAATTTGCCTCTGCTCTGCTCCTACCTCACCGTTTTTGTTTCTGCTTCCGAGACTAAGCCCTACAATTACTTCTCTTATTTCCACCCAAATCTCGGTCAACTTCTTTAACGTGCACAACAAAGCTGTAATGTTTCTGTGAACGAACCCACTGACACCCAGAATAAGGTATATAAACAATATCTTTATTAAGACTTTGATAACTGGTCTAGGATCCCCAAGAAAGCTCTCCCCAACGTCCTGTGGAGGATGATAGGCCAGGTCTAGAATGAAACTTCTGAGAGAGAAGAAATTCAAGGACTGGTAAACCTGTAATGCTGGTCGATATGGTGCATAGGCCGGCCTCCGGGGGCCTTCTGGGAGGGGTGGGGTGCTGACTAGTTGCTGACTGGGCACATCCTTGGTGTGTCGGGAGGTTGTCGTTTAAGAGACCGTGTGTCATTTTCGGGCGTCGGCTGGCCCTCCCCATATGTCACTGCTGTTGAGCTGCATGTGGGTGGTGGGCTGGGGGTGGTGGCTGTCCTGGCCCTTCTGGGGTTGGTTGCATCCCTCTCGTTTTGCCTTCCCTATTCTCTCATACTTTGCCATCTTCTTCTTCTTCCTTTGTCTGATTGGCGTAGTGGTGCTGCCTCTGCTTCTGGGCTGTTTGGGGGCGGGGTCTCCTGGGTTGGTTGCCCTGGTGGTGCTGTTGCTACCATGGATGGTGGCAACGTACCTGGGCATATGTATGAGTGTGTATGTATTTTACGTATATGTATCAATATAGCTATCTTTAGTAGTGTCCTAACCATGAATTGTTATATAGTACACACCATACAAACCATTATATCTAAATAGATGATAAACTTAGGACATCTACGTACTCATAAACAGGTGTTTACACATTTGCTTGTCTTTATAACCTCCGGGGTCAGAACATGACCCCAGAGAGTTCCCCTGCTCGAGGGTCATGTTCTGGTCTCTGGAAAGCGCCTAGAGACAACTTGTGCTGTAATAGACGCTGTATAAATGAACTGAATATTTACACATGTATGAGCATTTACTCTGGAGTCTGAAACTGGAATGCGAGTGCTGCGAGTGCTGAACGTCACACTGGGGGATGAAAGTACCTTCACTGAAGAGCAAATGGTTTGAACTGCAGCTTTTAGACGCCTTCAAGGAAAGCTCCGTCAGTGGCGTGGGTTTGAGGGATGTAGTGCACCGACATACATGCGCCACTGCTGCCACCCCACCAACGCTGGCATCTTCACTCCTCTTATTTTTTGATGAACATGAGCCAGAGTACAAAGGGAGCTGGCCGCATTGACTTTGGCTC
Organism: Xenentodon cancila; assembly: GCA_014839995.1. NCBI lineage: Eukaryota > Metazoa > Chordata > Actinopteri > Beloniformes > Belonidae > Xenentodon > Xenentodon cancila. The sequence goes on along the minus strand of CM026216.1, from coordinate 3,319,555 downwards.
ACGACAGGATATCTTCAGTGGAATAAGGAGACTGTCATTAAAGGCAACATGAAGCCTGCCCCAGATCTGCACAAATTGGTTCACAAACTGCTTAAAAGTGCTGTATTAAAGTCCAAATAGCCTGTTCTCCAACATTCCTTATAATAAAACCCATTACTGCATCTTTGATATATAACTTCCCTGCATTTTGAATTTAATGGATGCAGATAAAAGACCAAATATGACTAGTTGAAACAAAGACCCTGTAAAAATGCAAAAACTCAGGGTTGATAAGAAAACTGCATATGAAAACAGGGCACTCCAGTAGTTTCACACAGCCACCAGCGGCTTCTGCTCTTTCATCCAAACCCAAATCAGAACATTTGGGATGATGTAAAATGCAGTTAATATGTACTTTGGCTTTAAGTTCTTTCCACCTAGTAGGTTTTTTTTTTCTAATTAATTCCTAATTACTGTTTAATAACATCCATTTTTCTATTTAAGGCCTACAACATATTATAAAAACATTGATGCAGGGGAAATGTAGGGCTGATGATCTGAACAGGTGAAAGAAACAATAATATAGTTTTAAACAAGGGATGTCAGTTGAGTCTTTGAGGGGAAAGGGTGAGCACAGGACCCGTGTAAAAATCATTGAAATGTTGAGAAATTGTTCCTCAGAAAGATTGGAAGAAATCTGCGTATTTCTGCATCTGCAGTGCTTATCTTTAATCATTCAAGGATTGTGGGGAAATATATGAAGGAGGAGGCTTGATTTAACTGACGTTGTATGTGAAATCAAAGTAGACAGAAGAAAGAGTTCTGATTCAGCTTCACATGTACTCTGGCATAACTGACAATGTGCTGCCGCCATTGACAAGAGACAAAGCACACATTTAGTGCGCCCATTTAGCGCACCCATTTAGCCAGCCCACTGAGGCTTTCAGCTGCTCCCACGTCGTTGATCAGCGACCATCACTGCATGCATCACAGATGAGCCTCCAAAGCAGCAGGGCTATTTGAAATCAATGGGGTCATAACTGTGGCGTAAATAGATAGAAAATTGGGCCTCTCGCTAGAGGCCAGAGAAGCATGTGGCCTACATCAATATCTACTACCCCAAGTGGAAGAGGCAGCGCTCTCCAAGCTTGGGCTCAAAATTGAATTCTATGGATAGATAGATGGGAAAATGAAAACATTGATAAACCTCAATGAGCTGCATGAAGGCTACAAATATGGGATTTTTTTTCACAATCAGTGGCATACATGGGGCATATTTTGCTTTGAGGACATTGGATGCTGTGTACTGTACACAGTGTTCTGTTTGATGGTTTGAAAGCTGCCAAATTGGCAGCTGGAAGATGAAGGATCATTGTTGTGAATAGCTGTGGTAATGCGTTGTGTCTGGAGGAAGGTTGGACGATGTAGAAACCGCAGAAACCGCTGGAACAGCAGGACGCGCTTGGTTATTGTCAGTCACTTTCTCACAGGCATTATGAAAACAGTAGAATGGTTGTTGAATTATTTATTTTGGAGGCTGGCTTTGCTTTGTAAAACTGTTGTGATGGTTTCTTTCTCATACAAAGCTGCATGGCTGAATCATGGCCGACACATGTAGCGAGGAGCGCCACATCCACAGGGCGAGGTCGGCACACTGCTCGTGCCGCATCTGTAAATTGTTGGGTGTGTTCTCTTGTTATTTTGAAACGTTTTCAGGAACCAGGGAAGGAATAATGGAACAAATATTCCTATGTTGTTGTTTTTGCTGAGCAGCTCAGGTTACATGAGCGTGAGCTGAAAGGTCACAGCGTGCTGCTCAGAATCCCTGACAGGGCCAATCAGCCACCAAAGACACGAAGAATTACAGAGAAACGATGACGGCACATCAGTGAAAACTGTAATGTAATCTATATTTATAATGTAGTTGTTTTATTCATATTTACATTATTGGATGTGTTTCGTTACACACATAGTTAAAACTGTAGTTCTAGAAAGTTTTAAAAAGTAAATGAAATAATGGTTTGGTACAAGTGTTCATCAAATCATTGTTACAATCAAAGATTTGGACAAATGAAGATTTTCAACTCTCATTCTGCAGCGATAAAAACATTCATGGAATCTGCAGGAATTTCAGGGAATTTCCGGTAAAGGTGCAAGCCTGAACTGGACACCTGGGATGTCCAGTCACTAAGACGACATATGTCATTAAGCGATAGCGGAACGTTTGAATGGTCCTCGTGTCTTTGAACGCAGAAATGTAAGTTAAGATTTTAGACAAGGCAAGGCAAGGCAAGGCAAGGCAAGGCAAGGCAAGGCAAGGCAAGGCAAGTTAATTTGTTTAGAAGAACATGGTGATTCAAAGTGCTTTACATAGACATTAAAACACCTCATACTCGAAATAAAATCATGATTTCAAGTTTTAACAAAAAAGAAAAAAAAAAGAACAGATAAAGTCAGATGAAATCAGTAGCTGGACTATATTATATTATATTATATTATATTATATTATATTATATTATATTATATTATATTATATTATATTATATTATATTATATTATATTATATTATATTATATTATATTATATTATATTATATTATATTATATTATATTATATTAATTCGAATTATAAGTTCAGCAAACATGAACCCGTATTGCTGCACACCTCGAGACATGTTTGCAGGAAGATTAGGCCAAAATAATGAAAACCACCATCACTTGTTCTCCTCAATGCAACAGTGCTTTTTTATATTGAAGTTGAAATTGTAAAACATCCATAGATGATGGTTGTACATTGCAAGATTAATGTATATTAATGAATGAAATGAAACATCCTGGATCCATACTGTCTGCAAAGAAACAGTAAAGTAAAATAGTATAGAAAACGTTTATTTTCCGTATAGCCACTGATTTTCTGTCTTTTGGAGAAGTTCAAATGTAAAAAATTTGGAAGCAAGTAATAAAGCGAAGTCAACTGAGCTTCCAGGTGAACTATTGAATCTGAATCTAAATGCGAATACAGACGAGCAGCAGGACATGGCACGTCGACTGAGCAGAAACTCAGAAACCGTGTTTACTGTCTGGATGCAAGCAGTGCATGACAAAAAGTTTATTCTGGAGTGCTTTTCTCCCTATCTTTCTGGCTCCCTGTCTTCCCCCTCTCTAACTGTCTGGAAGCTAATTGCAGTAATTAATTTGTGTGACTTACAGTTGCTTCCAGTTCCTGTTATAGCCTGGTCTGGGCATTACTGGAGTGTGAAATCAATTTTCCTGCTAATCACTGAAGGTGGTTGTCTGATGGCTGGCTCTGGGGAACTGCAAAGCAGCACTTAATTCACTGCTCCTGTTCAAACAGCAGAAAGAAGAAGAAAAAAAGAAGAATGGAGGAGAGAAGATGAAAGTTGTGTGATCAATGACTTCAATCTGTCCGACTGCTGCGGGTCCGTTGTAGGGACGGCTGAATGCTGTTCAATGCTACAAATGCTCCGGTGTTAAAGTGGCGATGTAATATTGTAAACATCGCAGTGGCATCACACAGAAGGCAGCTTCATCAGAGCTTTCTAGGTCTCCTACAAACTGAACAAAGACGTAGATCGTGGAAGTGCTTCAACCAACCGAGTGGCTTCGGTGGGTATATGTGGCCTAAGAAAAGTAGAGGGGAAAAAAGGTCAGAGGGGAATTTCAGAGCATAAAAGCTGCTGCCTGATCCCTCAGACAGCAACCAAGAGCTGCCGTTCATCAGTAGCTGATACGTCCTCATCGACGTCTCAGAGCTCTTCGTTCCTGGGATGGACCATCACAAGGTGGAAACGCATTTTGGTCAAATTAATCAAAACTCCAGGTTTTCTTCAGGACCCAGAATGAAAAGGACCGTCCACACTGTGGTGAATTATGGGTAAAAACTGACGAGGATTTCTTAAAACTGGGGCACACCTTGAGATGTGTTTGCAGGAAGAACTTGATACAATAAAAAACAACTAAATCATTTGTATCTTCAGCGCCAGATCACCCATTAAATGTTGTGAGATGGCATCATGGTTTTAAAAAAGAAAAACCCGCTCAGCTGTCATACTGGCTGCAAATAAATACAAATCTAATAAGTCTAGGAATCACTGTCATCTATCAAATCATCTTAGGGTTTTTTTCTTGATTTGGGATTGTATTAATGCAGTTTTAAGTGTAGCACATTCAGAAATGACAATGAAAATAAGATGTTATGATGTGAATAATATCACAATTTTACAACACATGAACTGTTGAGTCCATTAGGTAACAACAAACTGGGGCCAACTTGAAAAATGGATTCGACCTAAAGCAGTGCAGGCAAGCTGCTTTGTAACACAACATTTCTATTTGTGAGTGAAGGTATCCACAAAGGGCATTTTGATCAAATTTCCATTAAGTATGAAATCAGTCTGCAGCATAAAATCAGCCTCCTGGTGCACTGTGACTCGGAGGCTTTTCCACCAATCTAAAGCCTGGAGAGGTTCAAACTGGGAAGGTCAGAGATAATGACTGTGAAACACTCCAAATCATGCTCTTTCAGACTTTCAGAAATATGGACAGTGCCCTCAACAAAGCAGTTATTTAGGTTTAAAGCACCAGAGAGCTCCTTTCAATCAGCAGCAGTGGTTAGCACAGATCAGCTGTATTAAGACCTCAGCCTGGAAAATATTACCACCAACATGGCTCAAAATGCTCTCACAGTCAGATTCTAATGTTGCTTCATGAGTGAAAATTGTTCAAGGTTACACAGCTGGCTGGGCTTTTCAGACGGGGAGAAAGCATTTCCTGAAAATACTGTTTGGATGCTGTTTGGCTGAACAGAATATTCCTCTGCCATACCAGAGATCCCTGATGTACCATGACATTTCATTACAAATCTGTTTCTCCCTCCTCCTCACTCTTCTCCTTCTGCACGATGGGGAGAGAGAAAGCAGAGAGAGAATGGAGAAGGCCAACAGTGAAACTAAAGACAAAGGAAGGAGGAGAGGATGAAGAAAGGGTGGGCTCCCCACTGCTGGAGGAAATGACCAGGTGACACTGAGGTGGCTGACCTTTTGCTGTGTTTGTGTAAGTGTGTGTGCATCACTGCTTCCTGTTGCTACAAAAAAGGTCAGAGAAACTGCGTTTTGCCATGATCTACCTGATCGCATCCAACAGGGACGGCGTACCCTAAGGCGTTGTAGGAACAATTACAAACTTTGAAATGACACAGAAACCAGTCTGACCACTTGGGGCAGCTGACTCATGTTGTCTGTTTGATCCCAGGCGTCCCCGTCAGCTGTGGGAGTGTCCTTGAGCGAGGTGCTTAACCTCATGTTGCCCCCAACATGTTCATAGTCGTGTGTGCATCACACAGAAAAGTGCTGCATTAGTCAGAAAACCAGGTAAATTCTGAAGTGCTGACTGAATATGTGCGAACAGATGAAAAAAGGATTTTGGTTTAAAGCACTTTGAGTGGTCCACAGCTGTCATCAAGCCCGAGGCAACTGTTGTTAATGAGACAGTTAACGTGTCTCAACAAGACTAAAACCCCAAACCAGAGCACGCAGGGATGCTACGGAAAACGTGAACAAAAAAGAATATTTACTTATTAGGTTAACAAATTAAATCATTTTAATTGCAACAAATGTGAAGCATGTTGGGTTCATACTGTCTGCAAAGTAAAGAGGTTCTTCATAAACAGCTATCCCAGTGAGATACAGTCGTCATGGACCAACTCCTCATTTATTTATTTCTTTCTAAATTCATTTCTAATAAGCACTTGTGTGCTGTTTTAATGGAGTTTCGAGTGCCAAACTCGTTGGGTTCCAGCCAACATAAAGAATTCTGCCTCCGATGTCCCACTAGTCATTTCATCCCTGGTTGGAAGCTGATCATTTAGGATCCATACCAACAGCCCTCAAAATACCTGAAGTTAGGTCTGATTTTCTGGTCCCAAAGTTCGCTGACGAGTCAGCGGCAAATCAGCAGGCACTTGATCGTCATGTGTGAACTACTCAAAGAACCGTCCAGTTTGCTCTCTCACATGTTTCTAGCGGCTGCGCTGCGCCGCACTGCACCATTTTTGACCATCTTCGACGAACGACCAAATCTTAGACTGTAAAAAACAATGGGCGAAACATTAAGTCACGTGACCCACTGGTTTATGAAGAGCAGGTTTGAAGCCTCTTTTACTCTGTACAGGACACAACCATGTTTCTAAAGAAGCAGACAGGAACCGTCCTTTGGAATGTCGATCAAAGTTAGCTGTGGCCACCAGCTCCTTCAGCGAATCCCTGTGGAAAAATCCGCGGAGCTGCCGGCAGACGTTTACAGCAGAATATACCTTTTAACATGTTGACTCGACAGTGAAATCCAAAGTTATGTCGCCTTTAGCCGACGCTGGGTTCATACAAATGGCTAGTGGCTTCATTCGGCGCAGTAGCATTACGGATAAGGACATAACGATAACGAGCCAACTGTCAATCAATCATTTTGAAAATAAATGATTGCTTTGTAAAAACTGTCCTGGCTTGTAAACCCCCCACCCAGAGTTGTCATGGTTGTGGCATAAAACGATTGAGACCGAAACAGTTTTTTGAACCAGACTGTAAAAATGTTTATTTCTGCTCTAAAGTTGGACATTTTAGCATGGGAGTTACAGGGGATCGGCCCCCTTTTGTAGCCAGCAGTCAGTCAAGGAACTGCAACGAATCTTCGTTCCGCCTGAGCCTCAACCTGGAAGTTTGATGGTCGGCGCTTGGTCCAAATCAGCCGCATCACATCGTACAATGTGAATGATGCCAGTACAAGCTCACATCTGGGTTCTAATGTTCCTTCCTCTTGTCTAATCAGTCACTGGTTTGTAATATTTAGACATAAAAATGCCCAGCAGTTTAGGTTACAGTTTTCTAAGATCAAACACAAGCTGCTCCCCCATTTCCTGGGTTGCTATGGTGACGTGTTTGGTGAAAATGGCATTGCTTACAAGGAGGATTTAGTTGTCGTTGACAGGAACCTATGTCAAATATATAAAGACTCCTAGTGAGGGCTGCCTCAATGTCTGCCACAGTGATGAAAAAAAAAGAAAGATAAAATGATGCTGACTTGTCTGTTAAAAATGGATGCCAGCGTTCACTGTGAGGTCTGTGTGATGGAAACTTCCAGTCCCTCTATGAGGTCATGATGAGGAGAGTCAGATCAGACCACTGCCTGACACAGCTGCAAAGATGTGAGAACTGCAGGTAAAGACCGCTGAGCTCTGTTCAGTAAAACCGCTTCGAGACGCTGGTGTAGGTTTGACCCACTTACCTGCAACTGCTGAATTAAACCCACTGAACTTGGATCATCTCTCACGTCTTTATTCATGATGACCTAATGAACTCAGTTTCGGTCCAGATTGTCAACTAGTGGTTAAAAACATATTACACAGAGGTGGGGGGTAGGGGGAGGGGGGCTGTAGCTGAAATCGCAGCCAAATTGATAAAAAAAATATAAAATTGTGGAATAACTCCTTTGTTATATCAGGAATAAAAAGCATACAAAAAAGCAATGTGCAAAAAATGTGAAAAGAAATATCCTTAAGGCCATATCGAACACCCTAAGGGGCCCTTTAGGGACCCTTGATGCCACTTTAACCACAGGTGTCTCATGACTCCCTCTAAATCACACCATCAATAGTTTTCTCTGCTCTTTGGGCAGTCTCTTAGAGTGTGGAGAAGGAACACACACACATGCACACGGTGAGCCCCGAGGCCATTCTATTGGTATGCAGACAGTGGATCTCATTTTAAGAAGAGTTCTCACTCACTATCCTTGAGACCTGACCCAGCTGTGCTGTTCTCCAGCTGTGCGAGGGTGTGTGTTGTGTGTCTCTCTGAGACTGTAAGCTGCAGGTCAGCAGTAATCACACTGTTCAGTAATGTAGCTGCATGTTGATCATCATGCAACACACAAACACACTGAGCCACATACGAACCATGCTGCTCCACTTGCCAGGAATCTGCTAATACTAAAAAAATACACAGCACATGCAAGCCCAGATTGAATGCTTGAGAATGGAGCACAAATTCTATACTGAACTGATTTTGTTTTCCTCACAAAAGGTTGTTTCGCTAATATATCCCCTCACATCGACAGAGCCTCTCTGGGCAACACAGTCAAAGACCCTGGCAAGAAAAAAAGAACACGAATCTCTTGGAATGAACCACAATTTGATCTGATTCACAGTAACAGACATACAATGTGCAAACACAGCGTCCTAAGATTGATCAAACTGTTTTTACTTGTCATGTCTTTATTAGGCACACCCCATTAAACATTACTGGAGAAAAAAGTTAATGAGCCCTTGGAGTTCATGTCTAGTTGTGCCTTTGGTCCTTTCGCAGGAATGACTTTAATGGAGCTCCTGATCCGGCCTGCAGCACATTCAGGAGGAATTCCCTCTTTGCAGGACTGCTTTAGACAGACACTGGTCTGTGTACTGGTCTGCGTACTGGTCTGCGTACTGGTCTGCGTACTGATCTGTGTACTAGTCTGTGTATCGGTTAGTGTACTGGTCTGTGTGCTGGTCTGTGTACTGGTCTGCGTACTAGTCTGTGTACTGATCTGTGTACTGGTCTGCGTACTGGTCTGCGTACTGGTCTGCGTACTAGTCTGTGTACTGATCTGTGTACTGGTCTGTGTACTGATCTGTGTGCTGGTCTGTGTACTGATCTGCGTACTAGTCTGTGTATCGGTTAGTGTACTGGTCTGTGTGCTGGTCTGTGTACTGGTCTGCGTACTGGTCTGCGTACTAGTCTGTGTACTGATCTGTGTACTGGTCTGTGTACTGATCTGTGTGCTGGTCTGTGTACTGATCTGCGTACTAGTCTGTGTATCGGTTAGTGTACTGGTCTGTGTGCTGGTCTGTGTACTGGTCTGCGTACTAGTCTGTGTACTGATCTGTGTACTGGTCTGCGTACTGGTCTGCGTACTGGTCTGCGTACTAGTCTGTGTACTGATCTGTGTACTAGTCTGCAGATTACTGCACACCTCAATTTTGCACTTTGGCAAATTTCAGCAATGCTTTTTTTCATTTTCTTTCATTCATTTAATCTCATTTAATTTAATTGTTTTTATTAATTTAGGGCAACAGCCTCCTCCATAGCACTCTTCCTTTGTACGTCAATGTCAGAGGTGTTTGCCAGTTTCAGTGATCTCTTCAAGCATTTAGATGGTTCTCGTGAGATATTATTTACCACGTTGAGGATCCTGTGATGTGCCATTGGAGTCATCTTGGCCACACTTGATCACATTTCATGATCAATTAAATGTGGTTCAACTCATTGCAGAGGTCCTTTTGTGTGGAGTTTCCATGTTCTACCTGTGCTTGCGTGGATTTGCTTTGGGTACCCAAAATTCCTCCCGCAGTCCAAAACCATGTGTGTGAGAGGTGAAATAATGCTTCTAAATTGCCTGTAGGAGTACATGTATGGTTACTTGTCTATATCAGTGATGGACTGGCGACCTGTCCAGGCTGCACGCCTGCCTTTGCCCCAAAGAGAGGTGGTCCAGATCATTCTAGCAAAACCAGACCATCCCAAGGTGTTAATACATGTTTGTCTTGCCACAGTGTAGCCCAGGGGTATTAGATTTGTATGATACAATATGATGTTGTTAGGGGTGTCAGTTTTGAGATTCCAATTCATTTCTTGCTTCAGAGCACGAAACAAACTCTTTCTTTTTCCAGATAAATAAGTGAAGAAGATTTAGCTTCACAAGCTTAAGACTTCACTTTGAGTAGACTTTATGTTCAAAATCCTAACAAAGACGTTGTCACCAGTGTAAAGCTGCCTTCATCCATTTGATTGACAGCCCAGTTAGTTAGTTGACAAGCTCGTCAACAGAAAACCTTTGGTCAGAGGCAAATCTGAGATCTGTGTTTGTGAACTCCCGAAGACACATCGAGTCTCTGACGGCAGACAATTATCTATCATACTAAAATCTGAAGCTTTGTCAGTGACTCCACATCTGAACTACAGCCGATGAAAGAGCAAGTATGAGTAGGAAAGGAAACCCCCAAAGCAAGGGGGAGACGCAGTATTCAACTATGAAATTGCCTTCACAGATGCTGAAAGTCTGACGCCACCCTGAACCGGCATGAGTGGTTCTGGAAGTAGCTGGGTTGGTATTTTGCTTGACATGATTATTTTATCTTCCAGGTCAAAACTGTCAAATCTCACCTTCAAATTAAACACATTGAAGCTTACTTTGAACATCCATCCATCCCTTAGCTTCTGCTTATCCGAGTCTGGGGTCCAGATCAAGGAGCAGCAGTCTAAGGAGAGAGGATCAGACTTCCCTCTCCCAGGCCACCTCCTCCAGCTCTTCCAGGAAGATACCAAGGCTTTACCAGGCCAGCCAAGCGATGTAATTTCTCCCGTGTGTTCTTAGTGTCCCATAGAACCTGTTCCCAGTTGGACATGTCTCAAATATCTCCTGAGGGAGGTGTCCATAAATGTCCAGACCACTGTAACTTGGAAACCAAATAAATGACTAAAGTGTCACCCATGGGGGGATCTAGCCAGCCTGGAGAAGACTCTTCTCAGCCACTTGTATCTCTGAGCTGGTTCTTTTGGTATCAAATCTTTTGGTAATAACGCCTTTAAACCAAGGTTAAAAACTTGTTTGTTTTAACCATTCTGAATTTAAATTTAAACAATGTGAATTTCAATATCACCAACTCTAGTATAAGCCTGACTCATAATTTCTTTTTTCTCTTTCCTTTTCATGCTTTCATTATGTAAAGCGCCTCGAATTGCCTTGTTGCTGAGATGTGCTGGACAAATGAACCTGCCTGGCCTCCCCCTGTGTTAGGTTAGGAACGGTAAACAGAGCGTCTCCACCACAACAGACTGCTACCGAATCCACATACCTTCCCACTTGGCACTGATTTGCCTGTTTGTCTCTCAGTCAAGACCCACTCAAGACCAGAGAACTTTGGACTTCTCCACCAGGGACAGAACTGTGCTGCCAGCCCAGAGAGGATAGTGGACCTGTTCTGGCCGAGAACCCTGTTCTCAGATGTGAAGGCGTATTGTTTTTAGTGTTATCAGTGAATTAGTTTACTTTTCTCTTGATGTGGTAAATCTCTGTTTGAGGGCTTTAAAATTCATCTGATGTGTTTAAAAGGTATTGTCTAAATATGTTGTGGCTGGTTGTTTGGTGGTTAATTGGCTGGTTGTTTGACTACACAGACGTGTTATTTTATGTCATGATAAACATTCATTTCTATTTCTGGTCATGTTTCCTGACAGTCGTTTTCTTTTGTAGTTAACTGTTTCATTGTATACAATGTACAAAGACATTGCAAAGATATTGACTAATTATCTTGGAGGATCAAATTAACGAATTCCCATCACTGGCTGCTTCTGCGCCGCTGTCAGAAACCCAGTGATGCTGAATGCTAATAGTCCACACGTTGTGCTATCATAGAAACCTGTCAAAACAGATTCACTTTTGAGAAGCTGCTGCCGGAGGATGGTGAGGGATTCTTCTCCTCAGGTCAAAGGAACACGATGGCACTGAAAAGCACCGCCAGCGATCACCTTTACAGCAGCTTGATGTCACTGCTAGCTTTGTTTCCATCTTCTGACAAGCACTTTGCATCTCACATGAATAGTAATCACGAAAACAATGACAACAAAGATGCACACTCTAACAACAGAATCAGTCAGCAGTCTCAGCTGAGTGCTTCCTCTTGTTAAATGTGCATCAGAGGGTGGATTTGGTGCCACGTAACACTCACTACACGTCCATTACCCGAGCATTTGGAGTTTTCCTCCTGTGTACAAGCTTTTGTTATGCATATGAGGCCCATTATGTACAGGAAGTGAAAGTATTGGATGGGGAGTGGATTTTAATAATAGCCTTGCATGTTTGACACAAGGGAGGGCTATTTCCTCAGAGGACAGTCTTCAGGATAATGCTCCCTCACTCCCCCACGCCTTATCCTCCCTTATCCCTCCTCCCCTGTTGCTCCATTATCTCACCCTTTCTCCACTTGATATTAAGACAACAGGGAGGATTATATCGAGAGACGGCAGGGAAAAAGCAAAAAGCCATTTGGCCTGATGGAGGTTTGGTGGAGGGGTGGAAGTGGTGGGGGGAGTGGTAATACAGGGTGAAGTGCTTATATCCAGTCTCCATTTTTCTGTTATTTTTTTCTCCTCCGTGTTGACAATGTTTTTATGAAAGATAACACATATAATCATTTATACATTTACTCATTCTCTGTCAAGTGCTACAATTTCAAGAATTTCTCACATTGAAGTATGTCTATGAAACACTACCTCAGACTCTGCAGTAACAATCTAGAGCTGAATAGGCGTCATTCTTCACAAAACTGATCAGTAACGAAATATTGCTGCCATTAAGCTGTTGGAAACTGCAGCAGACTTGAATTTTACATTTGCCACAGTCAAATATGTGTAAAACGCCTGAAAGGCTTGTACAACCCAAGGTTAAACCGCCTCGTTAGTCAAAGATTAAAAATCTCATCTAACCTTACACTGAGCAGAAAGTAATCAGTATGCCTTAATTTACCATTTGTAAATCAATGTTTTTTATGACTTGTTTAGAGAATTGCAACGATAGAGTGGTTATGAGAAAATGGTAAAAATACACATATCTCGCTGGTGTAAGTTTGGGCTTTGTTTTTGTGCCAACGTGGACAATATTTGTTTTCCATAAAATATGATGCCATGCATTATAACAATGTCTCCAGTTTGATCAGTTCGATAGGACCGTGTCCCAGCAGTGTCATGGTTTGTTCCTGTGATCCTCACAATTATCAGAAAGGTAGGCCCAGAGTCAAGGCTGTAGTGGAGACAGGAACTCTCTCCAGAGTAGCTACAGGCCGTCCGAGGTCTTCAGCCACACAAGTACCTTCATCAGCAGCTGGCCGCCTCCGAGTTCCTTCACAGACAGATCCAGGAAATCATTTGCTCACTGAGCCATCGGACTGTATAGCTTGCTTTATTAGGGTGGGAATCGGTGGGGGTGGGGCTGAGTTGAATCAAGCGTGAAGATGTTCCTTTATTAGTAGTCATGAATGAGAGTGGTGCTGGGGTGAGTGCACGTTACAGGTTTACTCCTTATTGTACCGTATTGTTCTTAGCTGGTATTTTATTCAAATTAAATAGTTGCTCTATACGCTGTATGTCTATATTTATTCAGTGATTTTTAGCATGTTTTTATTTGTATGACATCACAGAGCCTTCACACAATAGAGATGTAGGTTATACAACACCAGCGCAGAACCCGTGTGGGGGCTGTGCAAAGATGACCGCGAGACAATCCAGCAGGTAACAGCAGGTAACAGCAGGTAACAGCAGGTAACAGCAGGTAACAGCAGGTAACAGCAGGTAACAGCAGATCGTAGGATGCAGGCAGGTACGACGTACATGACGTAACCAAGTAGTGTGACGACGATGGATTAGGAATCCTGAAGTGAAGACAAGAGATAGAAAGAGCAAAGGTCCCGTTGGATTTTAAAGCCAAACTTTTAAACCGGTGTTCAGAAGTATGGGAGGTTGTCAATTTTAAGAAGAAAGCAGCGGTGACATATATAGCTGGTCCTCCATCATTATCTCATAGATCTTTTTTTCTTCACTGATCCTCTCCCTCAGCTCCAGCTGCACAATCCTCAGCTTCACGTGTAACTTCCTGACCTTAAGACTTTCTTGTCTTGAGGAGAGCCTCCATGTCAGCCGTGATTTGCTGTTCGAGGAACACTGCACTGTTCAGGCGGGTATGGCGTTGTGCACAGACATTTGTGTAGTCTGTTATGGTGTGTAACTGTCAACGTCCTTCTGACGGTTCTCTAAGAAAACGCCCCCAGTAGTTGTCTCAAAGCCGTCTTTCAGAGCCTCCTCTTCCTCCTCAAGCCAGTTTCTTCATTATGCACAGACAGATGGTCGTTTGTCTGGTGCACCTACAGGTAGAAGATGCACCAGACTGTGGTCAGGTCCTTCCACAGGGGGGAGGAGACAAAACAGCTGATTGAAAAAATAGGTCCAGTATTTTGTTGTCAGTAGCGTGACAAGTGATGGAGAGAATGAACTGATAAGGAGGAGGTGGTGTTGTAGAGGACGTCGCAGCCATGTCAGCATTAGCAGAGGAGGAAATAAAAAAATTTCGATGGGTCACAAAGCTAACAGCTGAATGTTCAAACCTGCTGTTTGACAGCGATGCTTCCAGGATCCCAGAATCCATCCACCAAAAAAGATTCCTTTGCCTTTTCCTCCTTCCTCCTTTGTCCAGTCTGCACACGCCAACTGAAATCCATCCAGCGTTTGTTGGTGTGTGGAGTTAGTGCCGTTCGCCACGTCTCTGTAAACAGGAGAATACTGTTCCCAGTATTCCCTCTGGTGTTGGGTCAGTGCCGCTAGCTCCTCCATCTTATTAGGGAGAGGTCTCACATTCCCTGTGATTATTGAGAAGATTATGGGTTTGTAGCTTCTAGTCCTGGTGCGACGTTCAGTCCCGGCACAGACACATTTGCAAACGTTTGCTTTTACAGAATAAAGACCACTTGTTTTATAAGTGGATCAGAAAAAGCAGCACTTGGCTCCTTTCTACCCGCTACATTATAAATATACATTATTGTTTCTGCACTTAGTTCTAATTTGTCTTAAAACTTAAAAATGTTGTGTATAATATGTCATGCTTTGCCTTTTATCCGAGTTTTTATTTAACTCATTTTAAGTCCTGTTAAGGATCAAATTATTTATTTCACTAATTCTCTTCAGTTTTCTGTAATTCTGATCCATAAAACCTTAAAGATCAAAGACAGCATGTGTTTATTTAACAGTAAATGTCATGAACTGGCACAAAGTGAGAAAGAAATTAGAGATTAGGACAGAAACAATAGATTGTGAACGTTCGATGTGAAAGCGGACAAGCTCCTGCACACTATGCATCGCATGGCTTGGTGCTGATGTGTAAGTGAACACTCCTCCAAGAGAAGTGATCACAACGGTTGAGTGGGAGGATACTTCCCCGTGTTATCCGTGCGTTTTAGTGGCATTGAAGTCATTAAGCAAACTGTCAGTCAAACTGTCTTCACTTAACACATGCATTGCCCTTAATTTGCTTTTATGAAATGATGTGCTATTTTATAATATTTATTTATGTTTATACTATGCATAACTATAATATAATATAATATAATATAATATAATATAATATAATATAATATAATATAATATAATATAATATAATATAATATAATATAATATAATATAATATAATATAATATAATATAATATAATATAATATAATATAATATAATATAATATAATATAATATAGGGCAGCACGGTGGCTTAGTGGTTAGCACTGTTGCCTCACAGCAAGAAGGTTCCCGGTTCAATTCCCGGCCCGGTGGGTCTTTCTGTGTGGAGTTTGCATGTTCTCCCCGTGCTTGCGTGGGTTTCCTCCGGGTACTCCGGCTTCCTCCCACAGTCCAAAAACATGCAGTGTAGGTTAATTGATCTTTCTAAATTCTCCGTAGGTGTGAATGTGAGCGTGATTGGTTGTTTGTATGTGGCCCTGGATAGACTGGCGACCTGTCCAGGGTGGACCCCTGCCTTTCGCCTGATATGCGTCGGGATAGGCTCCGACAGACCCCCGTGACCCGGAAACGGATAAAGCGGGTATAGATAATGGATGGATGGATAATATAATATAATATAATATAATATAATATAATATAATATAATATAATATAATATAATATAATATAATATAATATAATATAATATAATATAATATAATATGTGTGGATAATTAATGCAATGTAAACTGACAAGCAATCAGGAATCTTGCAGCACCTAATTGAGAGGTTTTATTTTTTTTTTAAATGTCATTCTGATTCACTTATGTTAAGAATTCAGTAGCGATGCACATAAAAGCTGTTTCCTAAGTGTTATACAACAACGCAAGAAGACGTGGAAGATGCAGATGCAGCTACAAATGCAGCTGTGGGAGGTGGGTTGGTGGAAAAGGACTTTCGGGAACAAAAGACGGAGAGTGGATGAAATTGGACAGTGGGAAGACAACAAAACGTATACATTCAACCAAAACATCAGATTTCCAGTGGAAACATTCTGACTTTTGATTTTCTTTTAATTAAACGTGTAATTCAAATCTTTTACTGATTCTTATTTAGCGCATAAAGCTCTAATAACCTGAAGGGTGGAGTGGTGTGATGGAGAGTCTGAACCAACAGACATTAAGGATTAGACCTGGAGCGAAAGTACGATTTCCTAAAGCACCACAAAGTACCTCCATGCTGGTCTGCTTGTTCCGACATTCCCATCAGGACTAACATGCTGTAGTCAGAGACAAACAGATATGTTTGAATAGAGAGAACATTTCTTTCTTGTTCTTGGTAACATGTCCACAACACCAGAGCCATAGCTGACGAGCAACTTTATTTCCTTTTTCTCACAATTTCCATCAACCAAAACAAGTTGTCTGGGTCAAGAAAGCAGACAAACACCCAGCAAATACACCAACAGGAAGAACAGAAGACCAGCTGCCTGAGAACCATCAAGTTTGATTATCAGACTCTTAGCACAGATGCCCTTTACCTCTTCCCTGCCATTCATCTGTTCTGTTTTCTTAATGAAAAACCAGCGACTGAGCTCCTTCCGGATCTATTTGTACGAGAGGAGTCCTAGCTGGCCAACGCTGATGCTGATCAATACCCTGCTGAGAAGACAAACAGAGCCCAAGACTCTCGGGCTTAATAGGAGGGAATGGGACTGAGAGTAGACTGAACAGATGTGTGCTTTTAAAGCCCAGTAATCTTGGTGAAGAGAAAAAACACATGGAGACAAGAGGAGAGTGGATGAAGGTGGAGAATGGAAAACTAGAGAGAGAATTGTGGTTAAAAGGCTACAGATGCTCATTAAAAGTTGCTGGTTGTAGTTCAGAGTTTGGAGGAGAGAGCAGCTGCTGTCGTTTGTGACTATGATGTGTTTCAGATGAACTACTTTTAAACCTGGTTGCATGTGAGAATGCCAGTTCAGAAATGGATTATTTGACAGAAATATTTCCTAATGAAATTCTGGGAGTATTTATTACAAATATATCTTCTATCTATCTATCTAAAATTACGACAATTCTTGATTTTTCACTACCAAATCAGCATGTCCCTGTGATCCTGAGATAGTTTTAAATATATTGTTGTCATTAGCTCTATAGCTGGAGCTCTGTCTTGACTGGACAGTGAGGTTCATTTTCTGAAATGCCAGCTCTTTTTCCTGAACTGACTGGATACGTATTTTGGCTCTCTTTTATGGATTTGTGTTTTACTTGTTAACAGTCTATTTTCATTTGTGTCCAAGACTCTGTCAGTCATTCAACTACATGTTAAGGTTTATCTTCAGTGGCACAGTTGGGGACTTGCCTACGCAGCAGGAAATTGTGCTGTGAATAAGCACAAATATTTGTTCTTGTCCATAGCTACTGGATACTGCATTAATAGACATTTAATCATGCAGGCAGGGTATACTTATTCTGTATATGCATATGTATGAACAAGTGCATTTACAGGATCAGGAGGTCTTCAGAGAAATATTATGTGGTGGTATTAAAGAAGGAAGCCTCTGCAGCCTGTATACATATGTCGGTTAATATCAGAAGCCCAGAGGCTACACGGTAACAGTTAATACTCTAGAGCAAATGGGAGATTTCTATTGTGAAAACCATCAGCTGGGGGGGAGAGGACGAGACTGGCCACACCGCAGATACCCAGTAAACTACCACTGAGCCCTCACAGCATAAGTAACGTCTGCTCTTTATATTTTTGATGTTGCAGCACAAATCCATATATATATCCATACCATCTAACATGTCCAGTATAGAAGAATTACAGCAGCAGATTGATTCAGTGAAGTGCATTTTCCTGAGTAAGGATAAAAGAAAAAAGGAAACCTAATGGTTGATACAAAATTAATAGTCAACTAAATTTATAATCAGGTACCTGGAAGACACGTGGTGCTGGTCTTAGTTTTTTTAAGTCTTTTCTTAAACCTAACCAAACAGGAAACCGTTTGATAAAGCTTTAGTTTAGGGGTGTTTTTTCATTTGCTCTTATTTGCTTGTACTTCTGTTTGTACATTGTTGGTTTGTTTTACTTCTGTTTTATTCTTTGCATGTTTATTTACAGTTAACATACCCTATTTTTTTCTGTCCTGAGTGTTCACCTGTGTCTCATCAGGCCTTGTAAGTTTATATTGTCTTATTTTTTCTCTCTGTCTTAGTCATCTGTTTTAGTGACTTTTTGTCTGAAGATGTTGTTTTTTAGGATAACCCACACAGCAGGCCATGCCAAAAGGCTTTGTCTGTGGTGCTGATTAAGTTGACATTGCCATTATAGTTCCTGGAGCACTGTGAACCATCTCAAAGACAGGATGAGGTGCTTTCTGGACCTGTTCATAGAAAGAAAGATAAGTCTGACCTGGTCTACCTTGACATTTGAGTTTGCCAAGGAAGGAAGCATGATGCAAGAGAGGCAGGAAACATGGTGTTAGAGTATCAGAAAGCATGGTGTTACAGCGTCAGAAAGCATGGTGTTACAGAGTCAGGAAGCATGGTGTTACAGAGTCAGGAAGCATGGTGTTACAGAGTCAGGAAGCATGGTGCTACAGAGTCAGGAACCATGGTGTTACAGCGTCAGAAAGCATGGTGTTACAGAGTCAGGAAGCATGGTGTTACAGAGTCAGGAAGCATGGTGTTACAGAGTCAGGAACCATGGGGCTACAGAGTCAGGAACCATGGTGTTACAGCATCAGAAAGCATGGCGTTACAGAGTCAGGAAGCATGGTGCTACAGAGTCAGGAAGCATGGTGATACAGAGTCAGGAAGCATGGTGCTAGAGAGGCAGGAAGCATGGTGTTACAGAGTCAGGAAGCATGGTGTTACAGCGTCAGAAAGCATGGTGTTACAGAGTCAGGAAGCATGGTGTTACAGAGTCAGGAAGCATGGTGTTACAGAGTCAGGAAGCATGGTGCTACAGAGTCAGGAACCATGGTGTTACAGCATCAGAAAGCATGGTGTTACAGAGTCAGGAACCATGGTGTTACAGCATCAGAAAGCATGGCGTTACAGAGTCAGGAAGCATGGTGCTACAGAGTCAGGAAGCATGGTGATACAGAGTCAGGAAGCATGGTGCTAGAGAGGCAGGAAGCATGGTGTTACAGTGTCAGAAAGCATGGTGATACAGAGTCAGGAAACATGGTGCTAGAGAGGCAGGAAGCATGGTGCTAGAGAGGTAGGAAGCATGGTGCTAGAGGGTAAGGAAGCATGGTGCTAGAGAGGCAGGAAGCATGGTGATACGGAGTCAGGAAGCATGGTGCTAGAGAGGCAGGAAGCATGGTGTTACAGCGTCAGAAAGCATGATGTTACACAGTCAGGAAGCATGGTGTTACAGAGTCAGAAACCATGGTGTTACAGAGTCAGGAAGCATGGTGCTACAGAGTCAGGAACCATGGTGTTACAGCGTCAGAAAGCATGGCGTTACAGAGTCAGGAAGCATGGTGTTACAGAGTCAGGAAGCATGGTGCTACAGAGTCAGGAAGCATGGTGATACAGAGTCAGGAAGCATGGTGCTAGAGAGGCAGGAAGCATGGTGTTACAGTGTCAGAAAGCATGGTGATACAGAGTCAGGAAGCATGGTGCTAGAGAGGCAGGAAGCATGGTGCTAGAGAGGTAGGAAGCATGGTGCTAGAGAGTAAGGAAGCATGGTGCTAGAGAGGCAGGAATCATGGTGCTAGAGAGGCAGGAAGCATGGTGTTACAGAGTCAGGAAGCATGGTGCTAGACGGTCAGGAAGCATGGTGCTAGAGGGTAAGGAAGCATGGTGCTAGAGGGTCAGGAAGCATGGTGCTAGAGGGTAAGGAAGCATGGTGCTAGAGGGTCAGGAAGCATGGTGCTAGAGGGTAAGGAGGCATGGTGCTAGAGGGTCAGGAAGTATGGTGCTAGAGGGTAAGGAAGCATGGTGCTAGAGGGTAAGGAAGCATGGTGTTACAGAGTCAGGAAGCATGGTGCTACAGAGGCAGGAAGCAAAGCTAAAGCCCAACCACAAAGGGGTGCTTAACCGGAATTAACAAAGCAGGATCAAAACTTGGATTAGACCCATGTATTGAATGCTGACACAAAAGTTTTCACCAATGTGTCTGCCATGTGACATGATCAGCTGAATGTTCTTAGGTAATAACTTAAAATCCTCTTTCCAGCATGCACGTGGTTGGTGGTGATGCTATGATGAAATGTTGACCATCAGCTAACATGAAACAGGACAGCCAACAACATGAGTGTTTGGTCCCTGGTTCTGCTACGTTAAGAATGTGTGATGATGTCACAAAGGTTTTCATAGGGTTTATAATGCACTACTATGACTGCAATAGTTTGATAGCACTTATCACCACTGGCAAGTGTTTGCCTTGTAGAGATGTGGCTGTTAGAAAAGTGGATGGTCTTAAGTTAAATCCATTTCCTGTGCAGAAAGTACAACTCCAAATTCTGGCTGAGGCCTGATCCATTTCTACAACTTTAATCACTCGTGTCATTTGCAATATTTTTTTAAAGCAACAAAATCCTTAAAGCTAACAATGTTTTTTAAACTTTGATAGTACTGTTTGCAATCAATAGTGTATCACTGGAACTATCTGGAGTTCAAAGGCTGCAAATATCACCAAATGTTACTGGTCAGAGCAGAGCAGGTTCAAAATACCAGTCTGGATGTCAGAACTACAACAGTTCTTGTTCTATTGATCTCAACAAGCAACCTGGGGGAAAACATTCTAATAGATCATTTGGGGCTTTTCTAGCATCTGTGCATGATTATCATTATTTCATGGTAAATTCTAATAAGTCAACAATGTAGAGATGCTGGGACCGGTGAAATTAACTGATGGCTCCTTATCTGTTAGGAGTCAAAATGCTGATATTTTCATCAGCTGCAGGTGTGACATTAATGTCTGTTCCACTCTGACATATAATGCGTTCAGTAATCCAGTCTGGAGGTAATAATGCAATACTGAATTTCTTGAGGACAAAAAAAGGAAATACAGGGTTTGACATTTACTTAAAGTGTAAGCTGATAAATGCTTGTTTGACTGCAAATTGAACATGCAAGTCTAAATTAAGAAAAGAAAAACCCAGAGGTTCTTTGTGTTATTTTCTTCAGGGGCCATATGAGTCAAAAAGTGTCCAAAGGAGTCAAATAGTGTTCATAGGAGTCGAGTAGTGTCCATAGGAGTCGAGGAGTGTCCACAGGAGTCGAGGGGTGTCCATAGGACTTGAGGGGTGTCCATAGGAGTCAAGGAGTGTTCATAGGAGTCTAGGAGTGTTCATAGGAGTTGAGGGGTGTCCATAGGACTCGAGGGGTGTCCATAGGAGTTGAGGGGTGTCCATAGGAGTCAAGGAGTGTTCATAGGAGTCTAGGAGTGTCCATACGAGTGGAGGAGTGTCCATAGGAGTCTAGGGGTGTCCAAAGGAGTCGAGGAGTGTCCACAGGAGTCGAGGGGTGTCCATAGGACTCGAGGGGTGTCCATAGGAGTCAAAGAGTGTTCATAGGACTCGAGGGGTGTCCATAGGAGTCAAAGAGTGTTCATAGGAGTTGAGGGGTGTCCATAGGTGTTGAGGAGTGTCCATAGGAGTCAAAGAGTGTTCATAGGACTCGAGGGGTGTCCATAGGAGTCAAAGAGTGTTCATAGGAGTTGAGGGGTGTCCATAGGAGTCAAAGAGTGTTCATAGGAGTTGAGGGGTGTCCATAGGTGTTGAGGAGTGTCCATAGGAGTTAAGGAGTGTCCATAGGAGTTGAGGAGTGTCCATAAGAGTCATACTAGATACTAGATACATACTAGTCATACTGGACATACTAGATGATAGAGGGGTGAACAGAGAAGCTTCACACTTGGCTGGTCGCAAACTTGTGAGGGCGCTCTAGGCTGGGTGGGTAACGTATTGCGTCACTTCCTGTTTGTTGTTGGCGGTCTGTGTCTGTCTGCACGGCGTTACGGGCTCTGATTCTTCGAATCCTTATACTCGGATTTTAGTTTGTTTTGATAATAAAACACTACATCTTGTAAACTTCTCTTTGAATCGAGCACTTGTACCTTTTCTCTTATTTAACTTTCATTTCCACCAGTCACCGGTACAGGTACCGTCTCCTGTCCTCTCAGCATGGCCTCCTCTCCCACCGTTTCTCCTTCTTACTGCTCAGTGTGTGAAATGTTCAGTTATTCCTCTGCCTCCTTTAGTGAAGACAGTAAGTGTATAAAATGTAGTTTGTTCGAAGCTTTGGAGGCAAGGCTCAGTGAGTTACAGGTCCGGTTCCGCCAAATAGACCATAGTCCGGTAGACTTGTTAACTCGTCAGGCTGAAGTAGCGGCGGACCGGCCAGGAGCAGCTGCTGGTAGCCGCCCCCCAGCAGCCCCCGAGCAGCCGGGCAGTCAGGGCGGCTGGGTGACGGTTCTGAGGAAGCGGAGTCCCAAAAGGCGCACGGAACACCACCATTCGCTTCACGTGTCTAACCGTTTTCCCCACTCAGCGACACACCCGCTGAGAAACCGACCTTGGTGATTGGCGACTCTATTTTGAGGCATGTGAGGCCGACTCCAGCGACCATAGTTAGGTGCATCCCAGGGGCCAGAACGGGCGACGTCGAAGCAAACTTGAAGCTGCTGGCAAAGAGTAATCGTAAATACAGTAAAGTTATCATCCATGTTGGCGCTAATGACACCCGGCTACGCCAGTCGGAGGTCACTAAAATTAATATTGTGTCGGTGTGTAACTACGCCAAAACCATGTCGGACTCCGTAGTTTTCTCTGGTCCCCTCCCCAATCTGACTGGTGATGACATGTTTAGCCGCATGTTGTCGGTCCATCGCTGGTTGTCTCGGTGGTGTTCAGAAAACGATGTGGCCTTTATTGACAATTGGAAGACGTTTTGGGGAAAGCCTGGTCTGCTTAGAAGAGACGGGATTCATCCCACCCGGGATGGTGCAGCTCTTATCTCTAGAAATCTGGCTGATATTATTAGATCCTCCCCCTGACAATCCAGGGTCCAGGCCGGGGGGCAGAGCTGCAGTCTTACACGCTTCTCTGCTGCTTCTCGAGGACTATCGCCTGCCAATAAAAAGGTAGAAGTAAATGATGTAATTGGAGATTCTAACGAGGTGCCAAGTAAAATAGATTTTGTATCGATTCCCTGTCCTCCAAATGTTCACCAAGCGCGACGTAATAGAGGCGTTAACCAAAATAATCTCGTAAAAATAAAAACAAATAGGCATTTAGTGCAAACTAAAGACCAAACAATTAGATGCGGATTACTAAATATACAATCTTTAAGCTCCAAGTCTCTATTAGTAAACGATCTAATTACTGAGACCCGGAGTGACATTTTCTGCTTAACAGAAACGTGGCTCCAAAAGGAAGAGTTTGTTAGTTTAAATGAATCGACGCCGTCCGGTTACTTTAATTATCATATTCCTCGAATCACAGGTCGAGGTGGAGGAGTAGCGGCGATCTACGACTCCAGTCTCACAATAAAATCCAAACCTAAATGTGATTATAATACGTTTGAAAGCCTCACGCTTAGCTTAAAACTGCTGAGCTGGAAATCATAGAAGCCAGTTTTGTTAGTGGTAGTTTACCGGCCTCCTACTGGAGCTTATCTGGAGTTTCTGTCTGAGTTCTCAGATTTCTTATCTAGTTTATTGATCAGTACAGATAAAGTCATCATAGTGGGCGACTTTAACATGTTGTAACATCTTCCCTCTTAAAGGGGAGTTTTTCCTGCCACTGTTTGGCTTAAGGTTTTTCTTCCACTAGGGAAGTTTTTACCTGCCGCTGTTTATGTAATAATTGCTCGGGGGTCATGTTCTGGGTCTCTGGAAAGCGCCTAGAGACAACTTGTGTTGTAATAGACGCTATATAAATAAAATTGAATTGAATTGAATTGAATAAGAGTCGAGGAGTGTCCATAAGAGTCGAGTAGTGTCCATAGGAGTGAAGGAGTCTCCTAAGGAGTCGAGGAGTGTCCATAGGAGTTATTTAAAGTGCATAAAAATGACCACACAGGTATTTCTGTCCAATCACAGCTCTTCCATAGGATTCCATAGGGTTTACTGGATCAGTATTATGATATTTTGGGGTGAAGCCAGCCAACTGCTTCAACTCTTTGTGGGGTGAGCCTCTCTTAAAGCCAGAGTTACAGCTTTACGCATCTGAGGTTCACAGTCCCTGGAAAGCTCAACACCTCACAATTGGAGACATTTTTGGACCGAGGCTGCCCCACACAGGGACTGGATTATGTTATGGTGGAGTATTTAAGTTATTACGTAATTGACTTTAAAAGCTTTCAAACGCCCAAATAAATGCACTCTGTCACAGACTGTGAGTGGTGTGGCCACATAGAGAGGTCAGATCAAGATGATCTTATTTTCACTATGCCTTGAAATCTAAACGCTGAAAATTAACTCAGGGTGGACTTTCTTCTCGTATAACTGCAGAGTCAACAACAACAACAAAAAATATCATGAACACTTTCTAAGGCAGATTTAGTGTTGTGATGTAATTAATAGTTTAATATTTAATACCTCACAGCTATACGTGAATATAGGATAGCCATGATTATAAGATGCTTTCCGTCTTCACAATTTTGAACCATATGTACCAAAACATCTCTTACAAGCTCTGGGAGTTTAACAGCTGATGTTTATATGTGTAACTCTGAAACCATAAATGACACAAGATCAAACATCCTTTAACAATCATGTAGACATCTGATCCAATTGTGTTTCAGTCCTTTTGTAAAAAAGATGTAGACTCATTCTTATCTGTGAGTGGCCTTGTCCTGGTAAGTTCTTCATATTTGTTTTTGATCTGGTAAGTCTTGCTTGTCATACCCCTAAAGATAGATCTAAAAGTTACTGTAAAAACATGTTTTAAAGAGATAAGTGGGTTTGGGTAAAGTCTTTGTATATTTTTAGTACTTTACTGACCCGTGAGGTACTGGTGACTTATCCAGGGTAAAAGTCACTTACATAAATACAATAAAAACAAAAAAATCCTGTAAATAAGTGAATAAATAACAATAGCAACACATTATAAAAAAATAAACTTCAACATCAAATTTAAACAAACACACAGTTTGCACACAATAACTATATCATTTGAAGTAATATCATCATTTGTAGTAATATTAATTTGGTATCGTTTGTCGTAGCTTTTCCATTTTAAGAGTTAATAGTAATGACTTGTTTTAATATATACTGAATTCATACTGAAGGGGATTTTTCCCTGATTTTGTGGCGGCCTATAGCCCGTACTGGCCATGACGGCTCTGGAGGCCATCAAATCTGAGTCGATCCTGTCTTCTGATCATAAATGAAGCAGCAAAGGAGGAATTTTATCCAACATTTCACAGGAAGCCAGTGAAGGAAGCTGAGCTTGGAGAAATGTCATCTATCCTCATCAGAACTTTCTCTGGATCTGCTGGACACGGCCCAGAGTAATTTTGGGACTGCTTACTAATAACTTCACAATAACAAAAACAAAATGAAAGGACATGACGACGACTGTTGTATGATGTAGCTGGAGGTCTGTGGATAGTGCCCACCTTTGCAGCAGCAGTTTTCCTCGTGGCTCATTCATGATGGCAGAGGCTCTTTGAACAGATGTAATGAAGACTGACAGTTCTGACTGTTTTATCACTCCTCACACTTTCACCAGTTGTGTCAACTGGTGGGAGAATAAACACCTCCCAAGTTCACCACGGCAGCTGTTAAGAGTTGCATTTGTATTTACAGAGCATCTGGCACCAGCTGAATGCAGCCAGAACAATGGACAGGTTGGCTGTGGGATTGTCTCCGTTTTAGGGTTTTTAATTGCTTTTTGGCTTCAACTGCAGGAGACCATGTTTGCCCTGTGGGTGTACAGTGGAGATTAGTGCTCCCCCAGGGCTTCAGGTACATAAAGTTTTTTAGCTTGGGGATATTATGAAAATTTCAAATTGAATCTTTAGAATGGCCAAAAGCTAAAAAAAAATACTAACAGGAATTATCCTTCAAGGCTTATGCAGACTTCTTACAGCCCTGCAGATCCCCTGGAGAGGGTTAGGGCATAAAGCTCAGAGAGATATGGCATGAGATTAAATGTAAAAGAAAAAGAAAGAGACCTTGGCAGCGACATTAAAGGTTCAATCAGTGTGTGTGTGTGTGTGCTTATTGCTGCAGCAATTAAAGCTCAGACTTTTGTCTGTTTAGAGGAAAAGAAAGAGGGAGAATTGATCGGAAAAGCCTGGAGCCATACGCTAGAGCCGAAGCCAAATGACTAAAACACACACACACACACAGAGAGAGAGAGAGAGAGAGAGAGAGAGAGAGAGAGAGAGAGAGAGAGAGACTTATGAAATAAGTCCTCTATCACTCAGATTTGGACAATAATCTGACTTTCTACGGTGACACAAGGATTGCAGGGTTTACTGGAGAGAGTGATCTCTTATTTTGGATGAATTACTGAACGATATGTAAATGCAAGCACGCCAAGCATTGCTGCAGTTCCATCAGTCTGTTTACATTTTATCTGTCTCTGAAACGCTGTTTAGTAGAAATATGTAACCTATCTTGTTGTGTGTTCTGTCTGCTTCAACCTGTGTTATTTCAGGGAAGGATCTAATGACCAGTGATCTGATGACCAGTGATCTAATGACCAGTGATCTAATGACCAATGATCTAATGACCAGTGATCTAATGACCAGTGATCTGATGACCAGTGATCTAATGACCAGTGATCTAATGACCAATGATCTAATGACCAGTGATCTAATGACCAGTGATCTAATGACCAATGATCTAATGACCAGTGATCTGATGACCAGTGATCTAATGACCAATGATCTAATGACCAATGATCTAATGACCAGTGATCTGATGACCAGTGATCTAATGACCAATGATCTAATGACCAGTGATCTGATGACCAGTGATCTAATGACCAGTGATCTAATGACCAGTGATCTGATGACCAGTGATCTGATGACCAGTGATCTAATGACCAATGATCTGATGACCAGTGATCTGATGACCAATGATCTAATGACCAGTGATCTGATGACCAGTGATCTAATGACCAGTGATCTAATGACCAGTGGTCTGATGACCAGTGATCTAATGACCAGTGATCTGATGACCAGTGATCTGATGACCAGTGATCTAATGACCAATGATCTAATGACCAGTGATCTGATGACCAGTGATCTAATGACCAGTGATCTGATGACCAGTGATCTGATGACCAATGATCTAATGACCGGTGATCTAATGACCAGTGATCTGATGACCAATGATCTATTGACCCAATCCACCACTGATGTGTTAGAAATGGGACATATAAAAAAAGAAGAAAAGATCTGTGCATCTGTCACAAACAAATCAAAAACCGACCTGATAAAACTCACTATGTCTAAAAACATGTCATCCAATGAGCTTACAGAGAACTGTGACATCACAGACCCAGATCAGAGCAGAATGACCCTCATCTTTTACTCGGCTCAACTTCACCTCAAACTGATTCTACTGTGTCTCAGAGATGAGGGTACGTCGCTGCTGCTGCTGTGAACAGCACTGCAAAGACTTGAAATCTCTGCATCATCTTTATAGAAAAGGGTCAGTTTGTCAAAAAAGCGCCAAATATGTTTACTTTGGTGGATGGATTCACTGTTCCTGCTGTTGTACTGCTTTATTACTAGTTTTGCCTTTCTCTTCATTACCGGATATTGAACGATGAAGAAGATAGTCCAGTTATCTTACGAGGAATGTGATGATGCCTGATCAGAGTGAAACCTGCGTTTGGAGTCCCAGGAAACACCATGTCCAGGACTTTATCCAAACCCTTTTAGGCATGCCCCCCACTCCCTGACATTTTCAGATAAAGTCCAAACTCTGCTGTAGTTTTGTCCTCTTGTCTGTTATCAAGACATTGTTAAAACAGAAGTTGTATTTAAGTGTGAGAGACTTTTTAAAAATTGTTTCTGCTTGTTTCTATTAATAATTTAGTGTGAGCTGCACCGTCCTGGCCATATTCACACATGACAGAACAATTAAATAATCATCAATTCACTGTTGGTTTTTTTTCTGTGTGGTGTCTTGAGTTTTGAAAATCTGTTAAAATCTTAAGAATCTTTTACTGTCGTCCAGCTTTTAGCAGGTGCAATCGTCTGTGCAGCAGCTTTCCCGTCATGTCCGTTGTGTCATCCAGACAGACAGCGTGTGCCTCAGGCTTTGTTCATCCTCGCTCTATCTTTCCCTCCATCCAAAGACAGTATAATCACACATTTTCCACCTGTATGAGCAGCTGGTTTTCGCTCTCGGTGTGTCTGCTGTAGCATAAAACCAGGAACTGTAAAACCAATGTAAAACTCATTCACCAATTGTATTCAGCCAAATGGGTGTGAGAAACGAAAGCTGACGAGTAAGACATGCAAATTACATTTGATCTTGGGTGATATAGTGAGTTGTAATAAACCTAAATGATAATTATATCAATTATTTGCAATCACAATTTGACTGTGCTATTATTCAAGTAATTATTTGTCTTAAAATGACAAGTAAGTAGGCTACATATGATAAGACAGGACTCTCAGCAGGTAAAAATTTGAAAAAAAGACATAATGGACATATGTGGCAGCATCTGATTAATAGTTTGATGTCTACCAAATCTGAAATAAAACAATTACGTGTTCATATAACAGCACTGCTGTTCATGTATATTTTATCACCTTTTCATAAGTTTCTTGCTGCAGTAACAATGTGTCTGCAGGGAAATTATGATGCGCACACACGCAACACTTAAGTATATTTATATGATGCCTGTGAGAGAACAGGCATGTGGTGACATGCAGGTTATTGCACGTTGCTGCCATGCGGCTCTTTGTTCGTTCACTTTGCGCGTGAACACCAGTGCAGTGCAACACCAAGCGTCCATCGATATTTAAAGAAGTCCAATTAAACATAATGCTCGACATAATCTCGCTCTACTTTCATTAACTTGCGTGTCTTCAGAGAGGCAGGCGAGACCTCCACGCTTCTGAAGCCGCGGCCACTCGCGGCTGCTCCACGGTGCAAGAGCAGCCTCTGGTGGCCGGACGCGGCACTAGGCATCCGGCGCACGGCCCAGATGGGCCTCGACTCGGATAGAGATCGTTGTGATCAATCAGGAACTTTTGTGTTAGTAATCTACTCTACTTAGACCTCTTTATGACTAGTTATATCACCAACGGATTTACAGAATATTTGATCTAATTTGATGGACAGGTTTAATTTCAGGTTTTTAATCACATATCTTCATTTTGTAATCACACAATAAGTCATTGTTTTAAACTTTAAAAGGGCACCTTAGTGTGCAGCTTGTCAGGTAAAAGTGCTTTTGTAATGAACTTGTATTAAAGGTTTTGGGACAAAAACACAAAAATATTGAATATCATCACATGAAAGAGTGAGTAAAGATTAAATAAAATTAAATAAAACATTAAATAAAAGATCAACAGTTAAGAAATAGTAAAAGAATAACAATACTGACATGTATTATTACTTTTTAAGGAGCTTCTGAAGTAGTCAGATGGTTACAGTCTGTTCTGTTACGTCTGTACGAGTACTCCAACTCCTTATCCTGAACATTTATCAGCCCACATCTTTTACACTTTGTCTCCTTATTAAACCAAGAATCCATTTTCTTTCTCATTTTTTTATCTGCCCTAAAACTAGAAAAAAAAGAATAGTCCTTGATATTATTATTTAAAACTGTATTGTCATTTAGCAAACTTATACATGGATTTGAGTTTATCCAAGACTGGAGTATTTCACCTATAAAATTATACAAATGAATAAAGTATTCACTGTGGCACGCTTCGGAAACACAGAAGTAGTTCTGACGGCAGGATTTACACAACTAACACGAGGAAATCCATCCTTCATCACCAAAAGCTGGAAGATTGTGTAAAATAATTAAAACAAATCGATGAAAACATCTCATAAACTCCTTATGTTCACAACAAAATGTAGAAAACTTCAAATGTTAAAGTGACACATTTTTACCATTTCATGAGAAAATATTAGCTCATTTTGAATCTCTCAATACACATCTTCAAGGTGGGATATAAGCAACAAGAGGGGACAGGGTGCTAAGAAGGAGCACTTGGAGGAACATTTTGCAACTAATTATGTAAACTGGTCAGAGGCATGTTTGGGCACAGAAAGAACAACTTAGAGAGGCGACGTCTCTCAAAGATGGGCGACGAAATACCAATCTGCAAAGAAAAGTATCTAAAATAGAGAAGCAATTTTTAAAATAATGTTACCAAACAGAAATGTGCAAGGTCTTCAAATATCTCATCATCTTCAGTGAAAGGACTCATACATGTGACAATCAGTATTAAACGCGTGCGATCTTCAGACCTTCAGGCAGGACTGTATTTAAAACAGACGTGATTGGATCCCTGCAGGGACTAAGGAACACTTATAAATACATTTATAAAAAACTGTCTAAAATACGAGTTAAAGCTCCATCAAGCAAAGAAGCAACCGGAAGTACATTCACAAAGGCTGCTGTCATTTCTGAGCCCATTTAAAACGTAAAAATTTGACAATATTTCTGGAAGCCATAGACACCACATCCTCTGAACTTGAGAGAAAAGGGACGAACCATCTAATTATCAGTGCTCAAGCTGAAAATCGTGGATCTCTGGTGTTAGAGGGGTGCGTTAGTGCTCACCGAATGGGCAGCTTGTATATTTGAAAATGAAAGATGATCAGTACCGAAAGGTATTTACAGGTCTGAGAGCAACATTCCCATCCAGAAAACATCTTTTCAGGGTTCCCTCGAGTATTCCAGCAAGACAATGCAGAGACAAACGCATGACTTTGAAATAGAAAAGTCTGGATGAACCAGGACGTCAGCATCATAAAATCAAAGCAGGACTATTGAGCCACTTGAATCCTGTGTCAGATGAGAAGGGGGCAACATCGCTTTACCAAAGCTCCGGAAAACCGCGTTCCTGACTTCCCGGGTGCACATGAACTGTTGTTGAGGATAAGGGAATCTGCACTGGCCCAACTTTCTGGAGGTGTGTTGTTTCCATGAAATTCAAAATTGGCTCATTTACTTTTTTAAGATGCTGTATTTCCTTATTTTATGTATTTGATATGTGTTTATGAGGATTTTAAATCATGTCTGGTCATGTCTTGATTGACATTTTACACAAATGAGACCGTATAATAAAACTGTTCTTCTAATTTCGGATCTTATTATTTCTTCTTCACTTCGTTTTTCCTCTTCGAAGACAGTAGATGTTCCACTTTACTGCAACACTTTAGTTTTCCTTCGAGGATAAACTAAGAGTGATTTAATTCAGTTGAACTCAAACACACTTTGTTCATTGACCTCCTGGACTGACTCCGAAATGCGTAAAACCAATTTTTGGGTTATATTGTAAGTTCTTTATAAGGAATGTTTCTGGAGATTTTCCACCAGACATCACTGTACTCATCCAACTCCAACCTTGTTATGGAACAGACTTTGCTTGACGTCCAAGCTTTCATGTGCATATCAAATTCCTCCTTCATAAAAAAGAATTATCCCTTCTGAAAAAGATATATCTGAAAATACAAGGCAGCCCTCACTGAAATGTGAAACATGGAGGGGAGTGACACAGCGGCAGCACAGCTCAGCAGGAAAACGACATTAACGACGCCACAGACATCGGCGTGAGTGTGACGCTGACCCTGTGTCAGTCCACCCCGACTGTCCGTCTGAAAGCTGGCTGAGGACAAGGAAGCGCCTTAGTCCATTCAGCTCAGAGCTTCCTCATCAGCACAGCAGCGAGGGGGCCCGGCTGCCAGTAAGGTCACCTTTGTCCACTAATCTCATCCCCGGATCTGCAGAGTAACTGAATGGCAACAAAGTTATATCTGAGATTATTTCTATTCTGCACGTGTTACAAAACAACAGATTGTATTGTAACGTCTATCAGTTTAGATTTGCCAGTTGCATAATAAACACTGATCTGCTATAACCTGCTTAATACTGAACAAGTCCTCCTTGTGATCCAATTTCTGCTACCAGGAACCATCACCATGGAACCAACTTCCAGTTTGGGTGAAGGAGGCTGACACCACCTCCACCTTTAAAACCAAACTTCAAACGTTTGTGTTCAGTAAAACATCTAGTTGGTGTGAACTTTAGTGTGTCAGGACCAGTAGTCCCAGCTGCAGCTGCAGGACCAGACTGGAGCAGCTGGTCTTCAACACAGCTTCATCTGGATCTGCTGCTGTAGACCTGCTGCAGGGGGACCCCAACATGATCCACTGACCTGCAGTCCCACCTCTGACCATCCTGTTTAGATAGTGGTCTCTGTAGTCCACCAACTAACCAGGTACCAGTCATATAAACATGGAAGTCTTAGTTCTGCTGCTGACGGATGATTATACTGATGGATCTTGTCTTTTGTACCTTTGACGGTGTGTCTGTGTCTCTACTCTCTCTGTTCTTCATTCTCTCTTTCTGATCTCTCTTTTCCTGCTCTACCCAGCTGGCCTTCAGCAGGAGGGTCCCCCTTTATGATCCAGATCCTGATCCAGGTTTCTTCCCTCTTAAAGGGGAGTTTTTACCTGTTGTTTATGTAATAATTGTTTGGGGGTCATGTTCTGGTCTCTGGAGAGATCCTGGAGACAACTTGATTGATTGAAAATAGTTTTAGCCCATCAGGGTCTGGACAACGAAGATCTGCGGGTCATGTGGGATAGAGTCTTAGTGGATTGGGATGGCTCCCCACAGATACTGGTCCCATCAAATGTCCTGTTAAATAAAATCCAATTATACTACAGTTCAGTCTAATTCAATAATCTATAGATAATCCTTTGCATTACAACTGAGTCCGAATATTACAATTCATATGATGCCAGTTCATAAAAAACAGCCTATCTAAGGTACCCAAAAGATTCAGTTGAATCTTTACTTTGGTACAATCCCCCAACGTGAGGATGAAGGCTGCAAGGAACCAGTGATGAGGAGTGACTCTGTTAGGATAGGAGGGATGTCCAATTTTGAAGGAACAAATGCATGAACTATTGTATTATATGTATTTATGGATTTTATCACTCTGATAAGATTTTCCTTATTTTTACATTTGTGCAATTTTAAGAAGCTTCAAGAAAGAAGCGCTAGAGACTTGTTTAATGTGTAATTTAAAAGACAACGTCTGGTCATAAACAACGTGAGATAATGTAATATTCCTCACAGCAGTAGTAGCAGACACATAAGCAATACCATCCAGAGTTACAACATGAGCAGACAGTCTATATCTGAAGTGCTCAGACCAAAAGATGACAACCTCAGTCTTGTCTGAGTTTAGCAGCAGAGAATTAAGAGTAATCCAGGTTTTATGTCCCGACAACATGTTTGTAGTCCACTAAATTCACAGGTTATCTATTCATGGATATGTAAAGTTGAGTGTCATCTGCATAGAAATGAAGGTTTATAGTAATACCTAATGGATGCACAAAAAAGGATCGGTCCAAGTACAGAACCCTGTGGAACACTATGATCAGCTCTGATGTATGAGGAAGAGGATTAGGCAACTGACACCCGCCTGAGATAAATGACTTCATGTGGTTTCTTTAAAACCAAAAGACATATTTCAGCCGTAACCATAAAATATTGTAATAAACTGCATCAAATGCAGCACTGGGCTCAGGACCAGGACCAGTTTAGAAACTGTCAGCCCACTGACATTTCCTGAATCCTCAATACAAAAATCCTGATTGAATTTCTTAGCACAAATAATTTATTGTGTAATTTGTTGATTAATTGATTCGCAACAATACTTTCAAGAACTTTAGAACTAAAAGAGATATAGGTCTGTAATTAGCTAGCATTCCTCTGTCAAAGATGGACTGACTATATCCAACATGAAAATATTAAATAAGGGAAGAAAGAAACCACCATTGAACAGTCTGGTTGGGATGTGGTCTAAGAGACACGTTGATGGTTCAGATGAAGCTATTAACTGTCAGCTCACTGAGCTCCAGGGGTAGAAACGGGCCTAGCACAATGGAAACAATTCACCTGTGAAGCCATCACTACTGAGAGTTAGAGGAGTACATAGTTCAACAGAGCTGAGACTGTCACCCAGCCTGGCAGCAGCGTTCGTCATGCCAGTATAAACTGAACACAACTGAACCAAAAAGGACAGTACTAGGAACCCCCTCACTGCTGCCATTGAATTTAAGAGGATAAGATGAGGCCAGGAGCCCTTGATGAACTGTTCATCTGCAGGCGTACAGACCTGTAAAAACAGTTTTGGCAAACCACTGGTCTCCACCATTTAAACGCCTGTTAACACAATGCTAAGAGGGGAAAACATAAACAATGACATAAGAGAAACAATTGTTGCTGCACATCAGTTTGGAAAAGTTTATACAGTAAAAACATTCCCTAACTATTTGTAGTTCAATCTGTTACACTAAGATTATTCACCAATGGAAAGCGTTGCAAACAGTTGTCAGTCTTCCAAGTCTACATCTCTGTACAGGCTTCACTGAGCATGTTAAATGCTGAAGTCTGTGTCAGCCAGGATAGAAGTGCTGTCACAAGGAGTTCTGCACAAGAAAATGTGCATTCTCAGGCATGATGAATTTTCAACGCATTATGTCCCTTGGCCATGTAATGTGACAGTAGAAAGAAGTGGTCACTTTAAACAGGATTGTTACAAGATCAGGCTGGATGCCTGCCTTCTCCCCAGTGTTATGGCAACAGATGGCACTCATCTTGCAGTGCTGAAAAAGAAATACATTAGAACAACTGAAAGGGATAATGCAAAATCCTAATGAAACTGCTTTGTGTCACTGTTGACATGCTCAGATCAAGACAAGTACAACCAACGCAGGCAACGAAACCTCACAGCATTTTAATTACAAGCACTCCGTAAAAACGAATAAAACAGGCAAATTTAAATTCCGATTCCATTACTCTGCTAGTGAAAGCAGTACAAAAGAGGTGTGTTACCGAGGAAAAAAGGTATATGAAGGAAATGTGTAAGGCTGCTCTCTCTGAACACTGGCATTAGTTAGTGAAGTTAGGTTTATGTTGGATATTCAACAGATTATTCATTGAGGGACCATCAATAAACTACCAACAGCTGAAACATTGAATATTTTTCTTTTCAACAGCCTCTGAACCATCTGACCATACTGAAGTTGGTTTTAGGTTGGATATTGATCGGACGTTCATGACGGAACCGAGTGTCTCTCCAGGGCCGTCAATAGACTACCAACTAAATGAAATGATGATTATATTTGAGGGCTCTTCATTTTTGTAAAAATATTCTTTATATCGTGACACAATGTTTGTTATTGATTTTTTAAAAACAGCTTCATAACCATGAGTCTTTTACATTTATGTTGAATTGTAGGGCTCAAACAGAACTATGACACACCTCTTTAGTTTGTGTTTGGACACTTCTTCATGTCTTTTCTTTCCCGTTTTAATCCTTTGCATGGTCACAGGGGTCAGCTGGAGCCTATCTTTACAGGCGAGAGGCGAGGGTTTGAGTAATAGCGAAATAAAAGCTGTAAAAGCCCCCTCAGTCCCACTTTTCAAAGCAAAGTCCCACCTAAGCCTTCTCCACCGCTACTCGTAACTTCCCGTTCCTCTCTCCCTTTCATTTACATTCTTTTATTATAATTTATTATTTATGTAACGACTAGCCTTCGTCCCTCTTCTTTCTAGTGCATACCTCCACCTCTCCAGGTTTGCTTCCACCTGTTCCAGTAAAGCCCACCCGCCCTCAATGACTGGTCTGTTTCCCTAACATCGCACACCCAGGAGAACTTTAACTGGCCCACCTGAGTAACCAAACCAGCATCTCTCAGGAACCACAACAGTCTGCTTATCACTGCGGGTTGGAGCTGAGGATGCCGTCATAGAACACATTTCAGGCTGCTTTACTACGTAAGAACCTCCAGAAGACACAGGTGGATGCTTCCACGGACACCTGGATGACTGACTACCAGACAAACAGAACCCAGTTTGTGAGACTGGATGGTTGCGTGACTTGGTTGTGTGTTTCGTGTGCCAGTGAAGACACTCGCCCAGGGTGTCATTCCAGCCAGAACCGGTTCAGGACTACAGACTGAGTACAGAGAACCGTCCACCTCTGTGTGACATGGTGTGGAAACAATTATCTCACCTGAATGTGAACAAGAAAAAGTAGTAGATGGTTGTGGATTTTAGAAGAGCCAGGATTAAGTAGAATAGTTTTTTTTTCCATTATGGAAGAAGAAGTGGAGTTGGTGGAGGAGTATAAATACCTCGGTGTTCACCTGGACAGCAGACTTTACTGGCGCTACAACACCGATGCTGTTTATAAGACAGAACAGACCAGACTTTACTTCTTGAGGAAGTTTAGGTCCTTCAGTGTTTGCAGCAAGATGTTGAATATCTTCTTCTGCCGTAGAGAGTTCAGTCACATCAGCAGGCATCTGTTGGGGAGCAGCATCAGTGACTTAAAGAAACTGATAAAGAAGATTGTACATCCTTCCATCCATCCGTCCATCCATCCATCTGTACATCCATCCATCCATCTATCATCCATCCGTCCATCCATCCATCCATCCATCCATCTGTACATCCATCCATCCATCCGTCCATTCATCCATCCATCTATCCATCCATCCATCTGTACATCCATCCGTCTATCCATCCATCTGTCCATCTTTCCATCCATCCATCCATCCATCCATCGATCCGTCCGTCCATCCATCCATCCATCCATCTGTACATCCATCCGTCCATCCTTCATCTGTCCATCCATCTATCCATCCATCCATCCATCTGTACATCCATCCATCCATCTGCCCATCCATCATCCGTCTATCCATCTGCCATCCATCCATCATCCATCCATCCATTTGTCCCTCCATCCGTCTGTTTATCAATCCATCCGTACATCTGTCCATCCATCCATCCATCCATCCATCCGTACATCTGTCCATCCATCCATCCATCCACCCACCCCTCCATCCGTCCATCTGTCCATCCATCCGTCCATCCTTCTGTCCATCCATCCTTCCGTCCATCCGTCCATCCATCCATCCACCCATCCATCCGTCCATCTATCCATATATCCATCCACCCGTCCATCCATCCATCCATCCGTCCATCCATCCATCCGTCCATCCATCCATCCATCCATCTATCCAACCATCCATCCACCCGTCCATCCGTCCATCCGTCCATCCATCCATCCATCCATCTATCCAACCATCCATCCACCCGTCCATCCGTCCATCCGTCCATCCGTCCATCCATCCATCCATCCATCCATCCATCCATCCATCCATCATCTACAGCATACCCACTTATTCCTATTCAAGGTTGTTGAGGTTTGATGAGCCTGTCCCGTTTCTCTTGGGGCTGGGATAAGGCAGGGATACACCTGGACAGGTCACCAGTCCATCACAGGCCTCATATAGACAAATCACCACACACACTCACTATTTAGGAACACCTGTACACACCAACCAAACCCACAGTCCCGCTTTAGAAGTCCCTCTTGACACAGAAACAGGAGTGTAACACTTGCCAGGCTATTATTTCCTCAGGTAAAACTCCCATTTAGCACCAGCACTCTGTGATAGAGCTAAAGACATAGAATAAGCACACATACTACATCACATTCTTGGCAAATGGCTGTTTTTTGTTTCAATTTTGCAAAATTGGATTTTAATGAATTCTGCAATGAATAACCAAGCAGGAAATTATTTTCCAATATCCTCTCATGATTTCTCACTCTCCCTGTGTATTAGTGGAATTAATCCTCGGAGCGAGCTGAGGCTGCTGCATCAGGTGATGCAGGATTTGATTAGGAGTTTAAAATTCGGAGAAAATAAGGTGCTGGGGCACAGTCATGCTTTCTTTTTAATTTCTAAGCCTTGGGGGAAGAAATCCGTCAAGCATCAAGCACAAATACAAAATCACCTGATTTGCTTAGCGTTCCAGGCCAAGTGCCTTTAATATTCCCTCGCTTGTCTTTGGAGGACACGTGCAATCAAGCCTTTAGGAGTTTTGTGGTGAGTTTCATGTGTGACATGTAATTTTCAGTGTGTAAAATAGAAATAAGGGGCTGAATATTTAGGACATGAAATGTTTAGGACAAATATGCACCTATATAACACATGAGAGTTTCTCATTCACCCATTCACACACACACACACACACACACACACACACACACACACACACACACACACACACACACACACGCACACACACACACACACGCACACACACAGACACACACACACACACACAGACAGACACGCACACACATTTTAAATTCATCCACGTCTTCAGTCTGCCGGTGGTAAACGTTGTACAGAGGTCTTCATCTACCATGAAGATTCTTATTCTGTTGTCTATGACAATCCCTTATCAGTTCATCATTTAGTGATTTAGTGGGGTCTTCCAGATGTATTCTAGCCCTATGTCTGGCAGGGCATCCACAGTAAAGGCTTAAACATTGTCCTTCCCAATTACACTATATAGTCAGAAGTATTCCCTCACCTGCCTCAACTCCATATGAACTTAAGTGACCTCCCATTCCTGATCCAGAGGGTTCAATATGACGTCAGTCCTCCTTTGCAGCTAAAACAGCTTCAACTCTTCTGGGAAGGCTGTCCACAAGGTTTAGGAGTGTGTTGATGGGAATGTTTGACCATTCTTCCAGAAGACCATGTGTGAGGTCACACTGATGTTGGACCAGAAGGTCCGGTTCTCAGTCTCCACTCTGATTCATCCCAAAGGTGTTCTGTCGGGTTGAGGTCTGGACTCTGTGCAGGCCAGTCAAGTTCATCCACACCAGACTCTGTCATCCAGGTCTTTATGGACCTGCTTTGTGCTCTGGTGCACAGTCATGTTGGAAGAAGAAGGGTCCAGCTCCAAACTGTTCCCACAAAGTTGGGAACTGTGTCCATGGAAGTGACTGGAACGCCTGATTCCCATTATATGGATGGGTGAGTGAATACTTTTGGCAACAAAGTGTATCCGGCTCACTAGGATCTGCTTTATTTTTTGTGGGTACTTGGTCGTGGCAGATCGTCTCACAGTCGTTTCATAGTTGATATTAGCTGTTGGGATCCCAACGCTGCTCTGACTTCAGGTAGTGCAAGTCCTGGAGTTGCTTTTCCTTATTACTGTTCAAGCACGTGTATTCGAACGTTGCTGTTCTTTATGCTGGTGTGGTGCATGAGTGAGTTGACGTCATGCTCATTTGTGGAGTCCAGCTTGATGTCATACATGTGGAGGAGGTGGCTGATTCACCACTTCAGAACTGGTGTACAATCGGTTTGATCTGGGAATCTATAGCTGGAAGACAATAGTACTAATCAGCTCACGTCTGTGATGCTGATCTTCTGATGCCAAAGTATGTGAATGCAGTGAATGTAGCAGACAATGAAAGTTACCCCCACCCTGGCCACCACAGCAGCAGTAAATAGAGTTTCTGACATACATGAAAACATACTTAAAAACAGTCATACAAGTTCATATGTGAAAAAAACATACAAGAATTTAAACAGCAGCTATTTACCGAAAACCTCGAACTTTAATCAAAGCATCTGCATCCACACGTGTCTGCTTCCTTCAACTTCCTCTTAAAGGTGTTCAAATAAATCAGCTCATTGAGTTTTAACACGTTTTGTAAAATACTCCAAACTGAGGGAGCAGCAAATTTTAAAGCCTCTTTTCCCAGTTCAGTTCTGACCTTTGGGACAGAAAGCAAATAAAGATCCTGGGAACGAAGACTGTAAGTTCCTGAACTCTTCTGACTGATACAGGTGTGAAGGTAGGAGGGTCGTAGGCCAAGAATAACTTTGTAGACAGAATGTGCCCGTGTTTGTATGCGTATGTGGTTTCATATGACGCATTCACGCTACAATTCCACACCAATTAATTATCTTAATCAAAGTAATCAGTCATGTTAATTGTAGAAGCCCTGGATTGTTCCACTTTGGACTCTGCTTGGCGGTGATCTGGAATAGTAGTTTGATGTGGTTATCTGATATTATCCTTGTGCATGCTCAAAATAAGCAGCAGGAAAACTCATGGAAACAAAGTAAATGTGAACTGAAGAACAAGCTTTACGTGGGCTGCAGTCTCCTCGTATTAAGGATACTTCTGTTTCCTTGACGATTACAGCAGGAGAATTATTGATCCTTCTTTCAGAATTTAAATAAGTTTGAAACTTTTTTGATAGCTGAACCTGAGACGCAGCTCTTTCACTGGCTCTTCTCCACTCCAACCTCCTAATCAACAAAAGATTTGTTGCACTATAAACCCACTAGAAATGAAATCACAGTTTGCCTCGGGAGAAGGGAGGGAGAACGCCCGAACTGCTGCACTTACATTGTACTTCAGTGATTTCCCTCACAAACCTTTTAAACACTTCTTAGTTTTAGTCATATTTTATTGTGGGGTGAAGATGCTAATGTTAGAAAAGAAGAAACACACATTTGTGCTGCTTGATCGCATAGTCATGGTCAGGTTTTCCTCCTCGACAGAGGGCTTAGTGCACAAAACACTAGATGTTCAGGGTTATTCATGATCTCCTTCATTTTAGGAAGTATTCTCCTTTACACAATCACCTCCAGAGGATCCAGAACAGTCCACAGAACAGACCGAGTCTTCTTTATCAGTTTGTTCAGTTTCTTCAAGTCACTGTTTCTAAAGCTGCTCCCCAACAGATGCCTGCAAATGTGGTTAAACTCTCCACAACAAACTTGGAGAAGATATTCTTCTCTTGCTGCAAACACGGAAGGACCTAAACTTCCTCAAGAAGTAAATTCTTTTGTCTTGTTTAGTTAAAGATGAGATGATTGTTCACACACCGTGCCACAAAACTACTAGTCCAACCACTAGTTCTCTGTATTCAGTTTCTTGTCCATCACTGTTACGCCCCACAACTGCAGAGTAATCTGAGTATTTCTGCAGATGACAAAACTCTGACTTGTACTGGAAGTCTGAGGTGATCAGTGTGAAGAGGAGTGGTGAGAGTACAGTTCCCTGTGGTGCTCCTGTGCTGCTGACCACCTGCTCAGAGACACAAACATTTAGTCTGTCAAACTGTGGTCTGTTTGTCAGGTAGCCAGTAATCCAGGTGATTGTGGAGACATCCACCTGTGTCTTCTGGAGTTTGTTACACAGTAATGCATCAATCTGGATGGTGTTCAAAACACTGGACAAATCCAAGAACGCGATCCTCTCAGTGCTGCTGCTTTGTCCAGATGACTGTAGGTTTGTTGAAGTGGGTATATGCTTCTGCTTGAAGCACGTGATCTTCTTCATCCCTGACCACACATCTCCAACGTTGTTCTGCTGGAGTTCGTTCTCCAACTTCTTCCTGAAAACCTCCCTGTTGTCTCTGATCTTGACTTTCTGTTGTTTTGGCTCTTTTTATTGAGCAGATCTTTGAGGTCACTTGTGATCCAGGGTTTGGCTCAGAGTGCATCTCAGTCTGGAGCTTCAAAAAAAAAGAAAGATTCCTCCAAAGAAATCAATAATAAGTCAGTAATGTAACACTACTGATTCATTCACAGGCATCAGTTGTTTGATGCCTCGGGTTTCCATAGTAACGTAATTTAGACACCACAGCTCAGATGCATGTGTGAGGACGATGCACGCCTCGACAGCAGGGGGAGGGGCATAGACAGTTCTGGAGCTGGCGGAGAGGTTGGGAGGGGCATATACGTTTTATACAGTCAAAGTTTTGGGAAATTCCCGACTGCAGTTTGAATCCCGCCAAAGGCCACACGGACTGCATGTGTTTCCACATTTGTCACAATTTTGGTGACTAACTGAAGCAGTAAATATCTGTTGTTCTGTTGGTCTTTAAGTCAGAAGTATCACCCTGCATGGGCCTAAGTGTGACACGGGTCAGTGTTGAAAGTGTTGTGTAGCGCCGTTAAAACGTACCTGCGTCAAGTTTAAATAAAATAAAATGAAATAAACGGGCAGAAAAAGCTAGACGTGGTTGATGTTTTGTTTTTTGGGGGTTTTTTTTATTTTTGTGGACACAGCTGCAGCTGACTGGACTTTGATGGAGGTTTTTGGGTGGATGGAAGCGCTCAAACCATAAACTTTGACTGCACCTCTTCTACTTTTGACCTTTAATCAGAATATATTGTCATGAGAAGCGATATGAATGTCTGGTTTATGGTTGAAGTTGCTGTCTGATCATCCTTGCCTCTGCCGGTTTTGTCTCCACTAACGGATTGGGAATCTTGTTTTGTTTCTTCACATGATTCAGGATTAATTTTGTAGTTCTGTATTATCTTATTATTTGTATTTCCTTTAAGATCAGTTTATACCTTCAGAGGTAACCTTGAGCAGATAAAGCAATGCAACAAAATGAATGTTACCAAAATATTGGGATAAATAATAAATTTACTTTAAACAAAAGTAATTCATAAGTAACTTTAAATAAATAAGCATAGGAACTGTAATACCCACTTGTTTCATGAGCTCTTAATCGATTTAAACATATTGAAGATACATGTTTGATGTTCTGTATCTTTATAAAAGCAATTACACATTTAAATACCATGAATTTAAGTTAAAGAAAAAACATGACTTGGACTGATGTTAAAAAAAAGACTCCCCCCAAGTATATCATTAAGACAAATCAGAGCAAATTCATATTTAATAGCTTTGAAATGAGATCGTGAGATAGTGTGACTCCTGACGTTTCCTTTTCATGTGTTGAGTGGATTCTAACACATTTAGATGCAAAATCCTATTAACAAAAGCCTTAAACTGTCCCTTGAAATGATTTGCTTTCTTCCTTTTCATCCTCTGAAGGAACAACGAACATGTCCTCCCACTGAAGCTTGCAGAGGGCTGCATACAGGAGGTGTGGTGGGGGGGGCTTTGTGCACTAAAACCTCCAACATCTATTGTACATGATTGATTTTAGCCTGATGTTTATCCATATCTGAGTGTCTTTAAAGTGATGGCATGGCAGTCAGGCTGCAGGAGGCTTGGAAGTCAAAAGCAAACATTTGCTGCATCATGTGTGACTGAGGAAAGAGTCAATCACTATTCATAACAGAGGTAAAAAATATCTTTCATCCAGATACGTGCTCACTGTTCGCCAGCTGACATTCAGGGAAGGTGACGTCCCTGCAGGACTTGATTGCACACCTCGTGTTTGGTGCTGTTTTACATTTAACAGTGTACACTAGCTTTGTAGAAAAACGTAAAAGTTCATGATATCTGCCCAGACGTACTCATACTCACTTATATATTTATGTATTCCTGGAACTGATACGAGCAAAAGGTCATACAGCAGTTGTGGAACATTTATTAGACGTTATCAGACAGATTTATCCAGAATGTGACGGGAATTGTAGGCATTTGAGCTCGGCCTTGCCGCACATTGCCGTATTGCTGCACTGCCGTGAACTGCAACGCTGCAGCTGTGATTGCTGCGGGAGCAGGGCTCCCACCCAGGAAGTGAAGTGCACTTCTCTGGAGCTGTGTGCTGATTTTTCATTGTTTGTGTGGCGTTTGAATGTATGATTGTACTGAGAGTAAGTTAGAATTGAACCCATTCCTCAGACCACCGTTTGTATACAAAATTGAGGATTTTAGTAATCATTTGAAGTGTTGTTGTCCACTTTCTGATTCTGTGCAGTGGAGATTTTACTAGAAACGGTTTATCCACTGGCTGAGA
Source organism: Xenentodon cancila (assembly GCA_014839995.1). Classification (NCBI taxonomy): domain Eukaryota; kingdom Metazoa; phylum Chordata; class Actinopteri; order Beloniformes; family Belonidae; genus Xenentodon; species Xenentodon cancila. The sequence goes on along the minus strand of CM026216.1, from coordinate 3,275,754 downwards.
TGAATGTGATTTAGCATCCGTGGTGATAGGCTCTGTAGTGCTGTTTGAATTTTGCTTCTGTTCATCTTCTGTTTTTTGTTGAAATGATTTTGATTTCTTGTTTGTGTTTTCTCTCTTCAGTCCTTGTCCTGCTGAATGGTTCCACCTGCAGATCCTTGACCCAGGTGTTCCTCGACCGCACCTCCAGTTTCTCCTCCGTCCACCTTCACATGTGAGTCTGTACAGTGCATACTGCTCACACAAAACACACTGGAACTATACAGTATATACTTCAAACTGTTACAGCAGTCGTTGTTGGTATACCACCTTAACAGCAGTTATAGTACAGCCTGACGAAAAGCTGGTCATGTGACCAGGTTTCACTATAGTGACCTCTGATATGAAGGCAAGGCAAGGCAAGGCAAGGCAAGGTCTTCATTTAACTGAAGAAAATTCCGGCACATCCACTCTTTAATTTGATCAATGTTTGAATTGGGCGGATGTCATGTCGTTACTACAGCTGTCTCAGTGCTGTGATGTGACCAGAAACCTGATTGGAAGACATCAAAACAGTCATTTAGTGTCAGGAGGTTGTGCAGCTGTTGAGAAACAGCTCTTTCTTTGATTTACTAATAAAGGGGAAGTTTGATAGGGGCTTATAGCTGTTCACCCGTCTGGACTGTTCTTTTTTAATAGTGGCATAATGACAGGGCAGCACGGTGGCTTAGTGGTCAGCACTGTTGCCTCACAGCAAGAAGGTTCTTGGTTTGCTTTCTGTGTGGAGTTTGCTTGTTCTCCCCCTGCTTGCGTGGGTTCTCTCCAGGTAATACGGCTTCCTCCCACAGACCACAATCATGCATGGTTCTAAATTGCCCGTAGGTGTGAGTGTGAGCGTGCACGGTTGTTTGTCTTCGTATGTGGCCCTGTGATGGACTGGCGACTTGTCCAGGGTGGACCCCTGCCTCTCGCCTGTAATGAGTCGGGATTATAATTATCTCAGTTTTGCTTTTGTTTAGCTGGTACAGGCCTCGGTCTCCTGGTGACATTGTAATATATATCTGCATGTCATCTGCATAGTTGTGGTAGTTTATTTTGTTGTTCTTTGTGATCTGTGCCAGTGGAACCATGTAGATGTTAAACAGAAGAGGTCCCAGGATGGAACCTCTACTGAGATCCAGTAAAACTAAAACTAAGACTGACATTTGTCCACCGTCTGTATTCAAACAAATGTCATTAAACACTTTGGTCAGAACCATCTCAGTGCTGTAGTTCTGTCTAAAACCTGACTGGAAAGCATATTGGCAGTTATTTTGTGTTAAAAAGTTATTGAGCTGTTGAAAAACAGCTTTTTTTAAATATCTTACTTGGGAGATTTGGAATCAGTCTGGAGTTGTTCATTTGTGGCTTGTGTCTGTTATCGTTCCAACTGCTGTTTAATGTTCTGGATTTTGTCTGTAAGAATTTGTCTAAGTGGTAGCAGGTCTCGGTGGACTGAAGTCCAGTTTCCACTGACACAGGAGGGTTTGTTAGTCTGTCAACTGTAGTAATTAAGAGCTTTATGACTGTTTTTGGTGGTGATGTCAGAGACGTAGGACTTCCTTCCTCAGTTGTAAATTATAAGAGTGAAGTTTGTCTTTATAAATGAGCCTGGAGGTTTTATTTTTCTCAACTTTCTGACTCTCTTTTTCCATTTTTCCCCAGGCCAGCCGGTCGCATCACAGATATTGCCAACAGGACTGGTTTTATCTTCTCCCTGTAAGAAGATTTATTCTTTGGCTTTGGACCAAGCACATTCCAGAAAATACTTGAGGACTTGTTACTACAAACAATGTCCTCCCGTTTCCTATCAGCCTTTTTAGCGCCAATTAACAATAGGTTAGCAGGGTCTTGTCCCCTTTTGGTTTCCAGCATGTTGATTTGGAGATTGTGGTGGTCACCTTCAGAAAAGAGAGGCATCTTGCTGATGGTGTCAGCTTCAGCTTGTCAGTCATAGTTCAGGTCTCTGTTGTTTGTAGGCCACGCTCACGTAGCACCGATAGGTTCCAAAAAAGTGTTGGAAAATAGTGATATCAGTGGAATAAAGTATGTGAGGTAGACTGGTCAGTTATATACTGACGGTTTTCCAAAAATAGTACACCATCTGAGTGTTTTTGGATGCTCAGATGGTGTACTACAGTTTTAAAAAGTGACATATTTAGTTTTGCAGTAGTTTTGAAAACAGCTGCTCTTCCTGCTGTGATGATGTGTCTTCTTGCTGTTAAAGAGTGGTGTGGTTCGAAGGGATTTTAACAAAGCCGGTTCTCTTTGGGGCGACCAGCTTTAGAAACACGGAAGCTGCACTTTGATATAATTGGGACTACAGCAGTGATTTTTTTCTGCTTCAGGCCCTGTAGGTACACATAAAAAGGAACATTTAGGTGTCATTTCAACTTCCTGATGCACAAAATGTGCAAATCTCCTTAACTCAGGTTGAACCAGGTTTCATAAGTGAAGAATAATAACAGAAGAGCTGCTGCAATTTAAACAAACGACTTGTCAGTAAATCAGAACAAAAGTACAAAGTACAAAAATATATTCTATCTTAATGGTTCCCATAGTAACATGACATATAACTTAATTATTTTACTGCAACTGCAAAACGCCTATGGTGTAATAAAATACAGCTGATCTGAACTTTTGACATCTTCCCAAAGCTGAAAATTTCCATCAAGAGTTGCTAATAGATTGTTGTCCAAATGATTACATCACAGGGCCACAGTTTAATCGATCGTTTCATTTTTAAACTTTATCCTTCGAAAGAGTTCAGTTTTGATCTTACTTACTGGGGAACCAACTATTTAAAATATTCAGTGTTGAAAGAATGAGTCAATTACAGGCTGCAAAATAAATCACTGGCGGACATGTAAATTTATGAATCGTTGAACTTCTGGAAGTTATTTAGTGTTGCATCATTTATTTAACATCCATCAAGAACTTGCAGTTTGGTTTCAGTGAGACGTCAACGTTCGGTTCTTCTGTCTGACGACACTGAAATGCTGCTTCAACATGACTGGATCTGATATATGATCACAAAAAGAATCAGATTTTTATAAAAATTCATTCTGAAACTCTAAATATAGACGAGGTCATGGGTTCAGTGTAAGTTACCATGGTGATCATGTCACTCGAAACTCCCCTGTGGCTCCACAAACCTCACTAACCCATTCGTTCTGCTTCGTAATATACCTCCCTGCTCTGTGCTCTGGAGATTTAAGGTTTTGTTTTTTTTCTGCCTTAGCAGCAGTTCTGTCTGGACCGTTGTTTTACGAAGGTGGACGGACGGTTTATTGCCCATCCTTGAGGCAGTGCAGAACAGTCTTGATATCTGCTACATGACAAACATATTCAGCGATGAAGGAAGCCACCTTTGGACCACCATATTCGCCTCTCTCCTTCCCCACTCGAAGCTTTCCGGCACTGCTCCGCCATTCCTTTACATGCAGTGGGTTCCTCAGATCCTCCCTCAATGATGGAAGTATCAAGTAAGATTAAGAGACTTGGTAAGTCATCAAGGCTTCGTCTTGTAAAATTGATCTGGGACGCCGGGTGAAATAGGATGATTATTGAAGAAGTAATTATAGAAAGCCTGGGCCCTGATCCTCCTCCTCACTGTTTATCAGCGCGCTTATTAGACGACACCGGCATACAGACGGGACCCATTTCTCCATTTGCTAGTCGACCACACCGCAAAAGTCAGCGGGTCATGGCTCCCGGTAGTGTGATAAGAGTTGAGTGCCAAATTGGAGGAGGACTGATTACATCCCCAAGGAGATGTGTGATGAAGCTCTCGGCTCCATCAAAGCTGTTGACTCACATTTCATCCAGTAATCCATCTCTTTTAGCCTTCACTTATCACAGCTTCCTTAACTGTGCTTTCCGTCCGTCTGTTGCCGGGTTCAGCCATATCAGAGATACCAGCCTCTGATATCTCCGTTTTACTTAGACTCGGGTTTTAATTAATTCAATTTCTGGTTGTCCACCAGGATCGTAAAAGCCACACTTTAACTTGACTGAAAATAAGGCTTTTGTGAGCTTTTCAGTCTGTGAAGAACAATAGAAACTCCCACTAAATACATTTAGCTGTCTTTGATTTAACTCTGGTGAGTTGGCTGATTTGAACGGGATCAGACGTGTTTATCTATTTGTGATCAGTGAAGGACGCTGAAACATGCAGCCTTGATCGCAAGATAGGAACTAAAAACTGTTTCTATGACAATGAAGGTCCCTTAGCCTTATCAAAAGATTTTTTTGTTTTGTTTAAGATCCCAATCAAACTGAGTTTTATTTTCTCCCCTTGTCTTCTTCCCTGGAAGAAAACAAAAGGCAGCAGATAGTGAGATCAGACTGAAATACTTTAAACCTAAACTTGACCGTCCTAATACGAGACAGCTGCTTATTTAATCTCTGTTCTGCAGGAATGAAGCAGCGCTTCAATGAGCTGAGGGCACCGACAAGTGTCTATCAGACGCAGGTCTGGTCATGTTTATCCTTAAATGATTCAGTCCTCCTTCGTACTTTCTCTTTGTTTGAGATGGACTTAGCTAAATAAAGCAGGGAGCTGGAAGACATCACACACAAGAGCGTTCAGGACATCTACAACACTCGGTAGGATAAAAAGTGCAACATAAACTATAGTGTTTTTCTTCAGATTCATCAGGATCATCTTACACGTTACACACAGTCCTCTGAACAACAGAAGGCGGCATAAATGATTCAATAAACTTTAATGATTGTTCTCTTCTCTTAAAACATATCACCTCCATGACGAGCTCATCTGAATGTGAGTGTTTTAAAATGTTTAAGCTCTGCCTTCATTACCCAACACCCACCGTTCACCTACGTCACAGAAAGACACGCAGACGCAGCTGAATGAGAGCGTTGAGACTGATGAGCTGGTGATCAAGCAAACGAGTTTCGGCTGCAACAGAGCAGCCTTCTCTAACAAACACGTGTTGTCAGAGCTGGATGCTGGGTAATGGTGGGGCGGGAAAGCAGAAAGGTCCTGTTTTGGCTTGGAAATTGGACCTGCATTGAGCAGAAATGATCAAATGTCTCACTCGGGCTGTTGGGACATCTGCTGTGCAGAGATCTGGCCTCCCAGAGCACAGAGAAAATCAACAGGAACCCTCTTCTTCTGCCAACATCTGCGCTGGCTCTATGGTGAACTCACACTTTCACGTATTTAAACCCCTCCCCCTCCAAAACAGTAGGACAGCTTCTAATGCCTCTTCAACCCATTTTGTTCATATTTCCTCAGATGACTGGCCAATTACAGCCAAAGAGCTATCATGTTGAACCCTCTTGTTGGCTTCTACACGGCTGGTAAAAGGATGTCAGGTGTCAGTCCTCTTTATGATTAAAGAGAGCCATCCTGACATTCAACAGTTGTTCAGGCAAAATCCATCAGTCAAAATGCAGGCAGACGGAGGTCTCGGCTGACAGGAACTTTAATAGACGAGAAGATGATTCAGCAGCTGAGCTGTGTCCACCGCCTTCAGTCTGCTACCCGTCCTCATGAATAACCCAGAAGTGATCAGAAATTCACCACAACCACGTGTGCACTGAGGTGATGCTCATTTCAACATTTTTGGGTTTGTTTAAGGGCATTTGAGGAATGAGAGACAAGATTTGACAAAGAAACTGAATAAATCAGAAGGAGAACAGCTAAGAAACCATCACAGGACCACAGTTTAATAGATCAACTTTATCCTACAAAAGTAATAGAAATATCAGAGAATGAATTTTTACAGGTACGAAGTTTTTGAAGCATATTTTATATATATATATATATATATATATATATATATATATATATATATATATATATATATATATATAAAACTAAAACTAAAGAAACATTCTCCATGACTTCTTTTTAACTGTAGATACGCGTCGGCCACCTTGAAATTGCTTGTAAAACTGTTAGGTGAAAAGTTGAAATTAGACTTGCACCCTCGTTGTTGACTAGGTTATTGATAATATACACTATAGAATGAGAGATATGCAAATACAGTCCTTTATATCTTTGACGAATATTGTTTTTAAACATTTAAATGTGATCTGATTGTGAAACAGAAACGTCACGGTCTGGGGGTATCCCCCTCCACCTCTCTAGATTTCAGATTTCTCTCTCTTGTTTGCTCCCGTTTCCATAAAAACGCAGCATTTGTGATAGAGAAAATGAAGCTTTCTGAACCACCAAATCAATAATAATTGTGTTGAAAATGTTTGAGCATGTCAAAGCTGATGACAAGAAAATATGGCGACATCTGCTGGCCACCATTCAACATAGCACTGTCAGGGATCAATAAAGGGCAATAACTTATGTTCAACAGCAAGGGGTCTGCGTGCATCTTAAAATAAATAGATTAATAAATAAATAAACAGTTTTTCTTTTAAAGACATGTGTTTTGTTATAAATCTAACTGTGCCATAATTAAATATGCAATAGAGAAAATCTTTTGCAACAGTTGTACAACCAACACTGACCATACAGGAATCCAAACACACAAAACGCACAACACAGCACACTACACAAACAAGTGCATTATCGGTAACACAACATCCATCAATGTGTGTCTTTGTCTGTCTCTCTGCATTTCACTGTCTGTGATTTTAGTCTTTCACAGAATCTGTCCTAAGTCAGCTGGTTCAGCAGTGAAAAACGGTCACAGCGGTCGTTATGTTGGTATAGTTATGGGCAAGAGGAGACTCGAGGGGAAGGAGAAAACCTCCTTCCTCAGCTCAAACAAACGATTGAGGACCGGTCGTCTTGAGAGCCATCTCACCTCACTGTGATATAGCAGTTGGACATGATCTGCTTCCACATACCTCACAAAGCATTATTTTAAATGAAGTTGATGGTTTTGACACATACATCCATCACATCGTGGAACTCTGTTGACATTTTTGTGCTGCAAGGCTTTATCGATGGAGAAAACAGTGGGACCATTTAGCTCCTGGGGCAGATCAAATATCTGCCTGATGACGCCGCAATCATTGATGCTACACCATCACTGCACACTCCAACACAGGTCTGCCGGTCATTGATGCTGCACCATCACTGCACACTCCAACACAGGTCTGCCGGTCATTGATGCTGCACCATCACTGCACACTCCAGGCCAGTCTCCATGAAGTAGTTATCCATGCAGCAGAAACATTCCTCAGCTGTAGCACTAGTTGGAAGCTCTCCAAAAAACAGAATCTTCTTGCAAACTGCTGTCCCAACGATAATGAACAAAAACCAGCAGAGTGCCGCATTTGTGACATCAGTCGACAAACGGGCTTTATTATTCTCTCCAGAAGCTGCTCTGTATGTCTGACGCCATGTCAGAAATACGGTGACTGACAGTGTCCACAGCGGCTGCCAAAACTCCTCCGCTATGGTGAACGCTTTCTTGTTCTGCGCCACATGTCTGGCTACGAGGTAGCTGGCCTTCAAAGCACATTAAGCTGAAAAAGATCTGATGAAACAAAGATTGTTGTTTATGATCCTAAACCAGGGATTAGATGGTGTTGCGATGGCCTCCAGTACAACTGTGAGAAACCTTGGCGTTATATTCGATCAGGATTTGTCATTTAAACAGCAGATTAATCAGGTTTGTAGGACTGCGTTTTTCCACCTCCGTAATATCACAAAGATTAGGAGCATCCTCTCGCAGAGTGATGCTGGAAAACTAATTCACGTGTTCGTATCTTCTAGACTAGATTACTGTGACGTGTTGTTGGCTGGATGTCCAAGTAATTCTCTGAAGATCCTCCAGCTGATCCAAAATGCAGCAGCGCGAGTGCTGACAGGAACCAACAAGAGAGACCACGTCTCTCCAGTTTTAGCTTCCCTCCATTGGCTCCCCGTAACATTTTTATTACTTTGTATGAAGTCCAAAATGGCCTAGCACTGCGATATTTGCAAGACCTAATAGTTCCTTATATTTAAGGTTTACTCGTAGTTCCTAGAACAGTGGTCCCCAACCCCCGGGCCGCGGACCGGTACCGGTCCGTGGATCAATCAATACCGGGCCACACAAGAATTAATTGCTTATTTCTGTTTTATTTATTATCTGAGTCAAGCGGTCTTTTTTTTAAACGTATTTTATTTTGAAATGACCGTATTCTCCTCTCTGTTACATCTCCTCATTTAAGCGCCAAAATTTAACCCAGCTAGCAAAATGAGTAAACAGGCGTCTTTGCAAAGTTTCTTTGCGAAAGGGAAAAGGCACAATGCAGAGAGAGAAGAGCAGCCTACGACTTCCAAGAAAAAGAAAGGTTTTAGCAGACAGTACCAGGAGTCCTACTTGAAGTATGGATTTATTGCGACAGGTGATTCCCACACACCAAGCCCGCTCTGCATAGTATGCGGTGACCGGCTCTCAAATGAGGCAATGAAGCCTTCAAAACTGCTTCGCCACTTAGAGACCAATTCATTCATTCATTCATTCACGGGCGACCAGAGAGTTTGATGGTATAATAGCGTTATATTGTTGGAGCAATGTGCTAATAAAGTTCTATATGAGCACACGGTGGATTCACGTTTGTTATTATTTCACCCCCCCTTCCAGTCCGCGGTAAATTGTCAAGCGTTGACCAGTCCGCAGTTAGAAAAAGGTTGGGGACCACTGATCTAGAAGATCCAGATGTAGATCTGGAGGACGCGTCTTCTGCTACCAGGAACCATCACTATGGATCCAACTTCCAGTTTGGGTGAAGGAGGCTGACACCACCTCCACCTTTAAAACCAGGTGTCAGGACCAGTAGTCACAGCTGCAGCTGCAGGACCAGACTGGACCAGCTGGTCTTCAACACAGCTTCATCTGGATCTGCTGCTGTAGACCTGCTGCAGGGGGACCCCAACATGATCCACTGACCTGCAGTCCCACCTCTGACCACCTCAGTGTCTGCTGTCTACACCTGTTTAGATAGTGGTCTCTGTGGTCCACCAACTAACCAGGAACTCTATAACGCATCGTAATGCCATAAGTCACTTGGTCACTTTACCTCCACTGTCATCACTATGTGTAAACACATTATACTCTCTGCTATTTATAGTTAGATATTATTTGTTTGCATATTTCCACAAAGCTCCATCTATAATACATACTGTGTTGTACCTGTGCTGTGATCATGCACAAATGTCCCCTTGTGGGGTTTAATAAAATCATATCTTATCTTTTTCACTGTCTTAGAAATGAGGTCACTGTTTATCTCCTTTTGTCCTGAGTACTCCTCCAGCCAGCAGAAGGCAGTCGCGTTGTGTGACGTTGGAGCACTAATAACAGTCTTGTTCTGTAAGTGCATCCATCCATCATCTATGCACACATTATCCTTTGCAGGGTCACAGGGGTCAGCTGGAGCCTATCCCGACTCATTACAGGTGAGAGACAGCGGTTCACCTGGACAGGTCGCCAGGCTTTCACAGGGCCACATACAAAGACAAACAACCAAGCACACTCACACCTACAAGTAAGTTATAATTATCAATCTCCTTATGCAGGTTTCTGGACTGCGGGAGGAAACCAGAGTACCCAGAGAGAACCCAGGCAAGCACGGGGAGAACATGCACACAGAAAGACCCTCGCTGTTCACTGACATGTACCTGCAGGTCTGTCATGTACCTGCAGGTCTATCATGTACCTGCAGGTCTATCATGTACCTGCAGGTCTGACATGTACCTGCAGGTCTGTCATGTACCTGCAGGTCTATCATGTACCTGCAGGTCTATCATGTACCTGCAGGTCTGACATGTACCTGCAGGTCTATCATGTACCTGCAGGTCTATCATGTAGTAGTAGTAATAGTAGTAGTAGAGTAGTAGTAGTGATAGTAAAAGTAGTAGTAATAGTATTAGTAGTAGAATCGTAGAGTAGTAGTAATAGTAGTAGTAGAATCGTAGAGTAGTAGTAATAGTAGTAGTAGTAGTAGGAGTAATAGTAGTAGTAGTAGTAATAGTAGTAGTAGTAGTAGTAGTAGTGATAGTAAAAGTAGTAGTAATAGTATTAGTAGTAGAATCGTAGAGTAGTAGTAATAGTAGTAGTAGAATCGTAGAGTAGTAGTAATAGTAGTAGTAGTAGTAGGAGTAATAGTAGTAGTAGTAGTAATAGTAGTAGTAGTAGTAGTAGAAATAGTAGTAGTAGTAATAGTAGTAGTAGTAGTAGTAGTAGTAGTAGAAATAGTAGTAGTAGTAATAGTAGTAGTAGAGTAGTAGTAGTGATAGTAAAAGTAGTAGTAATAGTATTAGTAGTAGAATCGTAGAGTAGTAGTAATAGTAGTAGTAGAATCGTAGAGTAGTAGTAATAGTAGTAGTAGTAGTAGGAGTAATAGTAGTAGTAGTAGTAATAGTAGTAGTAGTAGTAGTAGAAATAGTAGTAGTAGTAATAGTAGTAGTAGTAGTAGTAGTAGTAGTAATAGTAGTAGTAGAAGTAGTGATAGTAGTAGTAGTAGTAATAGTAGTAGTAGTAGTAGTAGTAGTAGTAGTAGTAGTAGTAGGAGTAATAGTAGTAGTAGGAGTAATAGTAGTAGTAGTAGTAATAGTAGTAGTAGTAGTAGTAGAAATAGTAGTAGTAGTAATAGTAGTAGTAGTAGTAGTAGTAGTAGTAGTAGTAATAGTAGTAGTAGAAGTAGTGATAGTAGTAGTAGTAGTAATAGTAGTAGTAGTAGTAGTAGTAGTAGTAGTAGTAGTAATAGTAGTAGTAGTAGTAGTAATAGTAGTAATAGAAGTAGTGATAGTAGTAGTAGTAGTAATAGTAGTAGTAGTAGTAGTAGTAGGAGTAATAGTAGTAGTAGTAGTAATAGTAGTAGTAGTAGTAGAGTAGTATTAGTAGTAGTAGTAGAGTAGTAGTAGTAGTAGTAATAGTAGTAGTAGTAGTAGTAGTAGTAGTAGTAGTAATAGTAGTAGTAGTAGTAGTAGTAATAGTAGTAGTAGAAGTAGTGATAGTAGTAGTAGTAGTAATAGTAGTAGTAGTAGTAGTAGTAGTAGTAGTAGTAGTAGTAGTAGTAGTAATAGTAGTAGTAGTAGTAGTAGTAGTAATAGTAGTAATAGAAGTAGTGATAGTAGTAGTAGTAGTAATAGTAGTAGTAGTAGTAGTAGTAGGAGTAATAGTAGTAGTAGTAGTAATAGTAGTAGTAGTAGAGTAGTAGTAGTAGTAGTAGTAGTAGTAATAGTAGTAGTAGAGTAGTAGTAGTGATAGTAAAAGTAGTAGTAATAGTATTAGTAGTAGAATCGTAGAGTAGTATTAGTAGTAGTAGTAGAGTAGTAGTAGTAGTAGTAGTAGTAGTAATAGTAGTAGTAGAGTAGTAGTAGTAATAGTAAAAGTAGTAGTAATAGTATTAGTAGTAGAATCGTAGAGTAGTAGTAGTAGTAATAGTAGTAGTAGAAGTAGTGATAGTAGTAGTAGTAGTAATAGTAGTAGTAGTAATAGTAAAAGTAGTAGTAATAGTATTAGTAGTAGAATCGTAGAGTAGTAGTAGTAGTAATAGTAGTAGTAGAAGTAGTGATAGTAGTAGTAGTAGTAATAGTAGTAGTAGTAGGAGTAATAGTAGTAGTAGTAGTAGGAGTAATAGTAGTAGTAGTAGTAGTAGTAAAAGTAGTAGTAGTGATAGTAGTAGTATTAATTTTTTCAAGTGTGATGTCAAAGTGCTCATCCTGACAGGAGGTGTGTCCTAAATGATAGGAACACCTACTGAATCAGAAAATCATTCACAAGTTGCTAGTGGACTAAAGAAATATAATTATAGTGACGATGCTGATGTGTTGCATTTATGTGGTGCTTTGCAGCTACTAGACTAAATAACATCCTAGAGACCTCTAGTCTTGTTGATCAACCTTTTCTAGACAGAAAATACACTTAAACCTAATTAAAATGGAACTCTCATTAATATTAGGTCCAACGAGAAAAGAGTTAAACAATAAATAAACACACAATAATTACACAAAATACTGGCGTCTACTCTTAGTTTTGTTTTGTGAACATTGTTTCATTGGTGTGTGTGGGCTTTCAAATCAAAAATATCCTCTAATCAAGCAGATGGATGATTGTTTCCTCGATTCTCTGCAGTCGTCTATAAAATGTTTTCTCAGACTGTTTCTGACAGAATTAGTCTTCATCTCAGTAAGTGATGTAAATGATACGGTAACATCTGAAGTTATTTTTTACACAGACTTCCTATTATTTGAAATTATTCTGCTAAATATCTTCTGCTTCCAGAAAAGATGATTTTTTTAGTTTTTTGTAACATAAAAGCACAATAATAATAATAATAATAATAATAATAATAATAACCAGCTGTTGTTCATCATGTTGATATGATATAATACTATAATACTACTGCTTTGACCAATATTTTAGCACCAATAATCATTAAAAACATTGGTCTAAATTTCATTGTTTTGGTCTTTTTTCAGTATCGGACGACCTCAGGTTGTTCATTGCAAAGTTATCAGCACTCATATCATGGATATAATGGAACTTTAAAAGTCTTTTATCGTGATGACCCACTTTAACTTGATGACAAAGTCGGTACGTGAAGACAAATATCTCTGATTAGACTTAATGTTTACAGGTTTATTCCTTTTTGAACCAGGAGGACTGCAGTTTGTTAGATCCGCTGTCCTCCTGAAACGTCAAACACTGGAACACGTATAATACACGTAGAATACACGTATAATACACGTATAATACACGTATAATACACGTATAATACACGTATAATATGCGTAAAATACACGTATAATACACGTAAAATACACGTATAATACGCGTAAAATACACGTATAATACATGTATAATACGCGTAAAATACACGTATAATACGCGTATAATACACGTATAATACGCGTAAAATACACGTATAATACACGTATAATACGCGTAAAATACACGTATAATACACGTATAATACACATATAATACGCAAAAAATACACGTATAATACATGTATAATACACGTAAAATACACGTATTAATACACGTATTATACACGTATAATAGCCGTAAAATACACGTATAATACACGTATAATACGCGTAAAATACACGTATAATACATGTATAATACGTGTAAAATACACGTATAATACGTGTAAAATACACGTATAATACATGTATAATATGCGTAAAATACATGTATAATACACGTATAATACGCGTAAAATACACGTATAATACACGTATAATACACGTATAATACACATATAATACGCGTGAAATACACGTATAATACATGTATAATACGCGTAAAATACACGTATAATACACATATAATACACGTATTATACACGTATTATACACGTATAATAGGCGTAAAATACATGTATAATACACGTATAATACGCGTATAATACGCGTATAATACGCGTATAATACGCGTATAATACGCGTATAATACGCGTATAATACGCGTATAATACGCGTATACTACGGCTTTCAGAGACCAGTTTGTGTTTATAGATACATTTGTACAATCTGTAAATAAATAGTTTTTCTAAAATTTGGGAATGTTGGCAGGAATGAAACGCCTGTAATTAGTGAGTCTGTCTCCAGTTTTGTAAAGTGGGATGACTTCTTTTAGAAATGTCCCCGTTTTGAGTGACAGATCTACACTTGTGGCCAAGGGTTTTGAGAATGACACAAATATTAGTTTTCACAAAGTTGCGAAACTGCTTTAAGATCTTTGTTTCCATTGTTTCTGTGATGTACTGAAATATAATTTCAAGCACTTCATACGTTTCAAAGGCTTTTATCCACAATTTGTGCAAGGAGTCAGTATTTGCAGCGTTGGTCCTTCTTCTTCAGGACCTCTGCAGTTCCACTGGACATGTTCTCAATCAACTTCTGGGCCAAATCCTGACTGACAACAACCCGTTCTTTCATGATCACTTCTTGGAGTTTGTCAGAATTAGAGGGTTTTTGTTTGTCCACCCGCCTCTTGAGGATCGACCACAAGTTCTCAGTTGGATTAAGATCTGGGGAGTTTCCAGGCCATGGACTTGAAAAATGACTCTAATAACATTCTTACGCTGACTCATTCACGTCCTGCTTTAACATTTCCCTTTAGAGATAAACATAATATTATTGAACTTATTTAATGTGTAAATAGTGGAAATACTGTCTGCGTAAATAAAATGTATCAACATGTTTGTTCGTTATTCAGACTGGAGAGCTGCAGTTTGTAAGGGATCAGCTGTTCTTCTCTGGTCTCAGCTCTGAAGTCCAACCCCTCCCATCTGAAACATCTGAAACATCTGGACCTGAGCTGCAGTAATCAGGACTGAAACATCTGGACTCATGAATGTTTTCTGCATATAAATCAACAGCTGATCAACGGTATTTTATGCTAAATCATGGCAACAGAGAAGACGAGGGAGCAAAGTGTCACCAGTACTGAAGTAAGCGAGCTGTGGTTGAGGTGGAGGCCGGGTCAAATGTCTTATCTGGTGGTCACAGCCGTCTGGCTTCCAGAGGCGTCTAGACACCTCCACTGGTTCTTGGCTCCACTTTAAAGTGTGCACGAGCGTTGGCCACATTAAGTGGACCTCTTCTCCTCTCTGTGGGTCTATGAAGGGGTGAGGAGCCAGTGTCTCAGACGGTAGATTCTCTCCGCGAGTTATAACACGACTGATAAAATTCAGGGTTTTGTTAGATGACCATGTTCCTCTTGTACCTGCCGCCGTTACGCTCATCGCCTCCCTGCACTTCCCTACACGACGAGTCAGGATGAAGGAGTCATATGTGGAGCCAGGACGTTGCACCTTGGAATTAGTCAGAACCATGTTTGAGTCACAGATGACTCGTACATTGATGGTATGCACATTTTTATGGTTCACATAGAAAAATTCATTTTCTCTAGTGGCCCGTAGCAACATTAGTACAGTCATTTGCAGTAATTACGTTTGGGAAAATGCACATTGCTGCAACGTGCCTTTTAAGGTTGACCTGTTCTCCCACACGGTAGGGAAACTTGCTTTATCGACTGGTCATGTGGCTAATGCCATCCAACACGCAGGCATTTTTGTGCTCAGGGACGGCTGTGATGACCCAGGCCGGAGGATAGCGTTATTATCAAACCCAAAGAGCGCTTTAGGCAGACAATTTCACATAATATAGGCTATTGTTGTAACTATAGCAAACACATACTGGTAGGCCGGTTCCCGCTGGAAAGAGCCAGTTGCCACAAACACAAGAGTGGTCAACATCTGTACGTGCACTGGGGTGGTGCAGTTCGTTTAGCACATAGATCCAAGAAATCTCTCCGGGGAATCTAAATCAGCATATTAGCCAGTCATCATCATGGGCCAGGAAAACTTCATGATCCCTATAAACTCTCCACCCTGATCCCACCACTGGCAGAATCCTCGCGGAGGTCCAGGACATCCATGATGCAGCCTTATGCAGGAGGGTCACCACCTCAGTAATCGGACTGATTGATACACACCTGGTCATAATTAAGGTATCAGTCAGAATAAGTTGGCTATTGGTGTTGAACAATGTGTGAATGTGTTATATGTACTGTGCTGAGTACTTGTGGCGTAGTAATAGTTCACTCTAGGAGCACATCTATGATGCTGCCGGCTTGGCCGTTTACAATCACACAGATCTACAACTCTGACTTGAAGTGAAGCTAAATGTATGAGATGAAAACTGCCTCAATTCACCACTTCACCATCTGCAGCGCCAGTTTCCCCAAAATGTTTGTGCACAAGCTCCAAATTTGGCGTAGAGATGCACATAATTTCATCATCAAGTTTTTTCTTTTCTTTTTTTGTTTTTTTCAAGTTAAAACATGTTTCAGGCATGTTTGAACAGGATGAGACCCCCTAGCAGACCCAGGATACCCTGGAGTACCTCTATCTCTCAGCTTGGGAACTGGCCGGGGCCAGGAAGAGATGGCTGGGAGAGGGAGGTCTGGGCCTCTCTGCTTGGGCGGCGTCCCCTAAACTCACACAGGTGGAAGCTGATGGATGAACGGATGGATGGACTAAATCATCTACAGATGAAAAGACTGCCTCACCACCACCTGGATGTTTACTGCTGTAAATAAAACAGAGTATTGGTGAATGCAGATGGAAACGACATACAGATGAGCAGCGCGTAGCTTCAGAATAAAACTGAACTCTGTTCAACTTAAAACCTCTGAACAGCTGAAAACTAATTACAGTAACGCGGCTGGATACAGAAATGAGCCAAAAATGAGCCGAAACTGATTCAAAAGTTAAAAAAGATAAGATGTGACCATGGCACCTTCTCAGCACTAATACTAATATTGCCATTATTTAAAGCCATTATTTAAAGCCATTATTTAAAGCAGCGGTTTTAAATTTCCCTTTTCATAAACTGATATTTTTCAAGTGTCATTATTATTTCACATGTAACTAGAATTCTTTCTAATTCAATTCAGTTCAGTTCATCTTTATGTTCATAGAGGCCACTGATATCATAGTTTGGTATCATATAAACCACCGTCTTATCTGTTTTTATCTGCAGAATAAACCACTAAATGATGTTTGTGGACCTGCTGGAATCTTCTCAAACATGTGTGGAGTATGGACAAACTGTTAACAGAGGGAGCCATGTCTGTGGAATACATTGGAAATCCATAAGAACTTCCATAAGAAAACTTTCCATTAGATTATTCGTGCCTCTGGTTAGATTACTGTATGGGATGCCAATTCCGTTGGATACAAAGACAGATTCAAGCCAGTGAGACTGAGTGAGATCCTTCTTCTGATGCTGGTCTATAAAGATCTGAATGGTCCAGGACCAAAACACGTCAGTGACCTCCTGACCCAGTATGAATCTTCCAGACGCCTCAGGTCGCCTGGATCCGGTTTTTTATCAGTTCCCAGAGTCAGAACCAGACGTGGAGAAGCTTCCTTCAGCTTCTCTGCTCCACATGTCTGGAACAAACTCCAGACACCAGGGTGCTTGTTTTGGTGTGGTGTTTTGTTCAGGCCTTCCGGGTCCAGGGACCTCCTGGTTCTGGTCACTGTGATTGTGGGGTGCTGGGTGAGGGCTGGGCTTGGGTGGTTTTGGTGTCGGAGTGCAGGATAGTGTGTTTGGGTGGAGGTGTGGCTGCTCTTGGGTGTGAATATGTAATGTGAAGTATATATAGTGTATACTGTAGTATATGTAGTGTATAGTGTAATATATCTTGTATATAGGGTAGTATATGTAGTATATAGTATATATAGCATATAGTATATAGTGTAGTATATATAGTATATTGTGTAGTGTATAGTATATAGTATACATAGTATATAGTATAGTATATATAGTATATAGTGTAGTATATATAGTATATAGTATAGTATATATAGTATATTGTGTAGTGTATAGTATCTCTGGGACACACATGCATCAGGGCTGCAAACTAAAAATGATGCAGAATTGGCATTTTTACCTGAACAATTCTTATGAAAGAAGACTTTTAGGCAGAGACAGTGTGCAGGGCTGCATGCTGATCTGAGGTGGTCTTATGTGAGAGCCACCTGATATTTTTACATCATCACATGTAACCGTAACAACTGGGGCTGCAGCACGCAGGCATCTGGCCAGCGCTTCGTTGATAGAGACCTGCTCAGCACTCACCGTCGAGCTGTTAACAGTTCCAGTGAGAGACGCTCAGAGACAGAACAGCACGGCTTTATTAACAGCAGGAAGATAATTGCTCAGTTTGCAGTTCATGAGACACCTTTACAATAATCATGAATATCTGCAGAGACAGTTTGAAGATGATGACATTGAAAAGTTACACTATGGCAAACAATCCATAAGTAAATATGTCCCAGGAACTCATTAACCTCACAGGTGATCACAGGGATGTTGCTTTGCCACACAAACACCATCGAACATCTGCAAGTTTAGCAGAAACCACCAGGTTTACAGGATTTAACTTAGACTCTCCTTAAAACTCCTAACGACTGCACACCCAGTCGTCTTAATCTGTCAGACCCGTCTGACCTACATGGAGCTCATCATCCACCCCAACAGCCGACGTGGGGGGGGCTCGCAGCCGTTTGTGTTCACTGATGCAGCTCAACCTGCCAGCTGAGTCATTTATCAAGAAGCTACTTATGTCTGAAAACTAATATCTTTGACTAAGAAAGGTTTTCAAAGCAAAAGCAGTGGAATTCCAACATCTCAGTCAGATTTATTCCCCACAATCAGCATTTTCCGGTTTAACAGTTTGGAGCAGTTCAGGGAGTTTTTGTTGGGTTCTTGAGCGACAACCAGCGTTGAGCCTGTTGAGCCAGCGCTCAACAGGCTCAACGCTGGTTGAAAGCAGCAGTCTAAACCCCGATCGGAGATTTTAAATGACGTAACTTTTCAACTTTGATGGGGCCGTACTTCAAACCGCACATTTGAACAGTCAACAGCGTGTGCAGTCGGCCCCCCTCCCGCTGTCCCCCCAGCGTTGGCCTTTACTGGCAGGTTGCCCTCAGGTCAACAGTCCAGCTCCGGGTCAAACCGATCCTGTGAGGCGTTCACGGACAGCGGTGATGATGTCTCAGTTTTTGTTGCTTGAGCTTTAAAGACGGGGACGCTCCCCCAAACCCACGCCCACCCGAACACTGCATCAGCCTCTCCAAACTAAATGCAAACACAAACATGTGATTGTGCAGAGGTGAGGAAGCTGCTGCGCTTTGAGACTTTTCCCAGCAAACAAAAACATTTAGCAATCTTTTAATCAAAACTAAATAAACGTATGTGCAAAGTGGCTGCAAACCTCGGCTCCGATCAAACGCTTCACAGCAGCCTGACGGAGACGAGAGCAAAAGATGTTAAAAGCAGACAGCATTCCTGCGTGTGGTGTGGTGAAAGCAACGAAAGCAACGGCCGAGTTCCCCTCAGCCGCGTCTGCCAACGGTGTAATCTGACTCGCTGTGATGGTCTGGGATCGCTGCGGCCTTTGGGCCCCTCGGGTGACATCATCAAACTCGCTGACATTCCTTCTGAGACACAGATGGAACCCCGGAGCAGAAAGGACTGTTCTGGTTTTCTAACCCGTTTCTGCATTTGAGAAAATAAATCACTGGAGGTGGTCACCTGTTGGACAAATGTCACCAAGCACCACCTTACACATAAATTAAAGAACCGTAGCTGCAAAGCACAGAATCAGATGAGACAGAGCGGTTCGTCGTTTGGTTTCTTCGGTGTTTTCACGGCACCACACCTGGTGCCAAGAGCAGGAAAAGAGAGCAGCGCGTCCTCGAACCAGCGCGCTCATCACCTTTGTATCTGCCGGGCTTCAGGAGGTCCAGCGCCACCAGGCCACCTTCATGCGGTCCCACACAGCTTCTATGGAGTCAAAGGCAGGCCGCACGTCCAGGATGGAGAACTGGTAGGTCTCACTGTTGATTTCTCCGTCATAGTAGTCGATGACGTAGCGGACCTCCTTCCCACAGCGATCGATGATCCAGTCATGCCGGTCGAATGGCAGCTCGTAGCTGTAGAGACACTCAGTTACTACGACTTACTCCAATCCTCCACATAATCATTATTCTCCTGATTTAACATCTGGGGGACTGTTTCCTGCAGCAGTTCATTTACAGAACATCTGCAGCAGAACACTCCCATTTTCTCATTCACAGGCAAGAACATGCTGCATTTGTTTGGGTTCTTCTGTTCAGTCCAGTCGGCGGCTCAACGCAACGACCCAGCGAGGAAATAACACCCAGACTTTATTAACTGGTCGTTGGTGCCTACATGAAATGTTGCATGATCTTCATCAAAGTCAGTAACACACAAACAACGAGCACCAACATCGCTCGTGTCTTTTTTAAACACTCAGACTTTTTACTTCAGCTAAGTTCCCGTGGTTTGGACCTGCTTTGATTAAAGAAACTCAAACATCTTATGTGTGGTGCTCACGGGAAACAGGACATGTGATCATGTCAATGACGACAATGACGGTAAAAATGAAAGGACATTTAACATTAAAAAAAGAAAAGAAAAAGAAAATCAGCAGTAGTGGTCCAGGGCCCAGGCGTCACCACAGCAGAGACGCTGTGCACAGACATCACGAGAACCGGTTCTGTACGGAGGAACCGTCGGACATTCCTCTGAACGCCGTGCACACCTGCTCCTGCTCCCGCAGGTCCAACCAGCTGTGGCCTCCACGAGCCGCTGCCTCTCCCCACCAGCAGGGCTTTGTTCAGTAAACGCACCAGAAATGATAACTAAATAAATATAAATGATAACTAAGTAAACCGCTTAAGTGTATTTGTCTGTTTTAGTGACTTAGATGAAGATCTAATCACATTTTATAGCAAATTAACTGCATTCTTTAAATGGCAACAAGCACGGCTCTTCCACGCCTTTATGCTGTAACTGGGAGGAAACATTTCTCCTCATTACCGATGGATTCCAGCGTGAAAGGTGGGAGGAGTCTTAGGTGAACGCTGACGCACAAGGAAGATAATAACGAATAAAGAAAAGACACACAGTGTACACGGGAGCTCTCACCCCATCCAGTGGCGGAATCGGGCCCTGGGCGAGTACTCTTTGGCCTTCCCTCCAAACCTCTTCAGCATGGGTCCACAGGGACACTCGCTGCCAGAAGACATGAGGAACATATTCACTTAGCCATCAGCCACCCTGAGGAGTTCCAGTAAAATCATCTGGAAGCTGTCTGGAGGCGTTTACCGCGCGTGCAAGGCCTCCCACTTCAGGATCTCCTGCCAGGCCTGCTCGTTGTTTCGGTTGTGGATTTTAATGATGTTGGTCATGTCATGAGAAGCGAGGTCATCATCTCGCCACCGCCACCTGCAGAGCATAAAGACCATCAGACCACCATGTCTGTTGAAGCCAACAATGGTGCACGTGGAGACCAGTTACTGGATGGATGGATGGATGGATGGATGGGTGAGTGAGTGAGTGAGTGAGTGAGTGAGTGAGTGAGTGAGTGAGTGAGTGAGTGAGTGAGTGAGTGAGTGAGTGAGTGAGTGAGTGAGTGAGTGAGTGAGTGGATGGATGGATGGATGGATGGATGGATGGATGGGTGGACGGATGGGTGGACGGATGGGTGGACGGATGGGTGGACGGATGGGTGGACGGATGAGTGAGTGAGTGAGTGGATGGATGGATGGGTGGGTGGACGGATGGCTGGATGGATGGATGAGTGAGTGAGTGGATGGATGGCTGGGTAGATGGATGGATGGATGGATGGATGGATGGATGGATGGATGGATGGATGGATGGCTGGATGGATGGACGGATGGATGGTTGCATGGGTGGATGGATGGATGGATGGATGGATGGATGGATGGATGGATGGATGGGTGGATGGATGGGTGGATGGATGGGTGGATGGATGGTTTATATGTGACCTACAACATCACTGTCTTCAAGAACCAAGAAAACTAGTTGCGCTACACATGCATTTGTTTAGATTGTGTTTACCCACAATGCCTCGCGTTGTAGTCCACTGTCTGAATTTTAGATGACAGCTGCTGCAGAGACGTCAGCTCTGCAGCAGCTTCAGAACATCAACTTGACAAATAAACTTCTTCCTCATCACTAACATTAGTAGAAAACCTTGTACGGTGTTACGTGCCATTTTGCTGCGTCTTACAACGCAGTCGCCGCCACCTGCTACAATCAGCAGCTCTAAACAAGGACACACTGAACCGACAGAGCAGACCAACCCTTTCCGCAGCATGGCATTCCAGAACATTTGCTCCGACGGATACACCCAGTTCTTCTCGGCGCCGTGACGGGGAATGGTGGACTCCTCCCTCAACACGGACAGTTTGAAGGGCTGGTCTGGAGCTGGCGTTTGGTTGGGCGGCGGCATCTGTGCACACGGAAGCACAGCAGAAACTGTCAGCCGTCAGAAACGACGAACGTGAGCTCATGGTGGAGATGGAAACACGACAGACGACTTCAGCACAAATCACAGGCAGGAGAGGATGTTGACGACACATCTAGCAGGAAGTGAATTTTGAATACGTTTTATTTTCATCATGTCCTTAAACCTCATTTGAAATGAAAAGTCTTGCTTGTGTAAATATTTAATCTTTCTTCTCTTTTCTCCTCATTTATATCTCTTTTTTAAAAAACATCTTTGTACACCCCCGCTTGTGACTGTCTGACTTGTGACCCAGCAGTCGACGCGGCCTCACTTTTGAAGTTTTTATCGTGCGTTTATCCTCTAAAATGTGATTTATCATTGAAACCTACAGATATATTAATGAGCACTGTGAGTCTGGGTGTCATCTACATTGTATATACGTGTAAAATCAAGCATGTGACATCACAGCACTGACGATCTGTCTCGGAGAGGACTGTTTGTCCTTTCCTAAGATCAGTTCCCACTTGACTCTCTCACTCCCGTCCCGCTCTGATCTCTGGAAAGTGAGGTCGGTACCATATTTGCTGGATCAATGTCGCTCTTCGCGCCTGCCGCTCTCATGGGACACTCCACAAACTCATAGGCCCGGTCCTGATGGACTGGACCCGGCTCTGCTCTGTGCATGGGACACTCTGGCGGCGGGGTTCCTGCAGATGATGACAGACCGATTAAGACACAGAAGCTGGTGTAACAGCTTCCTGCTAAATAAAAGTCCAAGGACATTGCAGAAATTGAAACCAATTCTGATAAATGTAAAAGCGCGCATAAGTAATTAAGCAGAACAGAAACAGTCTAGAACGAACATTAAGATTGAAAAACACGTACCACTGGCTGGCTTGGCCTGATGCATGGGACACTCTGAAGGGGGGGACACTGACAAAAAGACATGGGTAAATGGGTAGAAGGACCTGAACTTGGCCCTCAGAAGCTGCTGATCATCTAATTTATCAGAAATTTAACAGAAACTCAAATAACAGCCGGCGGCCCGCAGCGAGAGGCGGCGACTGGCGGCAGCCCACAGCAGGAGGCGGCCCGCGGCGGGAGGCGGCAACCGGCGGCACAAGACCACACCAGGTACCGCTCATGTCAAGGACACGATGTTGATGAGCGTTAGAGCGCTTACAACCGAATGTGCCTCCCCTTAACTCCCCAGCCCCCCTTTGTGCTGCGGCTGATCATCCCAATCCCTCGAAGACCGCCGTGAGCCCCTCTGCTCCTTCCAGCAGGACGACATCCTGTATGGTGGCTTTGAATAAAAATGATCCGCTTTCTGGTGAAGTGCCCCGACTCGGCAGGACACTCCTAAACTGGCCCGAAGTGGATTAGTGATGGCGTTGCATCTCACCTTTGGTGGGCTGGACTTCCTGGTGCATGGGGCAGCTGGGAGGGACGGCTGTTGCCATGGTTTCCGCGGAGACCGTAGGAGGGGCCGGAGTGGACAGAGGGGCTCCCATCCTGTCAGACAGGAGGCGAAAAAACAAGCACACAGTCAGCCAGGCGGCGACTGACGACTGTTCTGACAGTCGATTAGTCGACAACTGAAACGATTAGTTGAATAAACGGATTGTGACGCTCATATTTATTAAATAGCTCTCGGATTTTAAATTTTACATAAGGTTGTTTGAATGATATGCTTATTATTAATTAAAAGTAAATAAAGATGGACTTCATTCAAAAATACATATTTTTATCTGGCGCTGTTCTCTATTGCGCATGTGCAACTATCTGCAGAGATAAGAAAAGAGGCTGATGCTTCACTCTGTCGAGGAACACGCGCGGTGACAAATGCGCTATTGCGCATATGCAATTCTCGGCAAAGATAGTAATGTCAATGATGCCTCACTCTGTTGGAATTTTCTTTTTGTCAGCAAATAAGTTGGCGACTATTTTTATTATTGATTTTTGTTGACGACGTAAACTAATCGTTGCACCCCACAGTAAACAGGTGTGATTCATAGAGTGTGCAGATTTCTATCAACAGAATCCATTCTTGAAGCAATACCTCTCATTTTACACCCGTATTTGGTAAAACACTTGAACACAAGGACAGTTTCGGTCTGGGAGTCACGAACTACAGCTCGAGTTATGTCAAAGTGTGATACGTTTGTTTCATTTCATGTCTGAAACAAATGAACTCTTTCAGGGTTTTGGTTTTGGCTCATAAAGACGCTTCAGCATTTGTTTGTGGAGTCTGTCACAATGTGGGCTTACGTTTATTTACAAACACACACAGGGTGTCTAACGCGTATGTAACGAGTACATCAAATCTAAACAGACCAGGGTTGATGGATGACGACTCCCCTGAAGGGCACCATGAAGGAGAGGCCAGGTAACACCGGGGGTGTCCACCTGGCAGGTCTGATTCAGTTTCACGTCTACAAAACCGTTGTCTTATCAAACACATTCACGCGGATCAATACGGTTATTTGCCCTCATTTAAATAAGTACGGAGGAGGACAAAGGACCGGTACTCTCATGTACACATCGCCCAGGGTCCGGGACCCGAACCGTGACCTGGACCGTGACCGGGACCTGGTCCGGTACCTGGACCGGGACTAACGTGATCAGATGAACGTCAGGGACCACCAACGAGGTGGCTGGAACACTACCACGCGCTGCCAGATACGCCAACACGTATGAGTGACCGGAGTTAAGGTTTTGTAACTGCCTCCATCAGCCGGCGTGACGTCAGCCGCGCTAGCTGTTAGCTCTCCTCGGGACTTACTGCTCGTTACACTTGAAGGTCGGCGCGGTTATTGTGTTCTCAGTGCGCGTCGTTGTATTTGTAAGATGTAAAGTATATCAACACAGTGTGAAAACCAACCTCTCAGCGCAGTCAGAGGGACCCTGTCGTGTCCGCAGGTTACCGACTCAATGTCAACGTGCAGGACGTCTCCGGCGTGGCGACGTGTGCACGCTGACTCTCCAAACGCACCACCTACGTCATTACGTAAAAGCGCGTTACTTTAGGAGGGGATCTCATGTTTCAGTTAGAAAAAAAAAGAAATCACCACATAAAAATGTATTCGCTTGTCACGGACGTGGGAATGACTAACGAATCTGTGTTCTTAGCAGCAAACTCACATCACAACTACAAAAGCTTTTCTTTTTCTTAAACCGATCTAATAAATCTGTATAAACTGGAAAATCCGAGGTTCGACGAATGCAACATACCGACACATCCTTACAGAAGGACCATGTCTTAATGTTGACTATATATATAATATATATATATATATATATATATATATATATATATATATATATATATATATATATATATATATATATATATATATATATAGTCCACTTTCAAACATGGGGGAACTAAATATAATATATTTCTAAACATTGGTTAGACGGTACAGAGTTGTTGATTTTTTAATAACATTTTAATAAATATTTGTATTACAAATTTATATTATTACTACTGTTATTACTGTGATACAATCGTGTTAGGATATTAACACGTATTAAAAGGTTTTTAACCTCTCCAGCTCTATATGTTGTACAGTTATTTGGAAAATAATAATAATAATTAAAAAAAAACATTTTAACTTCTAAAAATGCTTTACGATAACAAAATCATCTGATTCTTAAAAACTTCAAACCAGGTCTTAAAATCGTATAAATAAAGCTTTAACAACAAATCAGTTTTACACTGTCTGTGTTTATATAACAAGCAAAAGGCTAAAATCTACAACCATTGTTATAATAACATGTCATATGTTGTTGTTTATCTATTGTTCATCTGTTGCATTTCAAACACAAAATGATTTCTCATCTGTTTTCTTTTTAAGCGTCTCTTGATTTGTGAAATCTTTGAACTTCGTGTCTATTTGACCAAGAATGGGTTGTATTTTGATGTAATTCTGTGACTAGGCAGCAGGGGGCGCCAAAACACCACTAAAGACTGTTGACGCTGCCAATACAATCTCCTGCAAAATCTTCATTTCACACTGGCGGTTTAATTAGACTTGAATTAATTAGACAAATAATTCGCAACACACAAACACTCATTAAAATAATATGTATATATTTATTGGTCAGTTTGTGAGTGACTTTTTCCTTCGAGCTTTCCCCATTTTGTGCACAGCTGTACTGCAGCTGTGCAGAAACGTCACGTGTGGGGTGCAGTTTAAAGCTGCAAGTCTCATGTCTGTGTTGGGAGAAGAAAGACCTGTCTCTTTTCTTTGTGTCCCAAGAAGAGACAAGAACAAGGAGAACGAGGGCAGCATGGCTTTAATTACCGGGTGGAACAAAAAAGTTGATCTTTTTTGTTTTTAAAAGACAGTTAACATTTTTTTTGTAGAGCATCTTTTCAAACACAAACATGACTAAAGTGCTTTACAGCGCACAAGCTGGACCTAAAGGGAGACAAGCAACTATATTAAAATATTTACATGTTTTGAAAGTTCCCAAAGTTTCAAACTTTGTTATAAACACTGGACATTTATCAGGATGGATTTTGTCTGTAGTTGGGTTTTTGTGCGTTTGTAAAACAGTTTCAGATGAAGCTGCTCCAGTTCAAAGTCCACGTCTCACTAAGTTCAAACAAAATCCCCAGAGGGGTTTTGATCAATCTGGGTTAGTTTTTCATTTGGCGGCCACGTTCTGGGATGTTGGTCGCACTCCCATGGACCTTCTCCTGTTTAGTATTTTGAGCTGCAGCCATGGTAACATGAAGCTCTCACAGCCTTGAACATGTTTACCGATAAAAGTCAGACAGCTCTGTCCATCTTTACCTGGCTCCACGTTCAGCGTGGTTCTCACCATGACGCCACACCACACAACCTTTAAATGAGCTCAGTGGTTGTAACTACTGCAGACAACTGCGGTAACAAAAGAGGTTAATTAGTTACAACACGACGGCGCTGCAGCAGTTCACAGCAGAACCCACGAACACCCTGAGACCTCCTTCCTGGTACCTCCCTCACGCCTCGCCCGTCTTCTCCAGGATGCCAACCACCAGCGTGTCCGGGTCAAAATCCTCACAGGCCTTCTCTGTGTGACAGCGCCGGTCCGAAAGAGTCTCCCAAGCCACAATATTTTATTATTCCCCAAAGGGGAATTATGGCAAACCAACTTTCCTTTAATGAAAAGGGAATAAAAGCTGAGCCACTTCACGTCAACAGCCGCTCGTCTGTTTCAGATGTGCATGTCAGACACATACAGGTCATGATCTGTGGGTTTTGCATTCAGCATTTTCTTTCTGTTCAGTTTGTAGTTTATTAAGGATAAACTTCTTATTTGAAATCTTTCATGAGTCTTTAAAATGAGTAGGTAATTCTGAGGTTTGTTCCTGTTTCTGCTCACATTACCTTCCTCTGTGTTCCTGTTAATATTTAATTACTTTACTCTATACGTCACCTGTGGCGGCTGCTTCACGTTTGGTGCCAGTAAAATAAGAAAAGCCAGAGCAGTCGGGTTCTGCATCAGCGTGGTTTCCCGGACTCGGTCTTAATGACATTTAAGGGATAAAATACTGGAGATGGTAGGTGAAAGAGAACATTTGTCCTTCATAAAGTAGCTTTCAGGGGTCAAAGAAATGTGATCGGTCCGGTTGTTGGTATGGATCCAGTGAACACAGTTGGATTTGGTTTAAATCGAACAAACTTCCTTTGGCCTGCATCAGTGCGATCGGCTTGACTTTGTTCCTGATTAAATCCAGCACGGCCAAAGCTGAAACAAAGATGAACGTGTTATTTCCAGCTCGCTCTTTCTGTGATGTTTCTGTCAGCCAGCCCTTCTTTTCTGTAAATCCTCTGTTTGTTTGTCCAACTGGGGCTTTGACCAGATCCACGAGCCCGTTGTGT
Source organism: Xenentodon cancila (assembly GCA_014839995.1). NCBI lineage: Eukaryota > Metazoa > Chordata > Actinopteri > Beloniformes > Belonidae > Xenentodon > Xenentodon cancila. The sequence goes on along the minus strand of CM026216.1, from coordinate 3,248,075 downwards.
TTCACCTGGAGAGACTCAGCCGGAGGGACAGACCGGTGTAAAACCTGCAGTTGGGATTTAAATCATTTCTGTCTTGTTTGATTGGGGTTCTCTCTTTTTGTTTTAATTTTTAAGTTCAGATTACCACACAAGTCTTCTCATAAGAGGACTCTCAGTTATTTATTTATTGAGGAAAGTTATCAGACCTGTTTATCTTTAAGGGGGACAACATGTCTGGATTGTACACATTAAGTAATGTAAAATTCAAGTAAAACGTTTTCCAGCAGTTTGATGACGACCAGATGTTAATGCATGGCCTGTTTTATTTAAAGAATCTTATCTTCATTAGGCCTGAAAAAGAGTTTTTGATGTTGGAAGACGTTAGAAAACCACCTCACAAGAGTCCAGACCACAACGACCAACAGACGGCGCAGAGACGGAGGTGGCTGATGAGCAGAGATCACGCCACGGTCACTCAGGAGCCCAGGAAAACCCAAGGCCTCGATCACACGCCGGCCAATTCATTTTCATCATAACATTTACAAGTAAATTATACACATACATAAGAAACGTACATCACACAGTCATTTTTACATTTCATGTCTGAAACAAATGAACTCTTTCAGGGTTTTGGTTTTGGCTCATAAATACGCTTCAGCATTAAATCAGCTGCAGTATATTCATCTCTCAAATGATTTTATGACATAACAAAGCCTGTTGAAATATTTGACAGAAAACTGTTTATATGACTAAAGCATATGTCAAACGTGGCCATGTCTGAAGAAAGACCTACTGTATGTCTCAGTCAGGACAATGAAGGCAGCATCCTCTAGATTAAAGAGCAACAAAATATATATTTTTACTGCAGAGTTTTATTTATTCACCAGGATCACTACACAGGCTGGAAACACACCCGCACACACTATTGACTCACGCAATATGCAGCTTTGAACGTTTGCGATTTTCCTGTTAGCCAAGTTAAGATCGTTGCTTGGTCTCACAGCCGCAGGTTGTAGTTGTCCGATAAGGTTGCTGGATGTCTTGTCAGACTACAAACTCAAAGTGGTCCATGTCGATAATTACAAGTCAAGCATCATGATTCCAGCTCTCTTTCAAGGCGTGGCGGGGCGGAGCGAGGTGGGCGGGGCGGGGCGAGGCGCGGTGGGGCAAGACGAGGTGGGGCGAGGCGGGGCAAGACGAGGTGAGGCGGGGCGGGGCGGGGTGGGCGCATCGGGGCGAGGCGAGGCGAGGCGAGGCGAGGCGAGGCGGGGCGGGGCGAGGCGAGGCGAGGCGCGGTGGGGCAAGACGAGGTGGGGCGAGGCGAGGCGAGGCGGGGCGGGGCAAGTTTATTTGTATAGCATTTGTATAAAACCAGATGTTAAAATGTGATCAAGTTTTCAAACTCTGTCTTAAACATATCAGAGCAGATTTGTGTCTTTCTTCACCTGCAGCTGAGAACAGGTGAGTCTTCAACCTGGATTCAAATAAACTGGATGTTTCAGCTGATCTGAGGATTTCTGGGAGTTTGTTCCAGACATGTGGAGCAGAGAAGCTGCAGGAACCTTCTCCAGGTCTGGTTCTGACTCTGGGAACTGATAAAAAAACCACTTGTGATGACAGGAGGCAACAGATGTCTCTTTTATCACAGTGAAAATGTTTGTTTTTTTAAATTAATTAATTTATGGGAAATCTGTTTTAAATACAAACAACGTTTGGGACATCTAAACAGACCCGTGGCGCTCTGTGGGGGAGGAGCTGAAAGTGCTCCTGTGTTTACCAGCATGTCACGAGGTGGGTGGGAGACCTGGACCAGGTGTGGTGTTTCCTCAGACAACATCCTCCTCTGTGACACCACCCTGACCATCAGCGCCACTCGGATCAGTTTGTCGAGTCCTTAACCTGCTGGCTCAGCACACGACAGAACCACGACACAATCTTGCACTGGCAACATCGTTGCCATCAGTCTCCAGCCACGGCTCCACACTGCTTCAGCAACAGTGGTCAAAGACTGGGACCTCCATAAAACAGGAGGACTAAACGCTGACGTCAATATGGTGGTGCTGTTTTATTTACTTTCAATTATTTTATTGTTACACAATCATTTGCATGAGTACATGTGACTGGTTGTTGTAGGCGACGCTGTATTTGGTGAGGGAAAGGAGAAGCGAACGTATGGAAGTCACTGGAACTGGAAATGGATTCAGAATGGTGAGTAATTACCGCCGTTCGCACACGTCCTCAAACAAACAACCCAGCAGACGTTGGCTGACGGTCAGTAGGTGGGAGGAGCTCGGGCGGCGCTCTGACTGACGGTAGACGGTCAGCGCTCTGGTTGCTGCTGCGACATCCGGTAAGCTCTGTGATGCCAGCACAAGCTCCTCGATTTCCTCTCCAATACTTGAAGCAGCTTCATCTTTCCGGATGTTTCAAGACAAACAAATATTTACTGGTTGGGTCCAGCGGTTCTGGAAGTGGTGGCTAAATTACTTGCTGTCACTCGAAAACAAAGTGGTGCGAAAGCATTTCTTACCACGGGAAGCATGAGTCTAAGTTAAAAAGAAAAGTAAAATCATCACCAAGGATACCTTCGTCGCCTTCATTTTGTGCCCTGGGACTTCCGGAAGTCCCGTAGTGGAACAGCAGGAAGTCTCCGTGCGTTTAGTTTCCAGTATTGTGACCCATTTACAGTAAAACAGCAACCAGAAACACAGTTGATTTTGTTCTCTGGATTTTGTTCTTTGGATTTGGTTTTTTTGGGATTTTGCTCTCAAGATTTTGTTCTTTGGATTTGGTTTTTTTGGGATTTTGTTCTTGGGATTTTGCTCTCAAGATTATGTTCTCTGGATTTTGTTCTCAGGATTTTGTTCTCAAGATTTTGTCTCGCGATTTTGTTCTCTGGATTTTGGTTCGAGGTTTTTTTTTCTGGATTTTGTTCTCGAGGCTTTGTTCTCTGGATTTTGTTCTCAAGACTTTTTCTTGAGATGTTGCTCTCTGGATTTTGTTCTCTGGATTTTGTTCTCTGGATTTTGTTCTCTGGATTTTGTTCTCTGGATTTTGTTCTCAAGATTTTGGTTCGAGGTTTTTTTTTCTGGATTTTGTTCTCGAGGCTTTGTTCTCTGGATTTTATTCTCAGGATTTTGCTCTTGAGATTTGTTCCCTGGATTTTGTTCTCTGGATTTTATTCTCTGGATTTTATTCATAGGCTTGTCACTCTATAAACCTTCAAAGTTGTTCTTTTTGTTTGCAGTTTTAAAACTAATAGGAAAAAACACTGCTCATGTGATTTTTATTTCATTTTTTACTTTTATATTTGTACTCCTTTTTGTGTTTTCAGGAAAAACTGCACATTAAATGACACAAAGTTTTCTGCAGTTTTGGGTCTTCCTCTGGCCACAGAGGTAGTTAAGTTGAGTTTATGTCTAAGAATTACTCTTGTTCACGTTCTTGTTTGGTCACGCTCTCCTTTTATCTTCACTTCTTTCTTCGTCTCTTCTGTGATGTCCAAAGCAGCTCTGTGAGTTAGTTCAGTCTCTGTTGATGTCTGTCATAGTCACTTAAAGTGAAATGGAGGCTGCTTTCTTGGCCACTGAGTCTGTCGTAAGCAGACTTTTCTGCACTGGGCTCAGTGAAGGTCAGAACGTGAACATCAGGGCCTATTGCAGCGGTACTCTGGAGGCACCTGCGTTTTGCAAGGCAGATGCATGGATCTGGAGGAGAGTCGCAACATACTTCTGGTGAACCACCAGATTATTTTTGTCTCTTTGCATTTTTCACAAAAAAATGTTGCAGCTGTGGAGCCGAAACCACAGTCAAACAGCCATAGTCCATTTGTAGGACAGTATGGATTGAGTTTCTGTATGTTAAACCTTAAAGATCACCCTCCTGCTGCACTAAAACATCACTTTTCCCTTGAACAAACTTATTTTCCAAGTGTCATCTTGCCAAGAAAGACTTGAAGCCTGTTTACAGAGTATTTCTCTGAACATTTCCAACTCTACCACAGACTGCTCCGTCATGTTTGTGGTTATGGATCTACCGAATGTCACAAATCCTGCTCCACACACCGCAGGTCACTGACTGCCACACTTGTGCCAAAAATCACATAATGCATACAAAAGACGAGCATATACACAGGTTACAACTGAACTGCAAAACAATCTATAACTGTGAGAAAATTATAATGCAAGGTATTATTTAAACATTCAAAGCCAAAGGTCAATTCTTTTCTCTTTTCTTTGTTTTCATTGGTGAAAGCCAAAACATTTTGTAAATGCTTGCAAACACAACAATCACTCCAATGTTGCCTCTCCTCATGACCCCAGATTTACACAAGTATTTGTGGCGACACACCCATGTACAGGGGCTACCGAGATGTTACGGATCATTTTTGGGTGCGTTGCGTGCAACGCCACCTTGGGGATTGCACCCGAAGAATTTCAGTATAAATGTAATGTATTTAAATCCCAGAAGGCACTCAGGTCCATTCAACCAGTAGGAAGGGCAGGAGACGTGGTTTTAAACAATACAAAACTTTATTTGTCTAAAAAACAATGCTAAAAGCATCCAAAATATATAGCTGACCCTGAACTAGTGACTGAGGCTTACCAGTTGTGGGAAGGGTTGTCTGGTGTATAACAGTCCAAACCAGACTAAAAACACCCCACTCATACGTGCAACGAAGCCTCCGCCCTGGAAGCTCATAGCACACGATGAAGACGCCCCCACCTGGGACAGCGACGCCACCTCTGCAGGCCCACAACACTAAAACAAACAAATTAAAAGAGGGTAAAATATTCCCCAAAATCCTTCATTAATAAACAAAACTTCCTCTTAACAAAAACACCAAAGCACCAAATAAATTAAAGTGTAAACAGAATATGTTTGCCAGCTCAATCAAATAAAAAACAAAAAAACAAAAGTAGGTTTAAGAAAATAATTAAATTAAGAAAAAAAACCAAAAGGTTAATGATCCCCTCTACGGTTCAGTACTGCAACACAGAAGAAGAGGGAGCGGCAAACGCCACTGCAAGTCCAGCCGGCAGCCAGACGACCGTAGCCGAGCGAGGCTCCCCGATGAAGCTGCAGGGCCAAACCGCGCAGAGCCGGGCCAACGCCGAATAAGGACCCAGGATGACGTCAGTAACGCTAAAAGAAACCACCTCTGCACACTGCAAAAGCTCATTTCTAAGTATTAAAAAAACTTGTTTTAAGAAAATTAGAAAAGACCATTTTAGACTAGTTTGTTAGTTTTAAGAATTCTAGTCAAGAAGAATTTTTTTACACTATGGACAAAGATATTTTTGCTTAAGACAAGACAATTTTGACTAAATTTATGGAATATTATGCTTTTTTTTCTAGAGGGGCTGTTTTTGCAGTGCAGATTAAATGAAGTGAAACAAGCCAAGCTGACTCGCGGACAGAGCAGCGGACCAGGCAAAGCAGAGCAGCGTCCTAGTACTCAGCTTATCCAATAAAATAACCCAAGAGAATTCAGCCGGGAGTCCAAACCATCAGACGACAGGGGTTAGACGTACGGGTTAGAATGCTGTTGCACACATTGGCTGTCGCAGGGCCAGCTCATTGTTCCCTCGGGAAGGAACTGGCCTGGGTGCCAACGGAACAGAGAGCAACAAAGCTGCTACAGCAGGAGGAGGAGGAACCAACCCAGGCCCTTCCTGTGCGCCTTTGTGAGTATACTCCACTTGTTGGGGAGTCATTTCACCAACCAGAGTCAACAAGTCATCCAAGGTTTGCTTGATGTCTCGTACTCCGCTGATACCTGGTCAGGGGACCTATGAGCTATGATTTAACATCTCGCTCATCTCACAAAGTTTGCATGTCTGGGCTGACCCCACCTGAAAAGAGACACCCTGAACCCCCTTCTGTAACCCCAGTACTGAAGGAACAGAGTGGCTTTGGCTCTGCACACCTCCTGGCAACCCCTGCCATTCCCCTCTGTAGCCTTGCTCTAAGGTCAAGCTGATCACACAATAAGACATCAGCATTTAACATCTCTGTTGGAGCACTTTGTTTAACAGATGTCTTAAAACCGTAGCCGGGTAGCGCTATTTTATCTTCCTGCGTGCCTCTCCTTCCCGATTATCAAAAAGGAAAAATGCCTGATCAGACGTGGACAGATGACAGGCTCTCAGACAGACCTGAACTTCAATCCAATCCTCTAGTCTTAACCCTGACCTACTTCTAAAAGCTGGTCTTTCCGATCTCATGGGACCAGTTTTAGCCTCTCCGTTACAGGACACTAGTTATGGACAGTGCAGGAGCCCGGTGCATCACCAGGACCAGGCACACCCGCAGGCTGCTCCTGCTGCATCGTCTCATTTTCTTCCCCTTAATTGTATGACTAAACACCGCAAATTCTGTAACTCACCATCCATTACCTCCCAAGTGTAAATGACCACTGTTACTAGTGCCGAGGCCTCTGGTAGACAAACAGGGAAGCGATTTCTGCTTTGCCTGCAAACACACAACCGTTGATACAGTCAGACAATTACTGCTAGTTTAATATTTGCTGTAGCTTGTTCTTAATAAGATAAAATCTTGTCCGTAAAAAAGTGACTTGAGCAGCTTGTCAAAGTCGCAGTTTTCCTTCTCTGTTTGAAAAACACTCAGAAACTCTTTTCTAAGGCCACAATGACTAGTTCTGTGCTGTGTGTGCTGTATTTAACTCACCACTGTATAAATAGAGTGCATGCAGATGGATGTACGTCTACGAGGAAAACATTTAAAGTGAATGCAGTGTCTGGACTGCAGCTTGTGCTAAATGCTGTATTTGTGTTTATGTAAACGTCTCCGGGTTTTTAAAGACCTTTCTTTGCCCCTCGTCCAGTCAAACTGCATCGCTGCTGGCATCTGCTGCGAGCAGACAGCACGGCTGATTAAATAGGCTTCATTGCTCTTAACATCTGACAAAATCCACACAAATACGGTTATGCTGCATCCTGGGCTTCATTTAAGTTTAGTCCACAGTCACGGCCAGAGCTGCGTCTTTCCTTTATCTACCACTGGAATGGACATGCGCAGTGTGTTTTCTACAACTGATATTTTACCTTTAGTCGAATCCATGAAGCCTTAACTTTGCGCGAGACTTTAAATGCCTCTGTTTAAATTCTGATGTGAAGGTCAGATGTTTGTTCAACAAAACCATCCAAGAGGTGTTGGAAACTGGAACAGGTGCATGTAGAAGGTACTTGTCTAGTAATTGCATGAATAATCGCTCGATCAAGGTCATTAAAATGAGCTGAATTGCTTTTCATGTTTTTGCTTCTGTCGAGGATGACGGTTCGGCTGAGCGTCAAGAACGTGGTTCTGCTGGAGTTTCTTCCTGTTTAGAGTAGTTCATCTCCACTGTTGCCTCATACGTGGTCTGGAGGTGTCTTTGAGATGTGTGATGTCTGCTTTAAGTTGTCCTGTTGAAAACTGCATGGATGTCTGGAGAAGCTGCAGTGAAGGCAGCAGATGTTGCTTCAAAATCATTAATTCGGCCACAGCAGAAGCTTTGGACACTGACACAAGCCCAGGTCATTACTTCCCGATTCCTTTTACTCTGGTCTGGACCAGTTTCATCCAAAAGAAAAAGAAAAGAAAATGGGAAATTCCACAAAACATATTTCCATTGTTTGATGGTCCATCCAGATGCCTCCGAGCCTAGAGATTATTTCTCATCTATATGTGAAGAACATTATTTTTGGTATTTAAACAAATTTCTCCTGACTTTGTTGACAAAGTGGAGATCTTCTGATGCATCCTTTCATGGATTCCACTCTTGTATCAAATCATCATTTCAACCACCTGTTTGACATAAATATAATCTGTTTTTTTCTCTGACCTCCTACGAGCCCTGAAATGTCATAACTCATTATCATCGACCATTTCAGCTTAAATCCCTCTGGCAGACGGGTCGCCACAGCGGGTCATAGTTCACACATCGGTTTGGCCTGTTTGTCCAACAGATGCCCTTCTAGACGCAATCCCACGAGTGCAGGGAGACAAAGACAACCCTCACATACACACCTACGAGCATTTAGAGATATTAACCTAGACATACATGTATTTGGACTGTGGAAGGAAAGAACCCACGCAAGTGAGGGGAGAACATACAAAAGACAGAGCACTGTCGGGAGTCCTGAATTGTCATAATAATGATGATTTTTGGTTTACATCCTTTTACTATGACCAGCTCAGTGATGCTGATGAGAACAAGTACATACATATATATATATATATATATATATATATATATATATATATATATATATATATATATATATATATATATATATATAGTGTTCCTCTTTTTATTTGCGTGTTTTAGGTTTGGAGTTGTTAATTGGGATCATTTGAATTACCTTTCTGTAAAAAAGAATAGTGAAAAAGGCTCTAACTAAACTTACACAGTGTTTGGAGATGGACCATTTCTTTAGAAGATGTCTGATCCAAACTCGGCAGGCCTCCCACTCAGTTCCACTGGGTAGAACGCAGAGTGGAGAAAATTGTCTTAAACTGGGTTTTCGGGTTATTTCAGGGAATGGGTTTGGAACCAGCTTCACACCACAAATTATGTGCTTGTTCTTCATGTGATTTTTTTTCTCTGTGGTTTGCGTGATCAAATTTTAGCTGGACATTCCAGTTTGAGTGCTTTCAGAGGAGGGCGGTCCTGTGGACCGGGTTTGTCGGAGCAACACAAATCTGAGTGTGCAGATGGACTTGTTAGGAGGTGTTCATTAATGGCTCCTACATACTGGCATTTCTTTGTGGAACATTATGTAAAATCAACTTTACAGAAAAGCGTCAATTCTTATCACCTCTTTTTTCCATCTCCCGAGGTAGACCAAAAGGCATGAAAAAGGAAAGAACAGTCAAGTATGTAAGGGCTATCCCCCCCGATCCATAACTGAATGAGAAGTGAGAGAATTTTCTGATCACGTTGTATGTGTGCAGACTATATTCATAAACACAGAGCCGCACTTTGCTCCAGGGACGAGCAGCGCTCGTAGTTAAAACCCGCTCACAAGTTATACAGCATCTGGTACGGAAGTCCCGGACACTTCTAGGTGGTGAGGAAGACCCGGACACTACCAGCAGACCGTAATAATATGAAGAAAGCATCCCCTCATCTGCTACATTTGTTGTTAATTAATAGCACAGTGAACGTGATGACCTCTTTTGTCTCATTTAATGCGCTCGACTTCGAGCTACGCTTGGTTCCAGAATGCCGGTTTCATGTATGTAAGGATACGTGTTTGCAGGATTTTCCTCTCTTCCTTGAGTCAGTATGTAAAAGCCAATGGATTAAAATTGGTGGGTCACTTTTATGGAAATGTTACAGAACGCCAGTATGGAAGCGGCTTTTGTGGCACCGAGACCGGCAGAAGGGGAAAATGTTCTGCAAAGACGTGTCAGGATGTAAGTGCCTTCTGTTTATGACATTACTGGAACTCGTGTTAAAATAAATCTGTGTTGGGTTTAGTTTCTGCTGTCGCTTCTAGGGGGCCACCAGCTGCACGGCCAGCCCTCAGATGTAGAGAAACAAAATCACCTGTCTTCATTTTTACCCACATAAACAACTGTTTTACTGCGAAGCACTTCAGTTGACAGGAAACAGTCAATTCTTCGATTGTGACTTAGATATGCACCGATTGTGTTTCATGAAATGTGTGAGTTTAAAGAGTGAGAGTTTTCCTTTTAAAAGTGTGCCGACCACAACCACACTTTTGTTTTCTAATACACCACTGGACTAAAAAATGTATTAGATCTGTCTCAACTAGAGTTTGAATCTCAGATTCACACATCTTCGTGTTTTTTGTTGATGAGTGCATCCACACTAATACCAAACTGCTACATTCAAAACATCCACCGACAAAATCCCCTTTGACAACATCACTGGTCTGCCCCGGTTTCCCTTTTTCCAACCTTCAGTTATTTATATATTTATTTTAAATTGCCCCTAATTTTACACACTGCTGGCTGCGATCAATATCTTTTGCCAGGACCTGCATTGAAAAAGTTTTATAATCATTTTAATTAAGAGTTTCAAGTGACAGCCTCACTGTTAACTGCAGACTCCTTTACATAATTACATTTGTCCAGTTATTTGTTTTGGAAAAGCAAATTAAAAACTGATTCCATTTTGCCCTCATGATTAAACAGTTCCTCTGTTTTTCTCTCTGCCTGATCTAAAATATTGAACAGCTGAATGAAAATCCTCCAAGGCCAGTTGCCAGGAAACATCTCGGTTCTGTCTCGACAGAGACCGTATCAGCACACAAACGTTTCTGTAAGTGTGGAAGTGTCTTCAATGACATCAAATGTTTATCCTTAATCAGCACCAAATCAAAAGCTGTCTCGTTCTCCAGTTTGTTTGGTAAAGAAAAACATTTTGCCCTCACATGTGAGAGCGTAAGCAGCTCTGGAAACGTCCATACCTTGTAAAGAAATGCTTCATTGTTCCTCTTGATGGCTTCTTTAACTAAGTTTGTTTTGTCCCTTTTTAAAAGTGAAAGCTGGCTGTAAAACATTTGAAGTTTTACCAGTAAGGGCACCGCGAGGCTGTGATTAGTCTTCATTGGCGTTGGTAAACAGCTTTCATGAGGAAAACAAAAAAAGCCTCATCTCCACGTACGCCATGCTTTTACCTCCCAGTGCCTCATCAAGACACTTATAGGCAAGGCCAGTTTTGGATTAACGGACCTTCACTGATGCAAACACTTAAAGTTGATTGAACTCTGCAAAAACTAATTTCTAAGAAAGTAAAAAAGCCTTTGACTTTATTCTAGTTAGTAGATTATTTCTGTAGTTTAAAGAATTCTAGTCAAGATTTATTTTTCTTACCCCATTGAAAGAGTTATCTTTGTCTAATATAGGACAGTTTGATTAGATTTAGGAATAGTAGGCTTATTTCAAGTGGTTTTCGCAGTGAATCTGTTTGGATCTTCTGAAAAGTTCCTGTTGAACATATTGGATGTTATTTCACAAGAAAGTTCACAAAAAAGAAGCCTGATAAATGGAGCCAGATCTTATTTTTGTGTTTTTCTCTGGGATCAACTAAATGTTAACTGACAAGCCACACAAAGAGAGTGGGCATGTGTGTCTCTGCTCCGAGTTAATAGAAACGCGGTTTGGATTTTGACATTGCTTTCATAAGTCTGCTGTTTTCAGCCCAGCCTGCTGGAATAACAAGAACAAAAATAACTGGTCTCGCAAATTTCATACAACTGCAGAGTATCAATAATATCATGTTTGACCCTGATGATGACCATCAAAACGCAGGCTGAGCTCTCGAGCGCACTTTCAGTAATGTGAGCTGGCCCGCAGTGATGTCACAGCAGGTGTTTGATAGTTAATGAAAAACATCTGCCGAGGCATCCCGGGTCCGATGTTTCCACAAACGCAGCCTGCTGGCTTTTCATCAAGAGCAGCTCCAGTGTTCAAGAACCACACGGGGGCGGGATGATGGCGATGTCGAGAAGCTGCCTCTGGCACAAGTCAGGCGCCGGAGCTGCTTCTTTACCTAACCGTTGAACATTTACAGCAGCTTGCATTAAAGGCTCCGTTCTACTCTTCTTTATGTTTGTTTGTAGTCTGCAGTCTGAGTGAAAATGAGACGCAACCACTAAACCTTTTGTCAAGTCAACAAAAACAAAAGTAGACCCTCGCAGTTCAAAGGCTTTAAATGTCAGGACATCAACAAAAACGTCATGTGGCTCTCGTTGAGTCTTAAAATGTAATAAGATGGAAAAAAGAGGTCTCCTGTTTAGGTTTAGACAACATCCCGAAACAACGTGTGCAGTGAGACAGGTTTTAGGTGTGGGTCAGGACAGTGCCAAAGAGGGAAGACATAAGCACTGCCCGTCACTGTGGGAGGAGTTACAACGTTTACAAGTCCATCCCTTTACAGAGAGGAAGTTTATTCATAATGAGAAAACATTCAATCTGCCCAGTATTGAATGTCCCATCAAGTCCAGCTGAGTGCAGACCATGAAAAGCTCAAAGAGCTTGTCATCATAAAGAAAAAGCTCAGAGCGACATCTCAGTCACTACATTCACATGTGGCACAAACTTCTGTCCACACCAGCACATCTAGAGGCAAATGTGAGGCCGTCTATCCAACAGCTAAAGGTTGTCTGAAAGTGGACACGCAGCAGGACAATGACCCCAAACACAGCAGCACATCTACGTCAGAATGGCTGGAGAAACATAATAATGAATAATAATGAAGGAGTTGCAGGAATTCAGTCCAGGTCCAGACCTCGATCTGATTAACGTTTGACGGTTCACCTTAAGAGACCTGTGTTTAAATGAACATCTGCACACGCCAATGAGCAGGAGCAATGCTGGTGAGGTAAATGGACCAAACGTCATCCACAAAAATGTAAGAAACTGATGTCAGACTCAACACAAGTTCAAGTTACTGCTGCTGAGCAGGGAGGGGCCAGAGAGGAGCCTCCATCATGTGGAGCCCTCGGCGTCAGGAGGGGGAGGCCACCCCCACCCAACAGGGAGGAGCAGTCTAGCACCACCATAATGATAACTCGCCTGTACCAGACGACCTCAGGGTCTGTGAGGGCTGTATGCTAAAAGTAACTCAGCGAGATAAGACCGCCAAGACCATTAAGACCTTTAAAAACAACCAAAAGGACCTTTAGGTCGATCCTGAAACACACGGGGAGCCAATGCAGCCATCCTCCAAGCTGATCGAATCATGGGCTCGGTTGAGTTTAGAAATAAAAGAGCTACAGAATCTATTTCACAGCCACGTCTGCTGTATCTGCATTGTCTGAACATTTCAGTCATTGTCTAATCAAAGTCAGTATTCACCCCTCAGTGTTCTCATTGGATGAGGTTTGATCAGGATCAAAAGTGGCAGGCAGATCTGAAGTGTCTTTGCTTGTTCTGGTTCAGACTTTCCCACATGTTACTTCCAGAACGGTTCCGTGTAACAAACCATATAATCAGATTAACACAGATTTTAAGGATCCCCTAAGATAGTGAAGGAGTTGGGCAATACCATGTGATATAATAGGTCTTTTCTAGTAGCAGGCAGCTTGTGAAGCCTCGGGCCTCTGGCTCCGCTGCTCTCGGCTCCAGCCAGTATTCCTGCCCTGACCTTTGACTCACACCCAACCATACCCAACCTCTGCACAAGTATAATCACATTTGGCCTTGTAGTTTTGGTGTAATCTTGTTGATGCCTAAAATATCCCAAGGAATGCCGAATTATAGAGTGTAGGTCTAATATCTACCTTCAGATCTAACTGCTAATCAGCATGTTGCTTTGGAGAGCTCTCGGAGCAAAGAAACGCAGCGGAGATTGATCCTTAGTCTCATTTAAATCCAAGAAAAGGAAGTGGGAGCATGTGTGAGTAGACCTCAAGTCATTCTGGTGTAAAATTAAATGAGACTTACTGACGTAGTTCGGTCCCATATGTTGGCAACCTGTTGCCACAAAGTGCTGAGGTCTACTTCTGGTCTGTGGTTGAGTTTTACCTGTCTGTGTGTGAGAAAGTTGTTTCTTACTCTTTTTTTCCACTCACATAGTGTTTCTGAGCATATTTGTTCCACATGTGGCCTCAAGGTGCACTTCACCCTGACTCCACCACCTACCACCCACCAAACACAGGCTACGCCCTCACAGGCTCTCTCTGCAAGTAAAAATAAACCCTCAGCAGCTCGCAGTCAGAAACTGGGAGTTGTCATTAACCCCAAGCATATGAAAAATGACTAAATCCGTGTTAGAAATAAGCTACAGAAGAAAATGAAGTTGTTTGGACAACCGTTTAAATGTGCAGGTGTGTTTTATGGTTAAGTGAATTTGTGAAAGGGTGAGATATTTTGTACATATCACCGGTTCCCTGGAGGAGAAACCATGAAGCACCTGTCCATGAAATCAGAAGAACTGTGTCTTTATTTATTAACGGTTAAATATTCACTTTCTGAGTGAAAGGTTACAATATTTCTCATACTCATGATAATTAAGAAAAGCAATAAAATCCTTAAAAGTCATGTGTAGCTGACTAAAGTCTAATTTAAGGCAGTAAAAACCCATTTTAATCCAGTTCAATTAAACACAAACTAAAGAAGGCAGCAAGAGGACAGTCCCAGGTATAGGCAGAGAGGCCTGGAGGGATAAGTCACCGTTTAAGACCTTTAAAGTCTAATCTTGAAGAAAGAGAAGGTGTCTCCATCCCAGACCCAGACTGGAAGCTGGTTCCACAGTCGAAGACTCTGGTTCTCTGGACTCTGATTCAACAGTAAAGGAGCATAATAACTGGTTCCACCATAGAGGACTCTGGTAACTGGTTCCACCATAGAGGACTCTGGTAACTGGTTCCACAGTCGAGAACCTGGTAACTGGTTCCACCATAGAGGACTCTGGTAAATGGTTCCACAATAGGGGACCCTGGTATTTGGTTCAACAGTAAGCATGGAGTTCAACAGTAAGCATGGAGCATGATAACTGGTTCCACCATGGAGGACTCTGGTAACTTGTTCCACAGTCAAGAACCTGGTAACTGGTTCCACCATAGGGGACTCTGGTAACTGGTTCCACCATAGAGGACTCTGCTAACTGGTTCCACCATAGAGGTGTCTGGTAACTTGTTCCACCATAGAGGACTCTGGTAACTGGTTCCACCATAGAGGACTCCGGTAACTGGTTCAACAGTAAAGGAGCATAATAACTAGTTGCACCACAGAGGACTCTGGTAACTGCTCCACCATAGAGGACTCTGTTAACTGGTTCCACAGTAACGGAGCATAATAATTGGTTCCACAGTCGAGGACCCTGGTAATTGGTTCACCATAGAGGACTCTGGTAATTGGTTGACCATAGAGGACTCTGGTAACTGGTTCTACCATAGAGGACTCTGGTAACTGGTTCAACAGTAAAGGAGCATAATAACTGGTTCCACCATAGAGGACTCTGGTAACTGGTTCCACAGTCGAGGACCTGGTAACTGGTTCCACAGAAACGGATCATAATAATTGGTTCCACAGTCGAGGAGTCTGGTAATTTGTTCACCATAGAGGACTCTGGTAATTGGTTCACCATAGAGGACTCTGGTAACTTGTTCCACCATAGAGGACTCTGGTAACTGGTTCCACCATAGAGGACTCCGGTAACTGGTTCAACAGTAAAGGAGCATAATAACTAGTTGCACCACAGAGGACTCTGGTAACTGCTCCACCATAGAGGACTCTGTTAACTGGTTCCACAGTAACGGAGCATAATAATTGGTTCCACAGTCGAGGACCCTGGTAATTGGTTCACCATAGAGGACTCTGGTAATTGGTTGACCATAGAGGACTCTGGTAACTGGTTCTACCATAGAGGACTCTGGTAACTGGTTCCACCATAGAGGACTCTGGTAACTGGTTCCACAGTCGAGAACCTGGTAACTGGTTCCACCATAGAGGACTCTGGTAAATGGTTCCACAATAGGGGACCCTGGTATTTGGTTCAACAGTAAAGGAGCATAATAACTGGTTCCACTATAGAGGACTCTGGTAACTGGTTCCACAGTAGAGGAGCATAATAACTGGCTCCACCATAGAGGACTCTGGTAACTGATTCCACCATAGCGGACTCTGGTAACTGGTTCCACCATAGAGGACTCTGGTAACTGGTTCCACAGTCGAGGACCTGGTAACTGGTTCCACAGTAACGGAGCATAATAATTGGTTCCACAGTCAAGGACTCTGGTAATTGGTTCACAATAGAGGACTCTGGTAATTGGTTCACCATAGAGGACTCTTGTAACTGGCTCCACAATAGAGGACTCTGATAAATGGTTCCACAATATGGAACCCTGGTAACTGTTTCAACAGTAAAGGAGCATAATAACTGGTTCCACTATAGAGGACTCTGGTAACTGCTTCCAGCATAGAGGACTCTGGTAACTGGTTCCACAGTCGAGAACCAGGTAAGTGGTTCCACCTTAGAGAACTCTGGTAACTGGTTCCACCATAGAGGACTCTGCTAACTGGTTCCACCATAGAGGTGTCTGGTAACTTGTTCCACCATAGAGGACTCTGGTAACTGGTTCCACCATAGAGGACTCCGGTAACTGGTTCAACAGTAAAGGAGCATAATAACTAGTTGCACCACAGAGGACTCTGGTAACTGCTCCACCATAGAGGACTCTGTTAACTGGTTCCACAGTAACGGAGCATAATAATTGGTTCCACAGTCGAGGACCCTGGTAATTGGTTCACCATAGAGGACTCTGGTAATTGGTTGACCATAGAGGACTCTGGTAACTGGTTCTACCATAGAGGACTCTGGTAACTGGTTCAACAGTAAAGGAGCATAATAACTGGTTCCACCATAGAGGACTCTGGTAACTGGTTCCACAGAAACGGATCATAATAATTGGTTCCACAGTCAAGGAGTCTGGTAATTTGTTCACCATAGAGGACTCTGGTAATTGGTTCACCACAGAGGACTCTGGTAACTGGTTCCACAATAGAGGACTCTGGTAAATGGTTCCACAATAGGGGACCCTGGTAACTCGTTCAACAGTAAAGGAGCAAAATAACTGGTTCCACCATAGAGGACTCTGGTAACTGGTTTCACCATAGAGGACTCTGGTAACTGGTTCAACAGAAAAGGAGCATAATAACGGGTTCCACCATAGAGGACTCTGGTATCTGGTTCCACAGTAGAGAAGTGTGGTAACTGATATCACAGTAAAGACGCCTAATAACTGGTTCCACAGTCAAGGACTCTGGTAATTTGTTCACCATAGAGGACTCTGGTAATTGGTTCACCATAGAGGACTCTGGTAACTGGCTCCACAATAGAGGACTCTGGTAAATGGTTCCACAATATGGAACCCTGGTAACTGTTTCAACAGTAAAGGAGCATAATAACTGGTTCCACTATAGAGGACTCTGGTAACTGCTTCCAGCATAGAGGACTCTGGAAACTGGTTCCACAATAGGGGACCCTGGTATTTGGTTCAACAGTAAAGGAGCATAATAACTGGTTCCACTATAGAGGACTCTGGTAACTGGTTCCACAGTAAAGGAGCATAATAACTGGTTCCACTATAGAGGACTCTGGTAACTGGTTCCACAATAGGGGACCCTGGTATTTGGTTCAACAGTAAAGGAGCATAATAACTGGTTCCACTATAGAGGACTCTGGTAACTGCTTCCAGCATAGAGGACTCTGGTAACTGGTTCTACCATAGAGAACTCCGGTAATTGGTTCACCATAGAGGACTCTGGTAACTGGTTCCACAATAGGGGACCCTGGTATTTGGTTCAACAGTAAAGGAGCATAATAACTGGTTCCACTATAGAGGACTCTGGTAACTGGTTCCACAGTAGAGGAGCATAATAACTGGCTCCACCATAGAGGACTCTGGTAACTGGTTCCACCATAGCAGACTCTGGTAACTGGTTCCACCATAGAGGACTCTGGTATCTGGTTCCACAGTAGAGAAGTGTGGTAACTGATATCACAGTAAAGACGCCTAATAACTGGTTCCACAGTCAAGGACTCTGGTAATTGGTTCACCATAGAGGACTCTGGTAATTGGTTCACCATAGAGGACTCTGGTAACTGGCTCCACAATAGAGGACTCTGGTAAATGGTTCCACAATATGGAACCCTGGTAACTGTTTCAACAGTAAAGGAGCATAATAACTGGTTCCACTATAGAGGACTCTGGTAACTGCTTCCAGCATAGAGGACTCTGGTAACTGGTTCTACCATAGAGGACTCCGGTAATTGGTTCACCATAGAGGACTCTGGTAACTGGTTCCACAATAGGGGACCCTGGTATTTGGTTCAACAGTAAAGGAGCATAATAACTGGTTCCACTATAGAGGACTCTGGTAACTGGTTCCACAGTAGAGGAGCATAATAACTGGCTCCACCATAGAGGACTCTGGTAACTGGTTCCACCATAGCAGACTCTGGTAACTGGTTCCACCATAGAGGACTCTGGTAACTGGTTCCACAGTCGAGGACCTGGTAACTGGTTCCACAGTAATGGAGCATAATAATTGGTTCCACAGTCAAGGACTCTGGTAATTGGTTCACCATAGAGGACTCTGGTAATTGGTTCACCATAGAGGACTCTTGTAACTGGCTCCACAATAGAGGACTCTGGTAAATGGTTCCACAATATGGAACCCTGGTAACTGTTTCAACAGTAAAGGAGCATAATAACTGGTTCCACTATAGAGGACTCTGGTAACTGCTTCCAGCATAGAGGACTCTGGTAACTGGTTCCACAGTCGAGAACCAGGTAAGTGGTTCCACCTTAGAGAACTCTGGTAACTGGTTCAACAGTAAAGGAGCATAATAACTGGTTCCACCATGGAGGACTCTGGTAACTGGTTCCACAGTCAAGAACCTGGTAACTGGTTCCACCATAGGGGACTCTGGTAACTGGTTCCACCATAGAGGACTCTGCTAACTGGTTCCACCATAGAGGTGTCTGGTAACTTGTTCCACCATAGAGGACTCTGGTAACTGGTTCCACCATAGAAGACTCCGGTAACTGGTTCAACAGTAAAGGAGCATAATAACTAGTTGCACCACAGAGGACTCTGGTAACTGCTCCACCATAGAGGACTCTGTTAACTGGTTCCACAGTAACGGAGCATAATAATTGGTTCCACAGTCGAGGACCCTGGTAATTGGTTCACCATAGAGGACTCTGGTAATTGGTTCACCATAGAGGACTCTGGTAACTGGTTCTACCATAGAGGACTCTGGTAACTGGTTCAACAGTAAAGGAGCATAATA
The DNA here is from genome assembly GCA_014839995.1 of Xenentodon cancila. Lineage (NCBI taxonomy): Eukaryota > Metazoa > Chordata > Actinopteri > Beloniformes > Belonidae > Xenentodon > Xenentodon cancila. Next base: position 3,229,318 of record CM026216.1, on the reverse strand, counting down.
ACTGGTTCCACCATAGAGGACTCTGGTAACTGGTTCCACAGTCGAGGACCTGGTAATGGGTTCCACAGAAACGGATCATAATAATTGGTTCCACAGTCGAGGAGTCTGGTAATTTGTTCACCATAGAGGACTCTGGTAATTGGTTCACCATAGAGGACTCTGGTAACTTGTTCCACCATAGAGGACTCTGGTAACTGGTTCCACCATAGAGGACTCCGGTAACTGGTTCAACAGTAAAGGAGCATAATAACTAGTTGCACCACAGAGGACTCTGGTAACTGCTCCACCATAGAGGACTCTGTTAACTGGTTCCACAGTAACGGAGCATAATAATTGGTTCCACAGTCGAGGACCCTGGTAATTGGTTCACCATAGAGGACTCTGGTAATTGGTTCACCATAGAGGACTCTGGTAACTGGTTCTACCATAGAGGACTCTGGTAACTGGTTCAACAGTAAAGGAGCATAATAACTGGTTCCACCATAGAGGACTCTGGTAACTGGTTCAACAGTAAAGGAGCATAATAACTGGTTCCACCATAGAGGACTCTGTTAACTGGTTCCACAGTAACGGAGCATAATAATTGGTTCCACAGTCGAGGACCCTGGTAATTGGTTCACCATAGAGGACTCTGGTAACTGGTTCTACCATAGAGGACTCTGGTAACTGGTTCAACAGTAAAGGAGCATAATAACTGGTTCCACCATAGAGGACTCTGGTAACTGGTTCCACAGTCGAGGACCTGGTAACTGGTTCCACAGAAACGGATCATAATAATTGGTTCCACAGTCGAGGAGTCTGGTAATTTGTTCACCATAGAGGACTCTGGTAATTGGTTCACCATATAGGACTCTGGTAACTGGTTCTACCATAGAGGACTCTGGTAACTGGTTCAACAGTAAAGGAGCATAATAACTGGTTCCACCATAGAGGACTCTGTTAACTGGTTCCACAGTAACGGAGCATAATAATTGGTTCCACAGTCGAGGACCCTGGTAATTGGTTCACCATAGAGGACTCTGGTAATTGGTTCACCATAGAGGACTCTGGTAACTGGTTCTACCATAGAGGACTCTGGTAACTGGTTCAACAGTAAAGGAGCATAATAACTGGTTCCACCATAGAGGACTCTGGTAACTGGTTCCACAGTCGAGGACCTGGTAACTGGTTCCACAGAAACGGATCATAATAATTGGTTCCACAGTCGAGGAGTCTGGTAATTTGTTCACCATAGAGGACTCTGGTAATTGGTTCACCATAGAGGACTCTGGTAACTTGTTCCACCATAGAGGACTCTGGTAACTGGTTCCACCATAGAGGACTCCGGTAACTGGTTCAACAGTAAAGGAGCATAATAACTAGTTGCACCACAGAGGACTCTGGTAACTGCTCCACCATAGAGGACTCTGTTAACTGGTTCCACGGTAACGGAGCATAATAATTGGTTCCACAGTCGAGGACCCTGGTAATTGGTTCACCATAGAGGACTCTGGTAATTGGTTGACCATAGAGGACTCTGGTAACTGGTTCTACCATAGAGGACTCTGGTAACTGGTTCAACAGTAAAGGAGCATAATAACTGGTTCCACCATAGAGGACTCTGGTAATTGGTTCACCATAGAGGACTCTGGTAATTGGTTCACCATAGAGGACTCTGGTAACTGGCTCCACAATAGAGGACTCTGGTAAATGGTTCCACAATATGGAACCCTGGTAACTGTTTCAACAGTAAAGGAGCATAATAACTGGTTCCACTATAGAGGACTCTGGTAACTGCTTCCAGCATAGAGGACTCTGGTAACTGGTTCTACCATAGAGGACTCCGGTAATTGGTTCACCATAGAGGACTCTGGTAACTGGTTCCACAATAGGGGACCCTGGTATTTGGTTCAACAGTAAAGGAGCATAATAACTGGTTCCACTATAGAGGACTCTGGTAACTGGTTCCACAGTAGAGGAGCATAATAACTGGCTCCACCATAGAGGACTCTGGTAACTGGTTCCACCATAGCAGACTCTGGTAACTGGTTCCACCATAGAGGACTCTGGTAACTTGTTCCACAGTCAAGAACCTGGTAACTGGTTCCACCATAGGGGACTCTGGTAACTGGTTCCACCATAGAGGACTCTGCTAACTGGTTCCACCATAGAGGTGTCTGGTAACTTGTTCCACCATAGAGGACTCTGGTAACTGGTTCCACCATAGAGGACTCCGGTAACTGGTTCAACAGTAAAGGAGCATAATAACTAGTTGCACCACAGAGGACTCTGGTAACTGCTCCACCATAGAGGACTCTGTTAACTGGTTCCACAGTAACGGAGCATAATAATTGGTTCCACAGTCGAGGACCCTGGTAATTGGTTCACCATAGAGGACTCTGGTAATTGGTTCACCATAGAGGACTCTGGTAACTGGTTCTACCATAGAGGACTCTGGTAACTGGTTCAACAGTAAAGGAGCATAATAACTGGTTCCACCATAGAGGACTCTGGTAACTGGTTCCACAGTCGAGGACCTGGTAACTGGTTCCACAGAAACGGATCATAATAATTGGTTCCACAGTCGAGGAGTCTGGTAATTTGTTCACCATAGAGGACTCTGGTAATTGGTTCACCATAGAGGACTCTGGTAACTTGTTCCACCATAGAGGACTCTGGTAACTGGTTCCACCATAGAGGACTCCGGTAACTGGTTCAACAGTAAAGGAGCATAATAACTAGTTGCACCACAGAGGACTCTGGTAACTGCTCCACCATAGAGGACTCTGTTAACTGGTTCCAAAGTAACGGAGCATAATAATTGGTTCCACAGTCGAGGACCCTGGTAATTGGTTCACCATAGAGGACTCTGGTAATTGGTTGACCATAGAGGACTCTGGTAACTGGTTCTACCATAGAGGACTCTGGTAACTGGTACAACAGTAAAGGAGCATAATAACTGGTTCCACCATAGAGGACTCTGGTAACTGGTTCCACCATAGAGGACTCTGGTAACTGGTTCCACAGTCGAGAACCTGGTAACTGGTTCCACCATAGAGGACTCTGGTAAATGGTTCCACAATAGGGGACCCTGGTATTTGGTTCAACAGTAAAGGAGCATAATAACTGGTTCCACTATAGAGGACTCTGGTAACTGGTTCCACAGTAGAGGAGCATAATAACTGGCTCCACCATAGAGGACTCTGGTAACTGATTCCACCATAGCGGACTCTGGTAACTGGTTCCACCATAGAGGACTCTGGTAACTGGTTCCACAGTCGAGGACCTGGTAACTGGTTCCACAGTAACGGAGCATAATAATTGGTTCCACAGTCAAGGACTCTGGTAATTGGTTCACAATAGAGGACTCTGGTAATTGGTTCACCATAGAGGACTCTTGTAACTGGCTCCACAATAGAGGACTCTGGTAAATGGTTCCACAATATGGAACCCTGGTAACTGTTTCAACAGTAAAGGAGCATAATAACTGGTTCCACTATAGAGGACTCTGGTAACTGCTTCCAGCATAGAGGACTCTGGTAACTGGTTCCACAGTCGAGAACCAGGTAAGTGGTTCCACCTTAGAGAACTCTGGTAACTGGTTCAACAGTAAAGGAGCATAATAACTGGTTCCACCATGGAGGACTCTGGTAACTGGTTCCACAGTCAAGAACCTGGTAACTGGTTCCACCATAGGGGACTCTGGTAACTGGTTCCACCATAGAGGACTCTGCTAACTGGTTCCACCATAGAGGTGTCTGGTAACTTGTTCCACCATAGAGGACTCTGGTAACTGGTTCCACCATAGAGGACTCCGGTAACTGGTTCAACAGTAAAGGAGCATAATAACTAGTTGCACCACAGAGGACTCTGGTAACTGCTCCACCATAGAGGACTCTGTTAACTGGTTCCACAGTAACGGAGCATAATAATTGGTTCCACAGTCGAGGACCCTGGTAATTGGTTCACCATAGAGGACTCTGGTAATTGGTTGACCATAGAGGACTCTGGTAACTGGTTCTACCATAGAGGACTCTGGTAACTGGTTCAACAGTAAAGGAGCATAATAACTGGTTCCACCATAGAGGACTCTGGTAACTGGTTCCACAGAAACGGATCATAATAATTGGTTCCACAGTCAAGGAGTCTGGTAATTTGTTCACCATAGAGGACTCTGGTAATTGGTTCACCACAGAGGACTCTGGTAACTGGTTCCACAATAGAGGACTCTGGTAAATGGTTCCACAATAGGGGACCCTGGTAACTCGTTCAACAGTAAAGGAGCAAAATAACTGGTTCCACCATAGAGGACTCTGGTAACTGGTTTCACCATAGAGGACTCTGGTAACTGGTTCAACAGAAAAGGAGCATAATAACGGGTTCCACCATAGAGGACTCTGGTATCTGGTTCCACAGTAGAGAAGTGTGGTAACTGATATCACAGTAAAGACGCCTAATAACTGGTTCCACAGTCAAGGACTCTGGTAATTGGTTCACCATAGAGGACTCTGGTAATTGGTTCACCATAGAGGACTCTGGTAACTGGCTCCACAATAGAGGACTCTGGTAAATGGTTCCACAATATGGAACCCTGGTAACTGTTTCAACAGTAAAGGAGCATAATAACTGGTTCCACTATAGAGGACTCTGGTAACTGCTTCCAGCATAGAGGACTCTGGTAACTGGTTCTACCATAGAGGACTCCGGTAATTGGTTCACCATAGAGGACTCTGGTAACTGGTTCCACAATAGGGGACCCTGGTATTTGGTTCAACAGTAAAGGAGCATAATAACTGGTTCCACTATAGAGGACTCTGGTAACTGGTTCCACAGTAGAGGAGCATAATAACTGGCTCCACCATAGAGGACTCTGGTAACTGGTTCCACCATAGCAGACTCTGGTAACTGGTTCCACCATAGAGAACTCTGGTATCTGGTTCCACAGTAGAGAAGTGTGGTAACTGATATCACAGTAAAGACGCCTAATAACTGGTTCCACAGTCAAGGACTCTGGTAATTGGTTCACCATAGAGGACTCTGGTAATTGGTTCACCCTAGAGGACTCTGGTAACTGGCTCCACAATAGAGGACTCTGGTAAATGGTTCCACAATATGGAACCCTGGTAACTGTTTCAACAGTAAAGGAGCATAATAACTGGTTCCACTATAGAGGACTCTGGTAACTGCTTCCAGCATAGAGGACTCTGGTAACTGGTTCTACCATAGAGGACTCCGGTAATTGGTTCACCATAGAGGACTCTGGTAACTGGTTCCACAATAGGGGACCCTGGTATTTGGTTCAACAGTAAAGGAGCATAATAACTGGTTCCACTATAGAGGACTCTGGTAACTGGTTCCACAGTAGAGGAGCATAATAACTGGCTCCACCATAGAGGACTCTGGTAACTGGTTCCACCATAGCAGACTCTGGTAACTGGTTCCACCATAGAGGACTCTGGTAACTGGTTCCACAGTCGAGGACCTGGTAACTGGTTCCACAGTAATGGAGCATAATAATTGGTTCCACAGTCAAGGACTCTGGTAATTGGTTCACCATAGAGGACTCTGGTAATTGGTTCACCATAGAGGACTCTTGTAACTGGCTCCACAATAGAGGACTCTGGTAAATGGTTCCACAATATGGAACCCTGGTAACTGTTTCAACAGTAAAGGAGCATAATAACTGGTTCCACTATAGAGGACTCTGGTAACTGCTTCCAGCATAGAGGACTCTGGTAACTGGTTCCACAGTCGAGAACCAGGTAAGTGGTTCCACCTTAGAGAACTCTGGTAACTGGTTCAACTGTAAAGGAGCATAATAACTGGTTCCACCATGGAGGACTCTGGTAACTGGTTCCACAGTCAAGAACCTGGTAACTGGTTCCACCATAGGGGACTCTGGTAACTGGTTCCACCATAGAGGACTCTGCTAACTGGTTCCACCATAGAGGTGTCTGGTAACTTGTTCCACCATAGAGGACTCTGGTAACTGGTTCCACCATAGAGGACTCCGGTAACTGGTTCAACAGTAAAGGAGCATAATAACTAGTTGCACCACAGAGGACTCTGGTAACTGCTCCACCATAGAGGACTCTGTTAACTGGTTCCACAGTAACGGAGCATAATAATTGGTTCCACAGTCGAGGACCCTGGTAATTGGTTCACCATAGAGGACTCTGGTAATTGGTTCACCATAGAGGACTCTGGTAACTGGTTCTACCATAGAGGACTCTGGTAACTGGTTCAACAGTAAAGGAGCATAATAACTGGTTCCACCATAGAGGACTCTGGTAACTGGTTCCACAGTCGAGGACCTGGTAACTGGTTCCACAGAAACGGATCATAATAATTGGTTCCACAGTCGAGGAGTCTGGTAATTTGTTCACCATAGAGGACTCTGGTAATTGGTTCACCATAGAGGACTCTGGTAACTTGTTCCACCATAGAGGACTCTGGTAACTGGTTCCACCATAGAGGACTCCGGTAACTGGTTCAACAGTAAAGGAGCATAATAACTAGTTGCACCACAGAGGACTCTGGTAACTGCTCCACCATAGAGGACTCTGTTAACTGGTTCCACAGTAACGGAGCATAATAATTGGTTCCACAGTCGAGGACCCTGGTAATTGGTTCACCATAGAGGACTCTGGTAATTGGTTCACCATAGAGGACTCTGGTAACTGGTTCTACCATAGAGGACTCTGGTAACTGGTTCAACAGTAAAGGAGCATAATAACTGGTTCCACCATAGAGGACTCTGGTAACTGGTTCAACAGTAAAGGAGCATAATAACTGGTTCCACCATAGAGGACTCTGTTAACTGGTTCCACAGTAACGGAGCATAATAATTGGTTCCACAGTCGAGGACCCTGGTAATTGGTTCACCATAGAGGACTCTGGTAACTGGTTCTACCATAGAGGACTCTGGTAACTGGTTCAACAGTAAAGGAGCATAATAACTGGTTCCACCATAGAGGACTCTGGTAACTGGTTCCACAGTCGAGGACCTGGTAACTGGTTCCACAGAAACGGATCATAATAATTGGTTCCACAGTCGAGGAGTCTGGTAATTTGTTCACCGTAGAGGACTCTGGTAATTGGTTCACCATATAGGACTCTGGTAACTGGTTCTACCATAGAGGACTCTGGTAACTGGTTCAACAGTAAAGGAGCATAATAACTGGTTCCACCATAGAGGACTCTGTTAACTGGTTCCACAGTAACGGAGCATAATAATTGGTTCCACAGTCGAGGACCCTGGTAATTGGTTCACCATAGAGGACTCTGGTAATTGGTTGACCATAGAGGACTCTGGTAACTGGTTCTACCATAGAGGACTCTGGTAACTGGTTCAACAGTAAAGGAGCATAATAACTGGTTCCACCATAGAGGACTCTGGTAACTGGTTCCACAGTCGAGGACCTGGTAACTGGTTCCACAGAAACGGATCATAATAATTGGTTCCACAGTCGAGGAGTCTGGTAATTTGTTCACCATAGAGGACTCTGGTAATTGGTTCACCATAGAGGACTCTGGTAACTTGTTCCACCATAGAGGACTCTGGTAACTGGTTCCACCATAGAGGACTCCGGTAACTGGTTCAACAGTAAAGGAGCATAATAACTAGTTGCACCACAGAGGACTCTGGTAACTGCTCCACCATAGAGGACTCTGTTAACTGGTTCCACAGTAACGGAGCATAATAATTGGTTCCACAGTCGAGGACCCTGGTAATTGGTTCACCATAGAGGACTCTGGTAATTGGTTCACCATAGAGGACTCTGGTAACTGGTTCTACCATAGAGGACTCTGGTAACTGGTTCAACAGTAAAGGAGCATAATAACTGGTTCCACCATAGAGGACTCTGGTAATTGGTTCACCATAGAGGACTCTGGTAATTGGTTCACCATAGAGGACTCTGGTAACTGGCTCCACAATAGAGGACTCTGGTAAATGGTTCCACAATATGGAACCCTGGTAACTGTTTCAACAGTAAAGGAGCATAATAACTGGTTCCACTATAGAGGACTCTGGTAACTGCTTCCAGCATAGAGGACTCTGGAAACTGGTTCTACCATAGAGGACTCCGGTAATTGGTTCACCATAGAGGACTCCGGTAACTGGTTCCACAATAGGGGACCCTGGTATTTGGTTCAACAGTAAAGGAGCATAATAACTGGTTCCACTATAGAGGACTCTGGTAACTGGTTCCACACTAGAGGAGCATAATAACTGGCTCCACCATAGAGGACTCTGGTAACTGGTTCCACCATAGCAGACTCTGGTAACTGGTTCCACCATAGAGGACTCTGGTAACTGGTTCCACAGTCGAGGACCTGGTAACTGGTTCCACAGTAACGGAGCATAATAATTGGTTCCACAGTCAAGGACTCTGGTAATTGGTTCACCATAGAGGACTCTGGTAATTGGTTCACCATAGAGGACTCTTGTAACTGGCTCCACAATAGAGGACTCTGGTAAATGGTTCCACAATATGGAACCCTGGTAACTGTTTCAACAGTAAAGGAGCATAATAACTGGTTCCACTATAGAGGACTCTGGTAACTGCTTCCAGCATAGAGGACTCTGGTAACTGGTTCCACAGTCGAGAACCAGGTAAGTGGTTCCACCTTAGAGAACTCTGGTAACTGGTTCAACAGTAAAGGAGCATAATAACTGGTTCCACCATGGAGGACTCTGGTAACTGGTTCCACATTCAAGAACCTGGTAACTGGTTCCACCATAGGGGACTCTGGTAACTGGTTCCACCATAGAGGACTCTGCTAACTGGTTCCACCATAGAGGTGTCTGGTAACTTGTTCCACCATAGAGGACTCTGGTAACTGGTTCCACCATAGAGGACTCCGGTAACTGGTTCAACAGTAAAGGAGCATAATAACTAGTTGCACCACAGAGGACTCTGGTAACTGCTCCACCATAGAGGACTCTGTTAACTGGTTCCACAGTAACGGAGCATAATAATTGGTTCCACAGTCGAGGACCCTGGTAATTGGTTCACCATAGAGGACTCTGGTAATTGGTTCACCATAGAGGACTCTGGTAACTGGTTCTACCATAGAGGACTCTGGTAACTGGTTCAACAGTAAAGGAGCATAATAACTGGTTCCACCATAGAGGACTCTGGTAACTGGTTCCACAGTCGAGGACCTGGTAACTGGTTCCACAGAAACGGATCATAATAATTGGTTCCACAGTCGAGGAGTCTGGTAATTTGTTCACCATAGAGGACTCTGGTAATTGGTTCACCATAGAGGACTCTGGTAACTTGTTCCACCATAGAGGACTCTGGTAACTGGTTCCACCATAGAGGACTCCGGTAACTGGTTCAACAGTAAAGGAGCATAATAACTAGTTGCACCACAGAGGACTCTGGTAACTGCTCCACCATAGAGGACTCTGTTAACTGGTTCCACAGTAACGGAGCATAATAATTGGTTCCACAGTCGAGGACCCTGGTAATCTGTTCACCATAGAGGACTCTGGTAATTGGTTCACCATAGAGGACTCTGGTAACTGGTTCTACCATAGAGGACTCTGGTAACTGGTTCAACAGTAAAGGAGCATAATAACTGGTTCCACCATAGAGGACTCTGGTAACTGGTTCCACAGTCGAGGACCTGGTAACTGGTTCCACAGAAACGGATCATAATAATTGGTTCCACAGTCGAGGAGTCTGGTAATTTGTTCACCATAGAGGACTCTGGTAATTGGTTCACCATAGAGGACTCTGGTAACTTGTTCCACCATAGAGGACTCTGGTAACTGGTTCCACCATAGAGGACTCCGGTAACTGGTTCAACAGTAAAGGAGCATAATAACTAGTTGCACCACAGAGGACTCTGGTAACTGCTCCACCATAGAGGACTCTGTTAACTGGTTCCACAGTAACGGAGCATAATAATTGGTTCCACAGTCGAGGACCCTGGTAATTGGTTCACCATAGAGGACTCTGGTAATTGGTTGACCATAGAGGACTCTGGTAACTGGTTCTACCATAGAGGACTCTGGTAACTGGTTCAACAGTAAAGGAGCATAATAACTGGTTCCACCATAGAGGACTCTGGTAATTGGTTCACCATAGAGGACTCTGGTAATTGGTTCACCATAGAGGACTCTGGTAACTGGCTCCACAATAGAGGACTCTGGTAAATGGTTCCACAATATGGAACCCTGGTAACTGTTTCAACAGTAAAGGAGCATAATAACTGGTTCCACTATAGAGGACTCTGGTAACTGCTTCCAGCATAGAGGACTCTGGTAACTGGTTCTACCATAGAGGACTCCGGTAATTGGTTCACCATAGAGGACTCTGGTAACTGGTTCCACAATAGGGGACCCTGGTATTTGGTTCAACAGTAAAGGAGCATAATAACTGGTTCCACTATAGAGGACTCTGGTAACTGGTTCCACAGTAGAGGAGCATAATAACTGGCTCCACCATAGAGGACTCTGGTAACTGGTTCCACCATAGCAGACTCTGGTAACTGGTTCCACCATAGAGGACTCTGGTAACTGGTTCCACAGTCGAGGACCTGGTAACTGGTTCCACAGTAACGGAGCATAATAATTGGTTCCACAGTCAAGGACTCTGGTAATTGGTTCACCATAGAGGACTCTGGTAATTGGTTCACCATAGATGACTCTGGTAAATGGTTCCACAATAGGGGACCCTGGTAACTGGTTCAACAGTAAAGGAGCATAATAACGGGTTCCACCATAGAGGACTCTGGTATCTGGTTCCACAGTAGAGAAGTGTGGTAACTGGTATCACAGTAAAGACGCCTAATAACTGGTTCCACAGTCGAGGAGTGTGGTAACTGGTTCCACCATAGAGGACTTTGGTAACTGGTTCCACCATAGATGACTCTGGTAACTGGTTTCACCATAGATGACTCTGGCAACTGGTTCAAGAGTAAAGGAGCATAATAACTTGTTCCACCATAGAGGACTCTTGTAAATGGTTCCACCATAGATGACTCTGGTAACTGGTTCAACAGTAAAGGAGCATAATAACTGGTTCCACCATAGAGGACTCTGGTAACTGGTTCCACCATAGAGGACTCTGGTAACTGGTTCTACCATAGAAGAGTCTGGTAAGTGGTTCCACCATAGGGGAGTCTGGTAGCTGGTTCCCACATAGGGGAGTCTGGTAACTGGTTCCACAGTAGAGGAGTGTGGTAAATGGTTCCACCATAGAGGACTCTGGTAACTGGTTCTACCATAGAAGAGTCTGGTAACTGGTTCCATAGTAGAGGAGTGTGGTAAATGGTTCCACCATAGAGGACTCTGGTAACTGGTTCTACCATAGAACACCTTCTACAGAGGCACCATCGAGAGCATCCTGACCAGCTGCATCACCATGTGGTACAGATCCTGCACCGCAACCTGCCGCAAGTCTCTTCAGCGCGTCGTGAGAGCAGCTAAGAAGATCGTTGGTGTCTCTCCCCTCACTTCAGGACATTTACAGCAGCCGTCTGACTCGCAAAGCCCTCAGCATTGTGAGAGACCCCACCCACCCGTCACACAGCCTCTTCAGTCTGCTGCCATCAGGGAGGAGGCTGCGGACCCTCCGGGCCAGAACCAGCCGACTGAAGGACAGCTTCGTCCACCAGGCCGTCAGGACGCTGAACACTCTCCCTGCTCTTCCACCGTTTCCCGCCTTGCCCCCCCCTCACTCACTCTGATCTCAGTATCTGCATCAGGCACTTTTGGCAGAACTGGACCGCTTGCTTTGCACCATGTCACTTTAATCGAACCGAAAAACTGTTGTACAAATGTCATGACATAACTTGTTTCTTGTCTCTTTTTAACTTGCACTTTGTGTTTAAAATGTATTTATTGTGTAGCACCGAGGGTTTGAGAGTAACGTAATTTCGATTCTCTGTATGTGTCTCACATGTAGTAGAATTGACAATAAACTTGACTCTGACTCTGACTCTGAGAAGAGTCTGGTAACTGGTTCCATAGTAGAGGAGTGTGGTAAATGGTTCACCAGTAGAGGAGTGTGGTAAATGGTTCCACCATAGAGGAGTCTGGTAACTGGTTCCACAGTAGAGGAGTGTGGTAAATGGTTCCACCATAGAGGACTTTAGTAACTGGTTGTACCATAGAGGAGTCTGGTAACTGGTTCCACAGTAGAGGATTCTGGTAACTGGTTCACCAGTAGAGGAGTGTGGTAAATGGTTCCACCATAGAGGAGTCTGGTAACTGGTTCCACAGTAGAGGAGTGTGGTAAATGGTTCCACCATAGAGGAGTCTGGTAACTGGTTGTACCATAGAGGATTCTGGTAACTGGTCCCACAACACCGCCGTCTTGATCACTGGAGCCTGAAACCTTCACCTTGTGGAACTCGTTATCATCCTGAATTGTTTTTCTAGAGCACTTCAAGTCCTTGTCTGATTCACCAATCCCAGATCATTTGATCATTGCTGGAGGACAACAAACACGCTTAAGGACCCTGCTGCTGCCTGTATGTGCAGGAGGAGAGACATCTGTCTGGCCCCTGGATTTCAGCTAGATGAGGACTGGTTGTTTGGTTGCAACCGGGTAGAGACATGGGCGATGTGAAAGGTTAGTTAATGGAATTATGTTTCAGAGGATCAGCAGCAAGACCTTAGGAAAAACTGGATCTGTAAACGGAAGGGGGGCGTTGAAAACCGCGAGCATGGCTGGCGACGTGCTATCGTGTGGAAGGAGATGTTTTTTTCAACATGGAACTGAAATGCCAGTGTGGAAATAAGTTACTTCAAAATGACTGTACGTCAAACTGTACGTGAATCCTAACTTGAACACGTGTTTCCGTCCTCATGAGAACATTCAGTTTGTGAGCACAGTACGAGCTCCGTCTAAGTTTTATTCTACTTTGAGCAGTGTTGTCATCTGAAGCCTCGTCAGACACCTGGAGATCCCGCAGTAGATCAATATGAACAGAGGGATCTACGGGGTGACAACAGCAAACCACATGTTTTTGTTTCTTACCCGTGGCGCCTGACGCCAACACACTCAATGGGCCTCCTTTCTTCTCTCAGAACAATCCAAGGCCCCGTAAAGGTTTGTATGTGTGTTTGCATGTGTCATGTCAACTAGTGAGTAGAAACACATACTATAGACGAGTAGCTGCTGTGAACTTGATAGATGTTGTTTGCTTTGGGAAACACAAGGTTTTCATTCACACCATCTCAATGACCTCAGAGTGCACGTGTGTTTGTGTGCGTATGTGTGTTTCTACACACTGACAGGTGGTGAAAAGCCGAGCGCTGCTGCCAGAGGGACGTGCACACACACAAGACACATACCTGTACTCCTAATCGCCTTGGTTACGGCGCAGGTGGAAATCTCACACTCCATACCTGACAAGTGTCAGCTCAACTGTCTTTCACTGCATTCAGCCACTTTACGGTTTTTGACCAATCACGAGGAGGCAAAGACCTTTAATTCACTAGCGTGTGAAATGGATTTACATTTGCATAAACACTACAAAATGCAACTACGTTCGACTTAAAAAGATGAGTTCTAGACCATGTAAGATTTATTATTGATATATATTTTATAATGCCAAAAAATGCATTATGATATCTTTATTTAATCTTCTCTCCAGTGTTGGAGTCCATCGTAGACGTGGAATCGTGGAGGTCCTCACCCTTACCGAGTCCTGGACGGAGCATGCGGGTTCGGCCGACCGCTCCGCATGTGCTTTGTGGACTCGAGGTTTCTATGAGACCTGCTCCACTATTTCGGCTCGCTGGGCTGTTGGTGGACCATGCAGTTCCTACAAACACAGAGTTCAGTCCGCGTTGCCAGCCACGAGTCGGGGTTGTTGCCTTTTTTAAAAATGTGTTTTACATTCTCTTGTTGAAAGGCATGGACATCCCTGAGATATCCTGCAGGCTCGAAAGTCGGTGTTCTTTCTGCATTAATGCTGCCATCCCAGAAGTGGAAACGTGTTTTTATCGGCTACAGATGATCGCTGACTCCTGATACTGTCCGAGGGATCAGACATCACAGGTGTCCAGGTCAGACTTGGGCCCTTGTCCTTCTATTCCCTGAAGAGTCCTTGACTCTTTTAATGATATTTGCAGTCTAGTAGGAGAACGTAGTCCATCTTTGCTCCCCAAGGACACAGATTTTAATGAGCGTTGGGTTTGTACCAAAATTAAAGTTACTACAATCAACCCAAGTCATTACCTCTTTGGAACAACCTCATCACTCTGTCATTCTTCTTCTTTTTTTCTTTAATTCCTTTTCCATGTCATCCCTGCTTTTCAGTATCATCATGTGGAGCTGTGTGTCGCCCTTGGATGACACTGAGCCATCCGTTAGTTGGGGTCCGACGGGCTCCCAGGGGCTCCCACTGGGTCCCAATAGATCCCACTGTACCCACAGGGTCCCACGGGGTCCCACGGGGTCCCACAGGTTCCCACGGACTCCCACTGGGTCCCACTGGGTCCCACTGGATCCCACTGTACCCACAGGGTCCCACGGGGTCCCACGGGGTCCCACGGGTTCCCACAGGTTCCCACAGGTTCCCACGGACTCCTACTGGGTCCCACAGGCTCCCACTGGGTCCCACTGGCTCCCACTGGGTCCCACTGGGTCCCACGGGCTCCCACTGGGTCCCACTGGGTCCCACGGACTCCCACTGGATCCCACTGGTTCCCACGGGCTCTCACTGGCTCCCACTGGCTCCCACGGGCTCCCACGGGCTCCCACTGGTTCCCACTGGGTCCCACTGGGTCCCACTGGGTCCCACGGACTCCCACGGACTCCCACTGGCTCCCACGGGCTCTCACTGGCTCCCACGGACTCCCACGGGCTCCCACTGGGTCCCACTGGGTCCCACTGGGTCCCATGGACTCCCACTGGCTCCCACGGGCTCTCACTGGCTCCCACTGGCTCCCACGGGCTCCCACGGGCTCCCACTGGTTCCCACTGGGTCCCACTGGGTCCCACTGGGTCCCACTGGGTCCCACGGACTCCCACGGACTCCCACTGGCTCCCACGGGCTCTCACTGGCTCCCACGGACTCCCACGGGCTCCCACTGGGTCCCACTGGGTCCCACTGGGTCCCATGGACTCCCACTGGCTCCCACGGGCTCTCACTGGCTCCCACTGGCTCCCACGGGCTCCCACGGGCTCCCACTGGGTCCCACTGGGTCCCACTGGGTCCCACGGACTCCCACGGACTCCCACGGACTCCCACTGGCTCCCACGGGCTCTCACTGGCTCCCACTGGCTCCCACTGGCTCCCACTGGGTCCCACTGGGTCCCACGGGGTCCTTGGCCTACCAGTGAAGTCTCATAATCGTACTACCTCCACTGTACTCTCATCTCTCTCTCTTTCCACGCATTTCTGAGCCTTCGTTACTTTTACTACATGTCACTAACATTTTCTTTCCGCATGTTTGTTTCTGGTTTTACAAACATGTCTTGTGTGTAATGTGTGTAATGTTGTGTTTGTGTGCTTGTTGTTGTTGACTCTGTCGCTCCTACTAAATCTTGGTCTCAGTCTGTTGTAGGTGACTTTTGTTTTTTGAACTGCGTTGTATTGCCAAGTGTTCACTCCGAGGGAATGGCCTCTTTATGTTTAAAATTAAATGTGACTGAAAAGAAACTTGCTTCCCATGTGTTATTTTATAGGTATCTGCGACTTGATCAGATCAAAACTTCAATAAAGTTCCGAAACGTGCCCCCATATACTGATCTAATTTAGAACCGCATGTATTCCACATGCAAGAATTCCCAAGCAGATATCTATAAATCTCCATAAAAAGTCAAATCAAACAACATCTGGTTAGCAGAGAAAGCAGCAGACCCAATGAAAAACAACAACAGTGGATTCATCAACCACTCAGACTGAGACAAAGGACCCTTGTGCAGAAACAGGGAGCCCGCTGGCCACAGCGCGACGAGCAGGACCTCCGGCCTCAAGGTTTCACTGCAGACAAGAGACTCTCTTTGACAGGCCTTTTCTTCTGCCAGACTGCTGGTCAGTGGGAAGATGCCACTGCGAGTGTTTAAATCATTTTCCAAAGTGAGACACAGGAAACAGCACAGAGGAGTACAGCAGCGGTGTGAACAACAGCTTGACGTCCAACTGAAGAATTAATTAACACATGTTTTAATGTGGCTATCTGTGTGGAAGATTACAAGGAAAGCCTGGAGACTCAGCAGGGGACTAGGGGCTCAAATGTAATCTACTCTGGTTGTTTGGAAAAGTGAAACCAAGAAAAGAAGGGAATATGGGATTCCAAAGTTTAAACCGAATATCATTAGGTCGTCATATTTCCGTGGATGGCAGACCAGTTACCCAGGAACAGGACGAGCTCCACGCGTGAAAGATCTGCATTTTCTTCCTTTTTTTAAAAAATGTACTAATAAATATTTTTATTGGATATTCTGTTTACATGCAATACTTGACTCATTCAGTTTCTCCTGACAGACTATTGGAAGGTAGCAGGATGTTTGTCCTGCAGTGCATGTTAGGAACAGCGACTAACTTGAACCAGAACAGCTTCCATGACTGAACCGGAGCTGCCATTTATGCCTTCCCACCCACTGTTAGAAGAGAAAGAAAGGAAAACACAAACAAACAAAACATTATCACTACTGAAGTTACAAATGAAGTAGGAGAAACTGAAACAAGACAATGAAACCAACTAGAGGACTGGATTTGTGTGTGGGGGTGGGTGGAGTCGGTGGGTGGTGGTGGGGGGGGGCATCTAGTCACTTTTTGGGTGAATAGAAGTTCTGTCTAAATGTTCTATGAAGGGCTGCCAGGTTTTGTTGAGAACAGTACCAGAGCCTGCAAGTGAGAATCTAACCCCCGCAAGCTTGATATGAGTTAGGACCCCCCTAACCCAGCTGTTGTGTGGAGGGGGTGGGGGTGGGCATGTACCCACTTTAACAAAATAAGTCCAGTAGAGTTGTAAATGCCAATACTCAGCGCTTTGTCACAGGCAGATTAGGTGTTGTAAGTGGGGGGAACCAATCAGGGCCAGCAGGGTTCAGGACTAAGATCCACATCGAGCACAAGTGTATCAAAGGTTTGGTACCAAAATCCAGCAGGGTTCAGACAGGACCAAAACATGTGTGTGAGTAGCAGGTGAATATATATATATATATATATATATATATATATATATATATATATATATATATATATATATACATATATATATATATATATATATATATATATATATATATATATATATATATATATATATATATATATATATATATATATGTGTGTGTGTGTGTGTGCAGCTATAAACAATGAGGTATACGTGTATATTGATATATATGTGCAGTGATCTATAGGCATGTGTACATATGTGTATTCATATTATTTGAATAGTTATTTATACATATGTGTGTGAATCTATTTAAGCACACGTATACATGAATGTATCATTGTATATTTGTATATATGTATTAATTATGTACTTGTGCCTATGTATCTTAAATTCATGCATAGTAAGACGATAATGTACTTTTAGATAGATGTCCACACATTGATCTTTGTTATATATATAAATATATGTGTGTGTGTGTATCTAAATATATTATTTATGTATCTATTTTGTTTCTTTCTTTTCGCCCTTTTTCTCTCTTCCTATAATGTACATGAATATGTACTAGTTAACGGAACATAGTCGATTTATATTAATATATGCTGATATGTATGACCAGTTAAAATACTTCTATGTATATTATATATATGACTTTTTAATACTGCCCCCCGACACCCCCAAACACTCAGATATTCTTACAGTAAAAACCATAGTAAACAGAAAGCTCCTCCCCCTTTTCTCTGTCCTCTCTTTGCTTGTAACACCTGATTGTCCTGTGCCGACTTTTACTCTTTAAAAAACACGTTATAGATTCATTTAAAAGCACATTACAACACAGACACCAGACTGCACCCATCACTGTCTCGTCTTTCTTTCTTGCTCTTTCATGTCCCACCTTTTTCCCAGTTTGTCCCACCGTCTTTCACCTTCCACACCTGGTGATTTTAACCCAGAGAGTGCAGACAGAGGAGACAATTAATGCATTTAAAGAGCTGATTACACAGAATTGGGAGTCAGTATTTAACGAAGACATCATTGATAAAGCATATAAAAAACTTTTTTGTATACTTCAAATTATTGTACGATAGGAATTGTCCAAAAAAGAAATACAATAAAAGAAATAAATATTCAGATACACCATGGATCACAAACGGATTGCAAAATGTATGTAAATAAAAGAACACACTCTATAAAGAATTACAACAATATAAAGCTGACCAAGCTGAGAGTAAATATAAAAACAATTTCATTCATTGTCATCATTATTAATATAAAGGATGTTTACAAATTTCAACAATTATTTTGTAAGTGTTGCACCAAAGCTGGCAGAAAAAACGTGCGATCCTGAATTAGCTGATGGATGGAGGGAGACATTAATAAATAGAAATCCAAATTCAATGTTTCTCTCAGCAGTGGAGGAGAGAGACATCGTAGATATTGTGAATAAATGTAAAAACAAGGTGTCAACTGACTGTGATGGTGCAGATATGACAATAGTCAAAACGATTATTGAGGCAGTTGTTCAACCACTGACAAACATCTGAATCTGTCATTCAAAACTGGGACTTTTCAAAAAGAGATGAAAACTGCAAAAGTCGTCCCAGTTTACAAAACTGGAGACGGACACCAACTCGCTAATTACAGGCCTGTTTCTGTACTACCACAATTTTCCAAAATATTAGAAAAACTATTTATTTACAGATTGGACAAATGTATTGATAAACACAAGCTGCTCTCTAAAATCCAGTATGGTTTCAGATCTCAAAGATCCACATCACTGGCAGTCCTGGAATCAGTAGAAAGAAATCACCAGCTCCATGGATAAAAAGACATTTGCAGTTGTGGTGTTCATTGATCTTAATAAAAAGCATTTGACACGGGGCCCTGGATAGCTCAGTGGGTTGGGCAGGTACCATTTACAGGGGCTATCGCCCTCATGCAGGCAGCGCAGGTTTAAATCCTGCCACGTCGCTCTTTTCTGAGTGTTTTCACTCCTTTCTCTCGATACCCATTTCCTGCCCACTTACTTTGATTAAAGGCCACTACTGACAAAAAATATTACAAAAAAAAGCCTTTAAC
>CM026216.1:3132665-3205165 GCA_014839995.1 Xenentodon cancila | reverse complement strand
TCACTCAATGATCAATCATTTGAATCACATTATATTGGAGCAGGAGGAAATCTAAAACATGCAGGGATGTGGCCCCAGGGGCCCGTACGGAGGAATACTACCCGAGGTAAATTGGTGTTAGACAGATGATCAAGTGAAAAAAAAATTCAAAACATGGACTTGAGATATGGTCAGGAACGCCAAGATGGACATTTGGTCATCTCTCTCTGCCAAAGCCATCATGATTGCATACCACTGAACAACCTGACCTAAGTTTGCTCTGCTAGGACATATGTAATATGTAAAGTGTGAAGCAAACTATGCAGAACTACACAAACAGTTTGTCTGTGGAATTCTGAAAGGAAAAGACAGCTGACTCCAGACCAAAGGCAGTGAGCAACACGGAAATCCAAAGGCTGTAGTCTGGTCAAATGTTCTTTTCTTTTTCCAATTGTTGTTGAGTAACTTGAGTGAATGTGGTACGGTTCCCCAGAAGCAGTCCTCAAGTAAAGTGCAGACTGAGAAACTATACTTAAATACATTTACTCTGTTACTGTCAACACCAGGTTAATCAAATACAAGCCACGGGTTCCCAAGTTCGACAACTCGTCTCTGAAGCACAACTTACAATATTTGAGTTGCATTTGTTCTCTGATTGTTTGCATTCAGATAAATTAAAAAAGTAAATAAGTTCACAAACAATTCAAAGACGAATCCACAGAAATTATAGGCTGTGTTGCAAGAAAAATGGAAAAATACCAAATGAGATGTAAAGTTTGTACGTATACTTTTACTTTTTCCATGCTGCATTGACATGAAAAACAAAATGGTGCTTAAAGTCTCAATTCATTTAAAAAACAACAATTCAAGCACAAGCCACACCAAGCACTTGAGGACTTGTGTATCTTATGTAAGGGACGTACTCTGCTGTTGTTTGTGTCTGTAATTACACCACAAGATGCCAGGTGGAGGGGTGCTTCCTTCATGTAGCTCAGACGTGGCTATGGAGCAAATAAAACATATCTCATGTGAGTTGGAAGGGATTCATTCTGGGCAACAGACATTTTTACTATGAAGCAATCTATCTTTCTATCTGGCTTGAAAACTTAAAAAAAACATTTCAGGGGAGGAGCTCGTCAGGCAGCAGAGGTGATGGCAAAGAATTCCCACTACGGGGACATGCGTCGGTGGTTCGACATGGACCACGTCATTCCCTCTCGAACACTTCCGTGGTGACAGGATGGAATCAGGGTTGCATCAGATATCGCAAACTTTACTTCAGTTTGATATCACAAAAGCAAATAAACATTGTGATTTATGGTACTGGGTTGTACTTCTGTTGTGCCATGCATCTAGGCAGGAGGGGGTGCTGGGGGGTGAGAAACTTATCGCTCGTCCAGCTTGGTAACTCAGTCACCAGCTGGTCTCCAAACCACTTTTGTCAACAAAACACATGTGGGAAATGAGGTGGAAATATGTACAAAACAAAAGTTGTTTATTCAAATGTGGACGGAGGGAAGAACCAGCAGTGCACGCTGTCCGTGCTCTATGTGCAGAACACAAAAAAGAAGACACAACAAACGTGGATGCAGGGATGGACTAGAACCATAAACATCAAACTGTCTGTGCTACAGAGCAGGAGGTAACTCACAAACTAGTTGCCTGCTCTAACTGTGGAACGGTGCACGTGTGTTCCCTGCTTCCTCGCTCTGACATCATCCCATTCATTCCTCTCTCAGTGGTTGTAGCTCAGATGGGGATGTCAGGATTCAAGTGAGATGGATAGATGTTTTTCCTCTCTCGTGGTCTTCTTTGCACGTAAGTGGCGAGTCTCAGCTGTGGTTGCCAGGAGGGCTGGGGCTGCAGCAATTATAGGGCAGGCAGCGGTTTGTTTGACTAGTGCTGCAGGAACCTACACTGGTCTGACAATTTTGATCTTGAGTCGTGATTGGTTCTCTTGTTTTTAGAGTTTTACTCTTGTTTTTAGTGTAATGGATTTTGTATTTTATGTTGAAATAGATTTGTATTGCGTAGTTTTTGCCCATCCATTTGGTTAATGTGCCCCTCCCCTCCACCTCTCTACTCATCAGTATTTTGTTTACCCTGGTCTTGCATGGCTGTGCTACAGTTTTTTTCTTATTCACTATGTGTTTACAGCGCTTCTTCTCCCAGTTCCTGCTGCCTTTGCTTCTTTTACATATCTCTGCTGTTGTCTACTCTCTGTCTGCCATCCTCCACTCAGTATTTTTTATAGTTTCCACTCTGTCCCCCCCTGAATGAAACAACAGCCTGTTCCTGCCTCTTGATCTCTTGGATTTGGGTCCTCATCACCAACACTTTCCTGTGTTCCTTTTCCTTCTGTGATATGTTGTATTTTTACTTTTTGACATTTTAAGGAGTATATAGTGGTAAAAAAAAATGTGATGCAACTTGATACACGCAGCAAACTGTTGTTCCAAAGAGAGTGAAAGGAAACGACATGGAGAGTAATGCTCACATGTTAAGCAGATAATCTGGGAATAGTTTGATGGGAATAGTTTGATGGAAACGGTTCGATGGGAACAGTTTGATTGGAATGGTTTGATGGGAACGGTTAGATGGGAACGGTTAGATTGGAATGGTTCGATGGGAACGGTTTGATGGTGCTTTTTGTTTTTTGCATACTTTACACATGTGCGTTTGAACTGGCTCGTGCCGTCCTGCGCATGCCCTGTCAGCAGCACGGGGCCAGTCAGAGTTAACGGGATCCATGGAGCGGCATGTCACTGCAGCACTGTTTCCTGGCTCTTCTTGTTCACGATGCAATTTAGGATTTCAATAAGATGCGTGTGTATTTCCAGATAACCAGTTTCCTCCTGGCTGTAAACTTTTGCTGCCAGCGGCTGCGAGCTCAGGGTGAGTCCGTCTCGTCGGGGGTTTACCTCCACATCTCCGTGTCTGCATGATGACTCTTCAGCGTTCGCAGCTTTTGCGAAAATGCCGTTATTATATCTGTAAATATAACTGACCACTCTAACCCGACTTTACTGGTAGTTTTGGTGTGACTTGTTGATTCAGTGACAGCTGGCATCTTTGACAGGTTTTCACTGCCACGGTGTTCAGAACCTCAAACCAAACTTCGGCCAGAAATCTTAAAGTTTCATTATATTTTCCATCATAGTAAATGTCAGCCCCTTGCCGGGTGTTCATTAAGTTATACTGTAATTCACATACAAATTGTAGAAAATTCGGGAACTAAATGGTCCTGGAGGCAGTTTAGTTTTTCTCGAAATGAGCTTAGTTTTTCTATACGTTTTAACTTTTTACATTTCTTAGCTTCCGCCCACAGACGGTCTATGTATTAGGATATTACGCGACAAAAAGGCAAAAACTAACGTTTGAAAAAGCAGAAAGCCAGTTGTGTAACGTGATTTTCTTACAACGAAACCAGTAAAGTGTTTCGTGTAAGGTTTTGTGGGTAGGTGTTGGTGTCCGGTCCGTCAGCACGACTCCGACCGGGTCGTTACCGAAGCGCGTCGGGACAAAAACTCACTTTTGGGGACTAAACGCCTAAAAGTTAACGCTCCCGGCGGGGCCGCTGTGACGGGATGACCGGTGAATATTTTAGCTTCCCTGCCCATATGAGAAATTGCATAAAAGGAAAAAAAAAGAAAAAGAAAAGAGAACCGTTAAAGCGAAGGAAAGCGGGTGTCTCGAAGTTGACTGTTTTACGTTTTCTTCGTCCATAAGCAGTCTACACGGACACGACCACGGTGGCTTTCACTTCAACACCGACCGTCACTCCCCGTTATACACCGTTATATACCGCTACTCACCGTTACTCACCGGTATTCACCGTTACTCGCCCTTATTCACCGGTATTCACCATTATTCGCTGTTACTCACTGTTATTCACCTTTATTCACTGTTACTCACCGGTATTCACTGTTACTCACCGGTTTTCACCGTTACTCACCGGTATTCACTGTTACTCACCGGTATTTACCGTTACTGACCGTTATTCACCGGTATTCACCGTTATTCACCGTTATTCACTGTTACTCACCGGTATTCACTGGTATTCACTGTTATTCACCGTTATTCACTGTTACTCACCGGTATTTACCGTTACTGACCGTTATTCACCGGTTTTCACCGTTACTCACCGGTATTCACTGTTACTCACCGGTATTTACCGTTACTGACCGTTATTCACTGGTATTTACCGTTAATCGCCGTTATTCACCGGTATTCACAGGTATTCACCGTTAGTCTCCACCACAGCTGTATTTGCCTGTAAAAGTTTGTAAATTGAAGGCGCGTTAATCCCGTCTACTACTGTTACTCTAAGTTGAAACTTCCAACCAGAAGGTGGGATGTGCATTTTTTTATTACTATTATTTGTATTTTTATTGTGCTCCACCCAGCTTGCATTGTGAGGACTAATTTGATGAAACGGCAGGATGTCTTAAATGGAAAAGCACCCTGTGATGTAGGGACAAGGAGCCGTGAGCTTTCCAGGGTGTTAATGAATTCAGCAGGACTTGTTAAATGAGTGTTCAAACAGTTGTGCTGCCAAACAACTGCCCTTGAATTGGCTCTCACTTAATTGTCTGTGTCAACATGAGTTGCCTCTTTGAACTTTGTTGTTACATTTTTGAGCCATTTGGTCAGATGTCCTCTCAGGAGACCTTCACCAGTTTGCTGCAGCATTTGCAGGCCTCTTTAGTGGCCGTTTTATCTAACAGGGCTCTACAGCAGGGTTATAAATTGGTCTAACATGCTGGTGGGTCGGCCTTTGATGTTCACTGCACATGGGTGCAGGATGTGGATTTGCTCTGGCTAAATATCACTTTGTACAGCCTCTTTTTTTCCTGACACATCTGTCCGGGACATGAAAGAAACTCTTAGATCCTCATTTGGGCTGCACATTGTCTCCCAGCAGCTTTTTACAATAACAAAGGTACCAGAGACTCCCGGAGTAATATACGTGGAATAAATAAACCCATTTGGAACGTGACGAGCTGGGTTTGCCTTTAGAAGCCTCTTGTCCAAGTTCAGGCTTCGTGTAGAAATTCCATACGTTTCTGTTCTCTTCAGGCGAGTTGTGCAAAACGTCTCCTTTGTTTCTGTCGTGTTGCGATTTGGTTATGGAGGCTAGCCCGTGAGAGAATGCATCTGGAACCAATTTGACTCTACAAAGCAGAAGGGGAAGAAGGAGAAAGGGAGGAAAGGAAGGAGGGAAGGAGGGAAGTGAGGGGCAGCTCGTTGCTTTCCGTGTCCACTGAGCAGACATGGCCTCGAGTCCCACAAACCTAATTATAGTATAGTGAACACTGGATTAAGGTGCAGCATACAGAGCTGAATTTCTTGGCTATTGATGGACTGTGACATTTAATGTTTGTTTGTTTTTTTTTCAACTGCTGCAGATAGCTGGAATATTTTCAAACATAGATTAAACAATTAAAGAGACCAGATAAAGTGTTTCTTTGATGATCTGATCCCTGTTAACAACAAATCAGAATCTGCACTAATATGATTAATAAAATCACAATAACATTTGTATACAAGGGAATTGTATGTTAATTTATCAGTTCTGTCTTCTGCAAACATATAATAATATGTAGGAATAATTCCCTGTTCATTGTTGTAGTCCTGCGTTTACTGAGACTTGTGCTGACCAGCCCGCTCTCCCCGGAGACTCCGTGTTCAAAGAACTTCCCTATCGACGGCAGCATCAGCAGTCTCCTCGTAGCTGAAGCTTTTACTCGTAAACAGACATTTTCAGAGGAACAGGAAGACTTTCTGTGTGCAGATTTAGTGGTGGGCAAATTCTGCATCTCATACAGGTTGGAGTGTCATTAAGTAACAGCATTACTTTGGAAGCATATCACATGTACCATCTGCTGGTTTTGGTCCTTTACTGTAAAAAGAAACTTTATTGAAACAGAGACGGGTCTTTTTAACAGGATCCCTTTAAGATAGCTACATCAGAAACTCGTTCTGTTCTTTTACAACATTAAACATGCATTTGTTGATGCAGCAGGAATGATACAGCCGCAGTTAAAAAACAAACAAATAAAACCACTACTGAATAAATCTTTTAGATGGGATCCGGGCCATAGTTGTTTTGAAACCTCTTCTTCCTCATACTGCTCGTTGCCATGTTGCCTGGGAAGCTGATGGGATCACACTCTCCGTAGTTATATTTCATTACTCCTGCATTTGCACTAAGTCCAACTATACAGGAAAGGCCGTAATGGAAACACCATTAGGTTACAATATACCTATCAGGAAAAACTGCCAAATATTGCAAAAAAAAAAACAACAAACCTTTTTATGCATAAGGTGGTTTTTGAAATGTGTCGATAATCCAGTTTATCGCAATAGTGTAATGGAAATACGTCTGTGGCAGCACTGGATGCACTGGCCCAGCGCCACTGAATAATATTCAATGATTCATTTAATCATTATAAAGTTAATTCAATGGCCTGCAGTCAGGATAAACGGACTTGGTAACAGTGGTTGTAGGAATGGATTCTGGGGCTCGGTGAGGCTGGTAAAGATGGGGGCCGCGCTGCCGTTCCATCAACGGGGTGGATAGACTAATAATTATGACAGTAATAATTAATAAAATCAGGAGAGTTGACCTTCATCCTTTGAATGAGATAAAAGTTAATTATTTAATACCTGATAGTAGAAATGGCAGAGTATTGTACAGGTGTAGATACAGTGTTTACATTATAAACATTTTAAATGTTTTTGGTGAGCTATTTCTTGTACCTTTTAAGGACGGTACAAGGGGGCAGCGCAGAAATGAAAATGTTGAGGTTCTTTGGGAGGGACGAGGATGGACAGGATCTGGAATGAGAACATCAGAGGGACGGCACATGATAGATGTTTTAAAGATGAAGTCAGAGAGGCCAGATTGAGATGGTTTGGACATGTAAAGAGGAGGGAGAGTGAATTCATTGGGAAAAGGATGCTAAGGTGGGAACTGCCAGACAGGGGGTCTAGAGGAAGACCAAAGAGGAGATTTATGGATGTAGTGAAGGAGGATGTGAGGTTGGTTGGTGTGAGAGGAGAGGATGCAGAGGACAGCGCTGGTGAGGATGAAAAATAAAAAAACATACTGAAAAAAATAGACATTAATTAAATGCTAAATTAAGCAAAATGTGCAAAGTTGTTTGTAAATAAGAAATTAGTGTACACCTGAGGTAGTAACAAGCAGTAATATGTCAGTTTCAAACCAGCATAACATTATAAAAATAACTACAAACAAACTCAGCTTTCACTGCCATCCTTCACCTTCTCGGGCTCTAAGGCCATAGTGGTAAATGTAAGAAAAAAACACAAATAAAAATCAACAGCAGGCAGCAAGAAACAAACATGTCCGTTCCTCAGCTTTAATAAGCTCTCTCTTTTTCTTCCATGAGTACGAGAAGGCAGAGACCACTTTCTTTCACACACCTATAGCCCCTTCTCACTCTTATCCTTCCCTGCAACACCTGCAGAAACACAAGTGTAAATACCTAACAGAAAGATCAAGGTTGAGTCACATCAGGAGCTTCCACTGACGACGGTGAAAATGATTAGGATGATGATGACAACAACAACATTTATAAACTTTTATCCTGTTGGTCTGTTGGATAATTAAGTTCACATGAATCAACATAGACAGCTTCTCCCCAACTGCTGAGTGCGATGGCCAAAGCGAGGGCCAAAGCGCCGCAGCGCGTCCAACTGTTTCATGCGTTGCCTCCACTATGTTTGCCCCGCTGTCGGGTGGTGCACAGCAGGTTTTCCTCAATCAGACTCTGGGACGACAGTGGCTCCTTCAAGCTTTCTGCTGTGAGCTCCCCTGTCTGGTTTTCAGGGACATATGCAGTTTCCAGGCTTCTTGTGTCAGAACCCCTCATGGTTGATGGCTCACGTGAACGGCATGAACACATGCTGGAGGTCGGCGCAGAGTGCTTTGCTAACCGCATGTCCTTTTCCAGCGATTCTTTGCTCACCATATAAATATTAGGAATAGCTGTCTTGGAAAAGAGCTTTTGACCTGGTAGAACCTAATGGGAGTCAAGCACGTGAATAAGATTCTTGTACCCGGACGTCTGGACTTTCCTGAGCGGTAGATTCGCCACTGCATCCATTATGTTGATGTGTTCTCGTGTGGCGCTGCCGCCGAGTACCTCTCTGTGTGATGTTCCATCTATACTGGTGCACCCTTGCCATGAAAAACACCCCCTCTCAAGGTGCGCAGTGACAGTCAGTCGCCCGTAGATGGCGTGTATTCATGTAAATGAGAACTTACCAACAGCCTCTATCATCCTGCTGATATTGATTTTAAAAAATCTAAAAAGAAAATACTGCATATTTAAACTCTAACACATAACACCCACCCAACAGCCTGCAGGAATTACATTTGGATTAATATGAACAGGCTGGTAGTGGTTGCTGCTGTTAAAGCTTGTTACATACTCCACAGGAAATAAAACCTTTACTTTTGTCTATGAGGACGAAGGGTAGTGAATGTGAACAGTATGCACATCCACATGCAGTCTACAGGTGAGGGACTTCAACTGCGCTCCTTGAGAGGGGGTGCTTTTCATGGCAGGGGTGCGTTGTTTGGCACAACACCAGTTGGCAGATGTTGGCGCCAGTCAGCAGCTCTGTAATCTGCTGCGCCGGTGTAGCGCTGATCTGGTTGAGCAATGTGATGCAGCGGCTCGTCAAACGGCTATACTTAAAAACCTTACGGAGCCCAGTTAAATACAGTGCTTCCCATCGTCATTTTCCCGCGTCAGTAAAACCAGCGAGACAGACAATGATCCAAACGGCGTTTGTTTAATGTCCTAACCACCAGCTCTTGTGCACCGCTGTTTTCTCTGCCAAACCAAGGAAACTAGCTGTGAGAATTGCACTGAAAATAATACATATTTTCAGAGTGCGATCACTCCGGAGGCTTTTTTTCTTCATATCTTTGTTGTAACGTGTTTGAACTTTGTAATTAACACTGTTCTCTTTGTGGCGTCCTTCAGAGTAATAAAAAAAACAAACTTTCTAAGCATATTTCCTTTTGGTAACCAAACTGTATCTTCATACGTACATATCTAACAACAAACATTTTTTTTTCATAGGGAGTCAAACTCTCCATGTGTTTGTTTGAAAACTACATTTTGAGAAAAATATTTTCCCTACATATATTCTCCCCAGGTAAAGACAAAACTATTGTGTTCATTCTGTACTTAAAATGTAGGTAAACCAATAACGTCCTCTTCCAACAGTTTCCTTGTTGTATATTTTATGACAGTATTTTCTAAATTGAGGTTACAATCTGCCACCTAGTGGAGGTCGCTGATATCACGCGTTGCACAGAACCAAGATACGCTTGGTTCAGTGCTACACAGATGAATGGATATGAATGCTTGGCTAAACAAGAGTTCATATCGTTCAGCAAGCGCTGGAACATACTTGCTTTTTGACCCTGCGTTCATGTCTGTTCGTGTACACAACCAGCTGCTTTGTGAATGTTTCTTGGCTGGTTTTCATGGCCTGTATGTGTGATACCGGCAGCTTCCACTTGGGGGCAGAGTGTGAACTCAGTTTAGGTAATACACCTGTAAATTTTACAGCAAGGAAAGTGTCAGAAGAGAAAGTATCTTACATATTGAGCAAATAAAAACTTTTTTAAATTTTAAATGAGAAGTTGAAATACAACCTAGAAAATTAACTAGATTGTAAGAACTGAATGACTACTAAAGATGCACCAACTGACCAGCCAGGGACTGGAATTCGCAGATTTTCAGCTTGACCAGCGACCAGCAGGTCACCCTCACTTTTTTACCTTTTACATCCTGGTCTGTTTTGCACATGCACCACATAATGTACACAGCACATTAACTGCGTTGCATATGCGCGTAGCAACACAGTAATGTGCTAAACTGTCTTAGTGATGAGCAGACATGGATAGAGTCAGATTTCTTAACTCTCATCAAATTAAGACAGAAATCCTTTTATTTGGAAAGCTGAAGCTTCTGGATGGGTACGACAGTGTCATTGGCTGGCTGGATTCTTACCACCGCTTAGAAACCTTGGTGTAATGTTTGACAGTGCATTTAAATTTGATAAACAAGACCAGTTTCCTTCATGTGAGACTACTCAGTAAGGTGAAGGTCTTCCTCTCTTCACAGGACTTCAAGTGTTATTCATGCTTTTATTACATCTCCTTTAGATTATTACAACTCTGTACAATGGTCTGGATAAGTTGCCACTTCGCTGTCTACAGGCAGTTCACCTTCTGACAGGAGAAAAAGATGAAATCGTATCACTCCTGTCCTGGCTTGTTTGCACTGACTTCCTTTCCATTTCATGGTCCATTCAAGACTTAAGTGTTTTAATGTGATTATAACTCACTTTGACCATTTCTTTCTTATGATTACAGACTGTTTACACGATAGTTTCTTATTTAGAGTATCATCTTAGTTGGGTTATCATCCTCAGAGCATTGCTGTTTAGTCTGCTGATTAGACTGATTAGAAGTCAATTTAACTGGCAGTTACGTGGGCGTGGCTGTGGGTGTGGAGATGGGCGTGGCCGTGGGCGGGGTGTGGGTGTGGTTGGGGTCTGGACCAGCGTTGGAAATAGGATATTCAAATTCAAAGTATATTTATAAACATCTGCATTTTTGTCAAATTTAAATTTTTCACATTATTCCACTTTTTTTAATTTGGGGTTACATAATGACAATGAGAGAGAAAATAATATACTCATAAAATGTATAATATTCAGGTGGCACTGGTGGTTTTGGAGTTTTACTAAATAAGATTATAACTATGGGCACTTGATTGGAAACACTGCAGACAAATACCACTCTGCAAAATGCAAATATTCACAAAAGGCTTCTAAAAAGCGTTTTAAGTGGTCAAATATTGTTTGAAATTGTTGCCCCTGAGCTGTTAGTGTAGGCTACTATCCAAAAGGAATGAGTCCTGGTTAATTACATTTTCAGCTCATTTCCGAGTGTCTTCCTCCAATCCCCCTATCATGTCATACATACTCTGTTTTGGTATATATACTTTCCCAGAAGCTTTACTTTTTGAAATTCAATTATGCTCCAATTGTTTACAATCAAACTCTCTTTTCCTCTTCATTTTAATTGGTTGCAGCTGGTTATCAGTTGACTTGACTGGGTGTTGAGTGACAGCAGGCAAATCATGGAGCCACGGGGAATATCAGCTAATGGTTCTGGAGATGGACAGATAACAATTAAGCAGTAATTACTCCCCCGCATTTACCAAGGACTCCTATTATTCCCACAGAATTAGATTCCATAAAGGGGGTTTGGCAGGTATACTTTAGAAATTAACCAAATAATAATATCAGCTGCCTTTCTGTCACATGTGATATTGGAGGATTTGGAAAATGCAAATTAATTAAATCCAAATTAAAAAGAATTCACTGAATTCTTAGATTTAGTTTGACTTTTAAAGTGAGACAAAGATGATGATTCACTCGTTGAAAGACTGGTTTCCACGGTGAGAGTTCATCCCAGATGTTGAATCTGCCTCTGGACCGGGTCGAATAAAAAAGATATATATAATGTGTGTGTATAAATATATAAAATATTGAGTCATACTAGTGATAACGTTGTTAACACTAGTATGGAAGCTCCATACGATGGTTTTGACATGTCTGGAATGAATTAATAATATGAAATGAAATGAGAAATGCATGATGTAGTTTATCAGTTAAGGAAAGAACAACAGATAAACTACAACTGTTTGGTTCAAAATCAATGCCATATCCTTTTTGCAATGCTGTGTTTCCAGTTAATCCTAAATACAAATCCGTAGGGCAGCTGTGTTTCCATTCCTGTAAATCGTGGAATGGTAATAGTTGGGAGAAAATGCTTTACTCCCAACTATTAGAACCAGATCACACTAACTGCCTCCAATCGGTTTGGTAAAGTGACACAAACGTGCGTGTTTGTGGTAGAACTAGAAGGATTTCCTGAAGCTTTGCTGGTCGTCCTGTCCATGTTGCTCTGCTTAGTGGACAGATGTCATTGTTGGTGTCTTCAGCCTACTTTTTCGCTGTCCCCGCTCCATCTGAGGCTACTCCGTCTGTTTCTGTGTCAGCCCTTTGTTTATCCAGAGGCGAGGTGCGGTGGCACCCGCTTCACGTCCTACATGCTCTTTTCACACTCCCAGCTGAAGAGGGACGGTGCCGCCGTCTTTGAACTTCAACACTCTCCTCTAGTTCTGTTCTGAGGTGGAGCGAAAAGGTCGTTGCAGCTCTGATAGAACACAACAAAAGAAAAAAGACAAACTTTAGTGCAGGTACTAATTTTCGTGTGACAGTGGGAAGGAGCTAAAACAAGGACCTTCTTCATAATCGTCATCTTTATGAGCACACAGAAGCCTGTTGTCTGGGAGAAGAGTTGACGATCAGGAAGATGAGGAAAAATAATACCCGCGGGGCTCTGGCAGCATGGACACTCACATGTTGACAGCTAGTCTCATGGTGTGAGAAATCATCTTTTTACTTTCTCTACATAAATCTGAAACATGATTTTAATGAATTTACCAACAGAGCTTTGGACTTTGGACACATCTAATATTCAGTGACCCGCATTCAATGCTTTTGTTTTTCCTTCACGTTGATTTTTGATTTTCTTCTGCACATCCTGGTCTCAGGCCAGGGTTGTCAGGTTTTTCTAGAAATAACAGGTCCCAAAGTGGGACAGATGCCATCTCTCCTCCTGCAGCTCAGTGCAACTAAACTGGCCATATTTATCAGATGTCCAGAGAAAACTACATGGTCTGGCATCATTTTGCCAAAGTCACACTCTGAAGCATCATTAAAACTAGTGACCTCCAACTGATGCACATAAGCAGGTGTCATTACTGGCCACACGAATGACAATTTTACTGTATTTACACTCATCCTAGTCAGGAGTTTAAACTGCGAGTTTCCTTCTCTTTTTTTAAATTTTGTCTTTTGTCCTCTGTAGGTCCATGAATTCACTAGATGGATTTCCATTACACTTATTTGCAAAACAACAATTCTGAAACTGCGACAAGGTACCACTGCTTCCGTTGAACAGCGTTTTACAAATGAGCGTAATTCTCGTAAAATGTTATCCTGCGAGATTCCTTTGTATGAGCGTAACTTTCCTAGAATCTTATCCTGTAAAACTTCTCTCTTTGAAACGAAGAAGAAGATTTCAGTTTCAGTGCTGATTGATGGAAACATGTTGAGTATTGGACAGATGATCTCAATTGCCAGTTCTGGTGTTGTGAAAATAGTCAACAGAAGACCAAGTCAGCGGCTGATCTTTCAAACGGTCCTGTGGTCTGGACACATGACTGACTGCGTCACATCCAGAGATGCTGGAGACGTGCAAATGCAAAGAAGGTGTTTCCATTACACTTTAGCTCTAAACTGGCCTATTGACATAATGACCTCATGAAAGCATAAAAAGGTTTTTGCGTTTTTTACAGTTTCTTTCCGATTCCAGGTGTTTCCATTGCAGGTTTTATTTGTGATACTTGGATTTTGCACAGGTCTAGTGGTAATGGAAACTCACTAACTGCATCTACTGCCACGTTTGTGACTGTGGAGTCTTCACTTAACAGAGTTGTTTCTCAGGACGTGTGTCACTCAGTGTGGAAAATCACTTAGAAACAAGGACCAGTAGGTGGTAAATCACAGGCTTGGGCTTCGAGCCGTGCCTCTGCCTACTGTCCCAAGCCTGCCTGCTCAGGCCAGGCCAAGGGACCGCTGACCGAAGTAGCCATGCTGGGTTGGCCTGCATCAGATAACTCTGCCTGACTAGGTTGGAAGTCGTTTTCAGTGGTGCCCATGCTTCCAACTCAGTGAGCCTGGCTTCCACAGCTGGAAAGGTTTTATTTATTACACATATCATTTTCACTGTGGAAATCAGAGTAATTATAAAACATTTGACACTGAGCAAATGAGTGCCGGAGAAGCAGAGTGAGAGCT
Source organism: Xenentodon cancila (assembly GCA_014839995.1). Lineage (NCBI taxonomy): Eukaryota > Metazoa > Chordata > Actinopteri > Beloniformes > Belonidae > Xenentodon > Xenentodon cancila. The sequence continues at coordinate 3,191,200 of CM026216.1, read as the reverse complement.
GGCAGCCAACTAAACTAGTGGACCTTAAAAACTCTGAGGATGAAAAGCAATATGCATAAAAACAACCAAGGAAACAGAGGAAGCAGCTGGAAGAACAGAAGAAGTGAGCCAGAACCTGCTAAACTGTGAAACACGTGACTGTAAAGATTCTGGTAATCTTCAGTTAGCCCACAACTCACCCAGCCACAACCCAGTGTACGAGCAAACCTTCTGGCTTTACGTCTACTGGCGCCTTCAGGTGTGTGTTTACACAAGGCCAAGAGGAAAAGACATAAGCAACAGTCTGTGAACGTCAGTCTGAACAGGGTTACAAAACCTTTTCCACACAATTTCAACATCAGCATTCTACTGTGAGAACGATCATTTACAACTGGAACGAGAACAAGACAGTTACCGGTCTGTAGGAATGGATGACCCAGAGGTCAGAGGTCAGTGTGCTATTCAGATAAGTGTCAGAACGCCCAACAGCTACAGTTCAGACCCTAGAGCCACTGTCATGTTGGATGTTAAAGTCCATGACAGAACAATTAGACAAAGACTCAGCAAGTGCGTTTGTTTGGAAGGGTTGCCATTAGTGAGCCTCTTGTGTTTAAAAAGAACATAGAAACATGGCTGAAGTTCACAAAACTGCTTCTACACAAACCCAAGACTTCTAGATCGATGTGCTCTAGACACGAAACCAAGGTGAGTTGATCTGCTTTAATGCACATTTATATTAAAAGCCCCCTTCTTGGACTGCATTGCTGGTCTGAAATGTAAAAATGTTTATATACAGTATTTATTATCGAATGAAATAACGAGTTTGAAAAAGATCTTGGTTTTTTCATGTTGTCTGCAGTGAAATAAAAGTCAGTACATTTAAAACGTACTGCATCTTTTTGATTTCTGATTTGGTTTGTGCAAAGGACTGAATGCAGTGGGAACATTTCGCTTCTCATTGTTCGCACTTGTCATTGCTGTCCCGCCCCTCCACGCCTTTTCTCGGCTCCACACAGCCAGATGTGGCTCCAGATGTCCATTTGACAGCCAAGCACAGCGCACAGTGTCATGTCACGTTCCTACTTTGATTGTGCTAATTGAATATGAAATGAGAACGAGTGTGTGGAGGACCTACTCCACCTCTGAATGCACGTGGGTTTGACAGCGGCTCGTCTGAGAATCAGAATCAGGTGCAGCAGGGCCGTCATGGATGTGTTGGCTGCTGTGAGACCACATGGTCTGGATGGTCAGTCTGTCCAACTTCCTACACAACAAGCACCCACACACACAACAGAGCTTTGGAGCCAAAACAGTCTCAATATGCCAATCATAGGAACGCGTAATAATAACAATAATAAAATAATAATAACGTGGTGTGAATGGCTTAATGTGATTGGGTAATGAGTAAATCGTGCCACACGTGGGGTGCGTTCGTTATTGGTTGCAGATCATTCTGTGAATAAAAACAGACATTTGTGGGTTGCGGCAAGTCAGGGGACTCTCAAAAATACCCACACAAATGCAACCAAGTCCACAGACCGCAGGCTGTTTGTAAATCAGGGTATGTTTGTGTGTGCATCAGAAACGGGATCAGAAACGGGAATGCCTGGACTGAAGCGTCCAGCCATTTCAGTGGTGCATATCAGGCCATTGCAGACATATGTATCAATGTAAAAAAAACCTCAAAATAACAACTAATTTTCAAACTAAAGCAATGGGACGCTGTCAGTTGAGCAAGATGACATGTTTCTTAAATAAGTTGCTTTGCCTTTTCTTCTATGGATGGCATTGACTGCTTGCTCTCCCAGTTTCTGCCCAGACCAAATTCATTTTCAAACCTCAAACAGTGGAGTTATTTATTTTTTGCTTGTATTTTGTGTGAAGTGATCCACTCTAGTAATCGTTGTAAAAATGCTTGTTGAAGCATTTCTCACCTTCTGGGGCTGCTTGATGGACGTTTGGGAATGCTTGTGAGTCTCATCTCCATGTAGACTGATTCGAGACCAGAAGCTCCTTAGGGTGTTTGGATAATGTTAAAGAAGGACTAGGCCATCACGGAGCTTCTGGACAGTCTGAGGTGCAACCTGGTGGCGTCGGATGGACCGAGAATCAGTGGGCTCCAGTGTTGGACCTCCCAGTTCTGGTGTTCTATGGAAAATGCCCACTTAAAGATGTCGGGCCCTCAGCCCACCCTCACAAAGTCTGTTTCTGTTTGTTTGGTCAGAGACATTCCCACCGACGGCCTGCCGGAGGTAATTTTGTAGGTAGTGTTCATCTTGTTCCTCTTTTCACGACGGAGCAGATACTGGTCCTGGTGACGGGTTAAGGACCATCTACATCTCTGTCTGGCTCTCCGAGAGTTACTGCCTGTCTCCTGGAATCTCCTCCATGATCTTGAGACCGTGCTGGGAAACACAGCGAGCCTTCTGGCAGTGACAGGTATGGATATCTGGAGGAAGTGCATTGCCTGGTCAACCTCGGTAGGGCCCTGGGGCCTCATGTACAAAGTTACCCCAGGGACGGTCAGATTAACTAAGACCAAGTCACATGGGATTAGTTATAAAATTACAAAGTTGGACAATTATATGCTTTTTCGTTAAATGACTGTGTAAGTCATCGTTATTTGGTCAACGGTGGAAGCCTTGGCACGACTAGAAGACATTAAAGAGTTTGGAGGGAGCGAGTCTTCAGGGACCACGCTGGTCTGCTGGTCCACTGGTCCACTGGTGCAGGATGAAGACTGGATCATCAGCACATTTACGCCACCAAGAGAATCCTTCTAGATCGCTGCCCTGATGCTGGTCCAGCAACGCTGGGCAAGCATGAACCCTTCAGCGGGAGCTGCTGACAGGTCGGACATCTGTCAGTCATCCCTGAGCAGCGCCATGGCGACCGCGTGGGACAAATAGTTGGGATGAAACCCAGATCTTTAAAATATCTCATAACTGTGTCTGAACAGACAAACATTAAAATACAATTTGCAGCAAAGAACTGGTTCCCTAATGCTGACTTTTTAAAATAAAACTAACACGTCACTAAAAGTTTGGTTGGCATGAACTGATGTGAGTCAGCAATAATGTTTTTAATTGGATATTTTGGCTACTTTATAGATTCTTAAAATACGGACAAGAAAAAAAGAGTGTAAGGATACAATAACGCCGATCATAAACATTCACAAACCCGTACAAACACCGAACGCAACACGAAGCAAGGAACAACCACAGCATCAGTACGCTACACTGTTTTCTTTAACAGCTTCAATCGGAGGAAATTTCTACAAATAAATTATTTTTTTCAGCTCAACGTCTGACAGGAGTGTTTTGATCTTGATGCCGTCTGATTTTTCATGAGCTTTTGCAGATTCCTTGGATAAGCGGTTTTCCATCCATTTATCCATCTTCTATACCCGTTCGATCCTGTACAGGATAAGTGGTTTTTCATGGATATTTATCCTCATTGATCTGCTTGAGGGAGGCAACAGGGAGGAGTGTCATATTCATGCATCCGCGTTTTATTTTACATTGATAGTGACATTCAAATGAAACGTGCGTGGATCTGGGCGTACACACAGTTTTGAACATCTGATTTCTTTCATTATTTGTTTTTTTTTTTTTTGCATTTGCAAGATTTCTGTGCCAGGATTTACGATATTTCTGCACAAGGCTTTACGATGAAATGCATGCACTTTTAGTCCCCGAGGCCCCGGGTGTCTCCTGGTGGTGCTCCTATTGGCTGTGACTAGGGAGATTTTTAATCTGTTCCCGGGCTGCATATCTGTGACTGAGGAGGAAAGAAACTGTTTGCAGAAGTTTGAGACCCATTCCTGTGAAGAATGTGTTTTGCTAAATATTTAATTTGTTTTGAAATGAATCAAACTAAAACTGGATTTTTAAAGAGTTCATCTTAATTCATGAAAGCTGCAGACTTCTTGAGTGGGTTGTGGCTACACTGTTGTGTCCACGCTCCACTTCCACACGTACACACAGGAAACTGGCTGGCAGGAAACCCAGAGTAATGTTACATTTTAATGGAAGGGGGTGCGCTGAAATTCCTCTCCGTAACGTCCTAGCAGCTGGCCCCTGGGGTCACGAGTGTGGCTGCAACTTCCAAATCGTTTATCTGACTTCAAATCTGTTTCCAGTTAGTTTAAGGTGGAATGATGAGTCGCTGTCCTTAACATACCGTAGCTTTCTATTGTTGTCAAGATGTTGTGATGCGTTACACTATTAACAGTATAAAGCTCTGGTTTCAGTTTGGGTGTTCACTTTTAAAGTTTGGGGTCCTTTAATGTTGTACGTTTATTTTTTAAACAGTTTTACGAAGCTGTTTTTCTTACAGTGAGTGTTGTGTAATATGTCCAGTAACTGAAGCAAGTGTACTTCGCGTGCCTACCCGAACCTGATTTTTCAGTCCACAGTGTCTCTAGACAGATTTCTTGACAGCCTAAACAGCCAAAAACCACACACAAAATGTGATATTTTCCAAATGTGATTAAAAGCACATACAGAGGTGCTTTTAAATGTGGTGCCAACGGGATCTTCACAGATGTCTCAACCTGAACGGTTTAACTGCTGAAAGAGGATTTCAGATCGTCTTCTAGATCGTTCACAGCATAACACCAAAAATAAGTGACAGTTTAGAGGTTTGGAGTGTAAAAAACACTTTTCAAACATTTGAGGGTTATAAAGCGCTATATTTTTATTTTGTTTTTCAGTGTATTTGATTATTTCACTTTTATTTTTTTTATTTCGTTTAACAAGCACATCATTACTTTGAGTTTAGTTTTATGGATGGATGGATGGATGGATGGATGGATGGATGGATGGATGGATGGATGGATGGATGGATGGATGTGATGGATGGATGGATGGATGGATGTGATGGATGGATGGATGGATGGATGGATGGATGGATGGATGGATGGATGTGATGGATGGATGGATGGATGGATGGATGGATGGATGGATGGATGGATGGATGGATGGATATTTTCTTTGTGTAAAAATGCTTAAAAAACATCGACTTATGTTGGGAGTCTGCTGTCTAATCATGAGCTTGATGTGCAATTAACTTTAAAGGGATGAGTAATAACCATGTTATGACCATTATATATATATATATATATATATATATATATATATATATATATATATATATATATATATATAAATATATATATATATACACATATATGAAAACATGAGGTGTGTGAAAAGCATTCGTGACTGATATTTATTGCTTGGAGATTTAAATGCACTTTCAGCTTTAAAGATAAAACATTGCTGATGTGATTTGCAGGTGACAGAGTTGTCGCCTGCCACCCTGGTAGTGAAAACGTCTTTCTGTGTTGTTAAAAGCCCCCGACATAGTTTGTTTTCCTTCCAGCTCTCTCATCATCACAGGGCACACACACACACACACACACACACACACACACACACACACACACACACACCAACACACACTCACACAAACAGAGACACACACACACACACACACACACACACAGAGACACACCAACACACACTCACACAAACAGAGACACACACACACACACACAGAGACACACCAACACACACTCACACACACACACACACACACAGAGACAAACACACACACACACACAGAGACACACCAACACACACTCACACACACAGAGACACACGCACACACAGACACACACAAACAGAGACACACCAACACACACTCACACACACAGAGACACACACACACACACACACACAGACACACGCACACACACACACAGAGACACACACACACACACACAGACACACACACACACACACACAGAGACACACGCACACACAGACACACACAAACAGAGACACACACACACACACACCCACACACACACACACACAAACAGAGACACACCAACACACACTCACACACACAGAGACACACACACACACACACACCCTAGTGTTTTGAGTAACCCCCACATATAGGCCTCATTGATGTACAACGTATTAGTTTTAGAAAAACCACACCAGACCTGGAATAAGTATCATTCATTTATCTTTAACACGTTATATAGTTTATTTGTGACTTTTTTGTTACTTTGATATGATTAATGCTCTTTCATTTAGACATAGCAAAACTAAATCTGTATGCAATATTTTTTCTTCGTGGTGGTTGAGGGGGAGGAGGATCCTGTGCTGAGTGGGAAAATTCCATCCATCCGTCCATTTTGTACCACTCATCCAGGACCGGGTCACAGGGTAACAGCTTGTACAGAGATCCTCAGACCTCCATCTCCCCAGCGACCTCCTCCAGTTCTGTAGGGGTACACACAGGCGTTCCCAAGCCAAAAGAGAGACGTCATCTCTCCAGGGAGTCTTAGGTCTGCCCTCAAGCCTCCTCCCGATCCCCTGACCCTGCTGCCATGACAGAAAACTGATTTCTGCAGCTTGTGTATGCAGATTCTTTCTTCCCATTTTGGTGGTTGCTGGAACTTTGATTTAGCTCTCTTGTCACCGCAGTGGACTTCGTCACTCCCCCCTCATGTTTTCATTATAATTTAGATGCATTTAAAACACAAACAACCACATGCATGGCTTTACAAAGGGGACTGATCCAAACCAGTGCAGACACTGACTGCATTCTCTGGTCAGTTAGTGAAGTGATGGCACCAGTCAGAAAAATGAAAGGAGTGTTTTACTGCTTCAGTCACTCTTCTTCATTTATCCTGTTCTGATGGAGCATTAATAGTGAAGGGCTGGTTTATTTATTTTGCTTTTTTGCGGCAGATGTTTGCTTTTAAAACAACAACCTTTGTTTGACATTAGAATCACTATCAGTTATTAGCAAGTATGTACTGGAATCAGATCGGACCGGACAAAAAGCAAATCAGTCTCTCCTCCTTTGGTGCAGACACGGTTGTAGTCCTGAAAGTACATGTGTGAGGGTCCTACAGGTCTCGAGCGTTAAGATGATCCTCCCTAAACTGTAGCAGTTAACTTCTGTGCTGTCTCGAACAGGCGCTTTGGCCACGCTGTCCTTTACTCCAGCTGGTTTGAGTGAAACCATTTGGCTGACAGGAGAGTTCCTGTTGTGTGCATGCTGAAGCAGAATGGGGCCAGCGCTCATTAGTGGCCAGCTAAAGGCCTCGCACTGCACATGACTGAACAGCTCCCATCAGCCCTCGCTCCCCCTCCACTTATTATGTCACCTGCCATTGTTTGGAAAAATTCTGTGTGTGTTTGAGGGGGGGTCATTTGTTCTCAGTTCATTTAGGTCAAAGTGTACACTTTCAAGTGGTCATAAGAGCTTAAAAAACATTGAAAAGACAAATGGAGACGTTTGTCATCATGACCACATGTTGGGCATTTTAAAACCTGAGAAGCTCGTATTAGGTTACGGAGCATAATGTTACCTCTTACTATTTATCGTTCATGCTTACCATGTCCATTTACGTCACACACACAGACACAGAGTGGAAGTGTGTTGTTCTTGGAGCTTCAAAGATGAATCCAGCAGATGCACTGATGGGATCCAGAAGCTGTTGTACGAGGAAAGGCCTGGCACACACAGACGCACACTTGAACCCAGTAATAAACACACTGATAAGTGGCTGTTGTGGCGTTCATTGGTCTGCGTCGGCCTTGTCAAGAGGACTCTTTTCTTTTAAGTGTCACCATGGTTGCCAGCAGCGATCAGTTGGAGGCTGCTGGCCGCTGACGGGGGCATCGGGGTCTGGGGGAGAACGCTCCAAATAAGGCGAAGCCTCCAGAGGACTCTACAGACACACTTTTGTTTGATGGTTGTGATCTTTTGAACTCCATAAACAATCCAATCTGCATATTGTTAAGACCTGCCCTCGAACACATGAAACAACGCTGGACGACCCTGAACTCATATCTGTTTTATGGTGTTTATGCTCATAAAATTGTAAAACGATGTGTAAACATGGGCAAACGAATTCATTGTATTCCACTTCCTCAGTCCAAAGAAGTGCCTGCTTTGTGTTAAATTACCAACATAACATCCAGAAGATCAACAGGGATGCCTACGATTCTTCTACGGTAAATGGTGTTCTTTTGTAATTTAATAGTATTGTTACGAAACAAAGCAGCCGTTCCCTCAGCTACGTTTGATAACATTCGTTCATGAGTTAACCTCAGAAGATGAAGTTCAGACTGAATCTGTTGCCAGATGGTTAACAGTAGAGCTGAAGTTGTGTGGCTCTGACATAAATCTACCACTAGATGTGTGGTACCAGGTCGGAGTTCTGTAGTGCAGTAAATGTAAACTCCTGATCCTGGACGTTGACAAGCCTTCTTTCTCTGTATGATGTAAACACGCCTCCGTTTCAACCTTTTTACCAGTTGTATCTATTTTTAGACTTTGTACATATCCATCGAGGCACATTTAAGTCCTACTTGAATACTCCTTCACAAAAGGTGGTCCTTTTGTGTCCAAAATCCTTCTTAAACACGTTCAGGCGTTTTCACAGAGGTAGTTGCTGTTGTAAATCTGTAATATTGTAAACTATGCAGATACGTTGTCTGAGTTAGCAGCAGTAACCAAGGAAGGCGGGACCTGCGGACAGGTGATTCCACCTGGTATAAAATGTGTACCTTTGTGGACGTGTCCATTGCATTTGCTGTGTAATTGCCTTCAAGTAGTTGTCAGTTGATTTGTATCACATTATTAAAAGAATCAAGTTACTGCATTAGTTGTAGTTTTAAAATGTAAAGATGTCAGTCTGACTTAAATCGAGCTTAAACCGAGCTTCTCATAGTTGGACTAATCTGCATGTCAGTGTTCAACAGGACTGAAACTGAAAACATGCTCTGTGGTTTGATGGGTCGCGCCCCAGAACAAATGAAAGAACATGATACATAGGACGTATAAAAGTACAGAGCTGTACTTCTGTCCAGTTCACCAGTTTTAGTTCGCTGCCTGCAGCTAAACCAAAGATGTGTCTGTCTGGTGTGTGGACTAAAACTGGACAAGTCCAAAGCTAACAGGCTTAGAGAGAGTGCCAGTGCTGCGTACCATGGCGCAGTGGGATACAGTTCGGCCAGTGAATCGATTCTCAATGAGCACAGCTGAGCTATAGCTGAAGGTGGTGCTGATGTCAGAGTAATTTAGGAAAACTTTGTCGTGTCAAAACGAGAAGGAGTGTCAATATCGGTGTAATGAAAGTGGCAATTTATATGGCTGGAATGTGGAATATGGAATATTTTTTTCATTTCATGGGATATAAACACAGACACAAATGGTTGGTAGGCGGTCTAGTTGTCACCAAATGTGTGAAAAATCATTGAGATGTTTCCTCAAAGTAGGATTGAAAGGGCTTTGCATATTTCTGCACCTACAGTTTATAGCATTATGAATCCAGAAACTGAGATTTTGGAGCAAAATGCTCCTTTTATTGGCACATCTTTTCCAAGGATGCACATGCATTTTTCAACCTGATGAAGCAGAACCACATACCACACACGTAACAAAGTCATGGCTGAGGAGGACCAGGGTGTGGGTTCAGAACTGGCCGGCCTGCAGCCCAACACTTTGAAAGGAAAACTGCAACAACAGTGACCCCTACTCTGAAGACAAGTCTGCAGCAAGATTGGGACAAAATGGCAGTTGGTTTTTTATTCCATATTGTTAAAATTGTTTTGATGTGGGATTGTAATTGAACTGTGCTTTTAAGGTCCAATGACGAGGAACCATGGATTACTGTTCAGCACTGTTAACTCACAGCAAGAAGGTTCCTGGTTTGATTCCCGGCCCGGTGGGTCTTTCTGTGTGGAGTTTGCATGTTCTCCCCGTGCTTGCGTGGGTTCCCTCCGGGTACTCTGGCTTCCTCCCACAGTCCAAAAACATGCATAGTAGGTTAATTGATCATCCTAAATTGCCCGTAGGTGTGAATGTGTTGTCCGTCTTTCTATGTGGCCCTGTGATGGACTGGCGACTGTCCAGGTGGAGCCCTGCCTTTCGCCTACTATGCGTCGGGATAGGCTCCGACAGACCCGACAGGCTCCGACAGACTCCGGATGGATTAAGTGGGTATAGATAAAGGATGGATGAGGAGACTGCAGACAGAGTTTGACTCTCCCTCCACCTTCACTCTGGAGCACATGTCTGCATGTCTTACATGTGTCCATGTCCATCAACACACCTGATTCAAATTAATGGGCATTCCCAGCTTGTTGCCAAGGTCCGCAACTCGTGTCACGGTGTGCTGAAGCAGGGTAACAGCTAAATTATGCAGCACCGGAGTCCGACACCCCTACTCTGGAGTATTTCAGACCTGAGTGCTCAGGAAGAGTCCAGCTCAGATTCTCTGAGCTGACATCCTGTAAAGTCAGCACACACAGAACCAGGAGCGGTTTGTTGGCAGCAAACACGTCAGTTACTGGAACCCTGGGCAGGGCTGTGGTTTAGAGTCCTGCTGCCAGCCAACGCCCACCCTCTCCCTGCCTGCACTCCTGCTCAGCTATTAGGCATGTAGGTGTGATCCATGGGAATGTCATGCATGCACATAGGATGGTTCTATCTTGGTAGTGTCATCTGTGGGGGGGGAGGTGGAATGATACATACGTTTTTAGGCAGCATTTAGGACAACTGCACATGTTCCTCTTACCAAGTGAGATACCAAGTAACTGTTGCTCCTATAAGCGCCTAACTATTTCACTACTGTATACTACTTGGATGTCAAGTATGTTACCCGCTACCTGCTGCACTGTTTTACAACCACATATATTTTGCTATGATAAATACAATAAAAAGTCACCAGCAATAAGGTCAGCAAAGACAGCAAACAGATGTTCCAAAAATATCTTAAAGGTGACCCAGAATATCTGCTGTTGCAGGAAAGATGTTCCTGTCCAGAGAACACACATTAGTTTTACCTACAGGCTTTAGTACAAGTTTAACACTTTGTTTTCCACATCACAGATGTGGAAAAGTGTCTTCAGCATGTGGTGACAATTAACAATAAGCAAAACAACATTAACTGCTCTTTAGTTGTAACTTTTATGTTTGCTGAAAATGCTGGTCGTGGTTACGGAGAATAGACAAGTCACATTAAGTAATGTGTCATTTCATATTGCAGTTTAGCAGTTGCAGGTTTTCTGAGGTCTTCTAGGTATCCTAGGTAGTCTTTGATCACAAGACCTTTCAGGTGGCCTTCACTGAACTGCTTGAACTGTACAATGGAGGACTATCACTTTGGTAATCTTGAAGGACCCCTGTGAGTTGAGGAAAATTAAAAGCCTCTTTAAAAAGAAAAGTATTTAAGTGCTTTTTAAAAGAAGCCACTGTCTGAGGGGCCCTGCGGTAGTTGGGAAGTGAATTCCACAGACCTGGTGCAGCAGCACAGAATGCCCGATCTTCCATGGTGCGAAGCTTGGTTTTGGGGAAGTGAAGGAGGTTCTGTTATGAAGAGCGTGTGAACCGGGTTGACAAAGTTCTGTTAAGTATGGTGGGGCCGTTCCATGGATGCACTGGTATTTGACAAGTGCAACCTTGTAATTTATTCTTGAAGTGATGGGAGCCAGTGTAACATGCGGAGTATTGATGTGATGTGTTCATGCTTTCTTGCCTTAACCAGAATCCGTGCAGCACTTTGGATGAGTTGAAGTTTGTTTATCTATCTTCTTGGAATGCCAGTGAAGAGGTGTTGTGGGCATTACAGTAATCCAGCCTGGAGCAGACAAAGGTGTGGATGAACTTCACAGCCTCAGATGCAGTGATGGTGGGACGGAGACTGGCAGTGTTCTTGAGATGAAAAAGGCAGGATTTTGGTTTTCAAAGGTTAGGTGAGGGTCCAGTTTCACACCAAAGTTGGTGACAACAGATGACAGGGGAATATTCTGTCTGGAGATAGTGAAGGTGGTTATGGAAGATGACAGGATCTTGTGAGTGGTACCGATTAGAACGGTTTCGGATTTAGAGCAGTTTAGTTGAAGGAAATTGTGACTCATCCACACCTTTATCTCCATCAGGCAGGTGGTGAGTATTAAGAGAGGAGATGATAATAATGATAAAGATGATGGTTATGACAATTATGACAGAGTAGTGGGAGAGGTTTGGTGGGTCCTGATACTGACTGAGTGCCATCAGCTTAACAGTGAAATTAAATTCCAAACCAGCGGCTAATTCGACCAGAGGGGGAGGACGTATATGATGAATAGTAGAGGGACAAGGACGGACCCTTGAGGGACACCACAGGTGACAGGGAGTGTTTGAGACCTTGCAGCTCCCATGGTGACAAAGTGGGTCCTCACAGAGAGGTAGGATGTAAACCAGTCCAGAGCAGTGTTTGAAAGTCCTATTTCATTATAGAGGTGTTTGAGGAGAATGACATGATCAACAGTATCAAAAGCAGCTGTAAGGTTGAGGAGGATAAGAAGGGATGGCGAGCCGGGATCAACCAGAGCTGTTTCTGTGCTGTGTGAAGAGCGGAAACCTGAATGCAACTGTTCATAATGTCGTGTACAGCAGGTCTGCTGCAGCAGCCTCCTGTGCTGCTTTGCCATGCGCCATCAGTGACTGTACTGCATCAAAATGTTTCTCTCCAAATGCAGTATTCAGGGTGAATCTAAATGATTTAGCAAGAATGATAAATTGAAGAACTATAAAGAAACACCACAACCAGCTCATGCAGGATCACCATGTATTCCACAGCACCGCTGGACTGCATGTTTTATCCACCATGTGGACTGTATTTCCTTCCTGTATCCTCCTTTATTTAGTTTCAAACACATCTGAGTGGTAGGTGTCACTGTTCTTGCATGGTCCGAAGTGACGCATGTAGTTATTTCTGGATTTTTGTGTGTCTGAATAGAAACTGAAACAAGAGGAAAATATTAAAAGTTTAAAAACTTTAAACCAAAAAAACAAGCCATGGTTTTGAAAGACCCAGAATCACAGCTGGTCACACACTGTGCTCAGAGCCAGTGAAGTGGAAAATCGGCTGACAATAATGAATTACAAATAAACTAATTACTAATAACTATGTGATGTGTCTGTTTCTGCAGATCCCTTATGTTGCCAATATGCTGCTGAGACGTCGCCATGTAAAGAAGCTTGTGACCAGGTATGACCGAACACGCATGCACGCACAAGCACACAGCCTTACAAATAAGCCCCTCTTCAGCCGTTTACTGTTGCCTACTGAAAAGAGCTTTCCGACAAGGAGTTGCAGGCAATCTCTTTGTCTTGTGGGTCTTTGAAGTGCAGTTGTCCCACCCAGTTTCAGCTGGGACCAGATGACACTCGCACACTCTCACTCTCTTACTGTGGCCGTCCTGTCTATCTTTTTTGTAAAAGAATTTCAAAGAAAATGTGAAAGAGGCTTTTCTATGAGAAAAAACAGGGTAAGAGTTCAAAGGTTATTCCTGTTTTTAAAGGAAGGAGGGTGGTTGTAGTAAAACAGGCCTTATTTTACATTTAATGACTAACATCAAAACAAAAAATGCTGTTCACAATAAAATACAGTTTTACAAATCAAACCAGGAGATCATTCATGTTAAAAGAATTGCTTACTTTTAGGAAGTCTTGTCTGGCTTTAGCCGTCTCCCTGGTAATGATCAGGTAAGTTCTCAGTCGTGTGGGGAGTCTATCCACAGCTGTGCATCACTTAACGGTACTATGTCACACATCAAAAACAAATTATTAGCCCTTGCAGCCCTTGGGATTATACTTCCCAAGGGCTGCATGTATAAACTGAACAAGATTGGCCCTAGAACTGAACCCTGCGGGACACCATAGCAGACCCTCGTCTGTACGGAAGAAACCTCATGAACATGAACAAACTGGAATCTATCAGACAGATATGATTTAAACCAATCTAGAGCTGTCCCTTTAATCCCAACAACATACTCTAGTCTCTGCAGTAAAATGCTGAGATCTATAGTATCAAAAGCAGCGCTGAGGTCCAGCAGAACCAGTATGGACACTAATCCATCATCTGAGGTCCAGCAGAACCAGTATGGACACTAATCCATTATCTGAGGTCCAGCAGAACCAGTATGGACACTAACCCATTATCTGAGGTCCAGCAGAACCAGTATGGACACTAACCCATTATCTGAGGTCCAGCAGAACCAGTATGGACACTAATCCTTTTTCTGAGGTCCGCCAGAACCAGTATGGACACTAATCCATTATCTGAGGTCCAGCAGAACCAGTATGGACACTAATCCATTATCTGAGGTCCAGCAGAACCAGTATGGACACTAACCCATTATCTGAGGTCCAGCAGAACCAGTATGGACACTAATCCTTCATCTGAGGTCCAGCAGAACCAGTATGGACACTAACCTATTATCTGAGGTCCAGCAGAATCAGTATGGACACTAACCCATTATCTGAGGTCCAGCAGAACCAGTGTGGACACTAACCTATTATCTGAGGTCCAGCAGAACCAGTATGAACACTAATCCATTATCTGAGGTCCAGCAGAACCAGTATGGACACTAACCTATTATCTGAGGTCCAGCAGAACCAGTATGGACACTAATCCATTATCTGAGGTCCAACAGGACCAGTATGGACACTAATCCATCATCTGAGGTCCAGCAGAACCAGTATGGACACTAATCCATTATCTGAGGTCCAACAGAACCAGTATGGACACTAATCCTTCATCTGAGGTCCAGCAGAACCAGTATGGACACTAACCCATTATCTGAGGTCCAGCAGAACCAGTATGGACACTAATCCATTATCTGAGGTCCAGCAGAACCAGGATGGACACTAATCCATTATCTGAGGTCCAGCAGAACCAGTATGAACACTAATCCAATTATCTGAGGTCCAGCAGAACCAGTATGGACACTAATCCATTATCTGAGGTCCAGAAGAACAAGTATTGACACTAATCCATTATCTGAGGTCCAGCAGAACCAGTATGGACACTAATCCAGTATCTGAGGCCCAGCAGAACCAGTATGGACACTAATCCATTATCTGAGGTCCAGCAGAACCAGGATGGACACTAATCTATTATCTGAGGTCCAGCAGAACCAGGATGGACACTAATCCATTATCGGAGGTCCAGCAGAACCAGTATGAACACTAATCCATTATCTGAGGTCCAGCAGAACCAGTGTGGACACTAAACCATTATCCGAGGTCCAGCAGAACCAGTATGGACACTAATCCATTATCTGAGGTCCAGCAGAACCAGTATGGACACTAACCCATTATCTGAGGTCCAGCAGAACCAGTATGGACACTAATCCATCATCTGAGGTCCAGCAGAACCAGTATGAACACTAATCCATTATCCGAGGTCCAGCAGAACCAGTATGGACACTAATCCATTATCCGAGGTCCAGCAGAACCAGCATGGACACTAACCCATTATCTGAGGTCCAGCAGAACCAGTATGGACACTAATCCATCATCTGAGGTCCAGCAGAACCAGTATGAACACTAATCCATTATCTGAGGTCCAGCAGAACCAGTATGGACACTAACCCATTATCTGAGGTCCAGCAGAACCAGTATGGACACTAATCCATCATCTGAGGTCCAGCAGAACCAGTATGAACACTAATCCATTATCTGAGGTCCAGCAGAACCAGTATGGACACTAACCCATTATCTGAGGTCCAGCAGAACCAGGATGGACACTAATCCATTATCTGAGGTCCTGCAGAACCAGTATGAACACTAATCCATTATCTGAGGTCCAGCAGAACCAGTATGGACACTAACCCATTATCTGAGGTCCAGAAGATCCAGTATTGACACTAACCCATTATCCGAGGTCCAGCAGAACCAGTATGAACACTAATCCATTATCTGAGGTCCAGCAGAACCAGGATGGACACTAATACATTATCCGAGGTCCAGCAGAACCAGTATGGACACTAATCCATCATCTGAGGTCCAGCAGAACCAGTATGGACACTAATCCATTATCTGAGGTCCAGCAGAACCAGTATGGACACTAATCCATTATCCGAGGTCCAGCAGAACCAGTATGAACACTAATCCATGATCTGAGGTCCAGCAGAACCAGTATGGACACTAATCCATTATCTGAGGTCCAGCAGAACCAGTATGGACACTAATCCATTATCCGAGGTCCAGCAGAACCAGTATGGACACTAATCCTTCATCTGAGGTCCAGCAGAACCAGTATGGACACTAACCCATTATCTGAGGTCCAGCAGAACCAGTATGGACACTAATCCATTATCTGAGGTCCAGCAGAACCAGGATGGACACTAATCCATTATCTGAGGTCCAGCAGAACCAGTATGAACACTAATCCAATTATCTGAGGTCCAGCAGAACCAGTATGGACACTAATCCATTATCTGAGGTCCAGAAGAACAAGTATTGACACTAATCCATTATCTGAGGTCCAGCAGAACCAGTATGGACACTAATCCAGTATCTGAGGCCCAGCAGAACCAGTATGGACACTAATCCATTATCTGAGGTCCTGCAGAACCAGTATGAACACTAATCCATTATCTGAGGTCCAGCAGAACCAGTATGGACACTAAACCATTATCCGAGGTCCAGCAGAACCAGTATGGACACTAATCCATTATCTGAGGTCCAGCAGAACCAGTATGGACACTAACCCATTATCTGAGGTCCAGCAGAACCAGTATGGACACTAATCCATTATCTGAGGTCCAGCAGAACCAGTATGAACACTAATCCATTATCCGAGGTCCAGCAGAACCAGTATGGACACTAATCCATCATCTGAGGTCCAGCAGAACCAGTATGGACACTAATCCATTATCCGAGGTACAGCAGAACCAGTATGAACACTAATCCATTATCCGAGGTCCAGCAGAACCAGTATGGACACTAATCCATTATCTGAGGTCCAGCAGAACCAGGATGGACACTAATCTATTATCTGAGGTCCAGCAGAACCAGGATGGACACTAATCCATTATCTGAGGTCCTGCAGAACCAGTATGAACACTAATCCATTATCTGAGGTCCAGCAGAACCAGTATGGACACTAATACATTATCTGAGGTCCAGAAGAACAAGTATTGACACTAATCCATTATCTGAGGTCCAGCAGAACCAGTATGGACACTAATACATTATCTGAGGTCCAGAAGAACAAGTATTGACACTAATCCATTATCTGAGGTCCAGCAGAACCAGTATGAACACTAATCCATTATCTGAGGTCCAGCAGAACCAGGATGGACACTAATACATTATCCGAGGTCCAGCAGAACCAGTATGGACACTAATCCATCATCTGAGGTCCAGCAGAACCAGTATGGACACTAATCCATTATCTGAGGTCCAGCAGAACCAGTATGGACACTAACCCATTATCTGAGGTCCAGAAGATCCAGTATTGACACTAACCCATTATCCGAGGTCCAGCAGAACCAGTATGAACACTAATCCATTATCTGAGGTCCAGCAGAACCAGGATGGACACTAATACATTATCCGAGGTCCAGCAGAACCAGTATGGACACTAATCCATCATCTGAGGTCCAGCAGAACCAGTATGGACACTAATCCATTATCTGAGGTCCAGCAGAACCAGTATGGACACTAATCCATTATCCGAGGTCCAGCAGAACCAGTATGAACACTAATCCATGATCTGAGGTCCAGCAGAACCAGTATGGACACTAATCCATTATCTGAGGTCCAGCAGAACCAGTATGGACACTAATCCATTATCCGAGGTCCAGCAGAACCAGTATGGACACTAATCCATTATCTGAGGTCCAGCAGAACCAGGATGGACACTAATACATTATCCGAGGTCCAGCAGAACCAGTATGGACACTAATCCATCATCTGAGGTCCAGCAGAACCAGTATGGACACTAATCCATTATCTGAGGTCCAGCAGAACCAGTATGAACACTAATCCATTATCTGAGGTCCAGCAGAACCAGTATGGACACTAATCCAGCATCTGAGGTCCAGCAGAACCAGTATGAACACTAATCCATTATCTGAGGTCCAGCAGAACCAGTATGGACACTAATCCATTATCTGAGGTTCAGCAGAACCAGTATGGACACTAATCCAGCATCTGAGGTCCAGCAGAACCAGTATGGACACTAATCCATCGTCTGAGGTCCAGCAGAACCAGGATGGACACTAATCCATCGTCTGAGGTCCAGCAGAACCAGGATGGACACTAATCCATCATCTGAAGACATAAGAAGGTCATTGGAGACTGGAACCAGTGCTGTTTCTGTGCTATGATGCATCTGAACCCTGACTGAAAAATAGATCTATATGGATATAGATATAGAATAGATTTCTATACAAATGGTCACACAGCTGCTGCAACTACCTTTTTCTAAAATTTAAGAGGTAAATGGAAGGTTGGAAACTTTAAAAACTTATAGCACGTATCCTAAGACCAGGGACAAGTTGATCTGGTCCAGTATTGTTGCACCAATAAGAGAGAAAACATTTTAGTAGTTGAGTAGTTGAGATGATTTAGCTCTATTGACGACTGAGGTCAGCTCAGGGAGGTCTTATTTTTAATATAATATTAGACTATCTTTCCATGCACAATAATAATCTACAGACCTACAAGAGTACCACTTCCTTTAAGTTTTACACACTTTTGTTTCAGCATACAGATATACCAGCGAGTTCAGCTCCTAACGTTAGAGTCCCTCTTTCTCAAAAGAGTAACGGCATCTAAAGCTGAGTGCAACACATCTGCAGTGCCACTGACAAGGAAATCAACATCTGTAGCGGTATGATTAAAGCAGGGCGTCGATACATTTACTTTTTGCGAGATGCCCATCGATTCTAAAAGAGAATTAAAAGCTAATTAAAGGCATTGATTGTCAACATCCACAGGAATGTTAAAGTCACCCACTATGATGACTTTGTCTGTACTGATCAATAAACCAATGTGAAATGTGAACATTCAGAGAGAAACTCTAGATTAGCGCCAGCAGGAGGTGCTTTTATTTGAAGATTAGAGTCGTAGATGGCTGTTCGCTCCACTTCGGCTCGTGCATTTGGGAAATATAATTAAAATTACCGGGCGCCATCGATTCATCCTGATCTGCCATGTTTCACATTTAAGCGCAGCGGACAGTGAGTGACAGCGAGTGACAGCGAGTGACAGCGAGTGACAGCGAGTGACAGCGAGTATCATGTGGAAGAGGGAGCTTTTACGAAACTGTTCCTCAACCAGCATCATATGTTTAGTCAGTGGATTAATAAATGTTTGTTGGGCTTATTTTCTTCTTCTATTTCTTCGGCTTTCCCAGGGCTATAACACTGTTTTTACATGCAAGTCCCACTTGGGGATCCTTTTGAACTGTTTTTGTATGGTAGTTCTTGAACATGAATTTCTGCTCGTACACGGGGGTTGAAGCAAACTGCAAAACAGCGTCAAAGGTGGTTGCTTTTACTCTTCAGTTGCTGAAAATGAAACATCACCTTTCCGACCCGATCAAGGTCTTCTTTTTTCTTTGTAGAAAAAGAAAAAGTAAAAAAAAAAAAAAAACAAGATTCTTCTGTTTCTTTGCAGACAGTATAAACTCAAGATCTTTTATGCTTTTTTTCTGGTCAGTTTAATTTCATTTGTTACTGTGCAGTCGATTTCTGTATTTCAGACCAGAAACACATTCCAAAGGAAATTGGAATAGTAAGGATGTTTCTGCTTTGTAATATTGTAGTCCCTCTCACAACATTTAATGGACATTGCAGATATCAAGAAAAATATGAAGCATTTCAAATGTTTGGTTTTATGACGTCTCTGGAAAACATGTGTTTCGTTCCTTCAGCTGCATAAAAACATAAATCCTTTTTCTGTTTTCTGATTTCCTGTCGTATCTGCCTCTGTGTGGCTGACAGCAGCCGACTGCTGTTCTTAAGAGACTCCAAACAAACAGTGCTGAAGGTTTTTTATTGTTTATCTTCATTTGTTGTTTTCTGATGCACACAAACAGGAATTTCCTTCTAGAGTCCAGAAGAAATAAAACTGATGAAAGTGAGATTACAAGCATCAATCAAGCATCTTTGGTATTTCCTGTTTATTAGTTTAAGTTTTCACAGCCAGTGTTTGAATCTTGTTGCTGTGTAATAACTGCGGATGAACTGAGATGAATGGTAAAAGCGGCGCGTCCTGCCAGCAGCTGGAGTGTGTGAAGCTGTAGATCTCCCCGCTTGGTTTCATGACTTCACACTTCAACCAGAGACTGTTGGCAGTGGCCGTGTTCTCCCAGGCTCTCGTCTCCATGTTTACTCATGCTGGCTATATGTTTGTGCGTTGATGCTCGCCACAAACTGGAGCCTTCGATATGTGTCCAAGCCAGCACATCTCACACTGTCGGGACTGGCGAAAGGATTTTCCCATGACCCGAACATGCTTTTTACCCACGTGAGAAGTTAGTGCTCCTGTTTCTATGAAGAATCTTAACAAATGAACTTCCCCATCCAATTTGTGCTGTTTGTAATAAAGCACCTAAAAAAATAAGGTCAAATGTCTTTAATCCTCTTTCACCTGCTCAGAGCAGCTGTCGCTAATATGCAGGCTTGCATGTGTAAATAGAGTATAAAAGCTTCTGTTTGTGTCCCACAGCTCGCCACCATCAAGAGTGAATCCCGTCTAAAGCATCTTCTCCAGCGGTTGCCCAGTTACTGCCCGGAGTCGATGGTACGTCTGCCGCCTCACACGCACCCAAACACAAGCTGCCGCTGTGACACAGTGGAACCTGGAGTGCAGATATTACTGTTGTATTTTACTGCAACATATTTATTACTTTGAACTACAATAAAAAGGGAAGAACTGGAAAGGTAATGACTAAATATGTTAACCTTTGACTCGTGAAAACAGCTGCCACTTGATCTTTTTATCATGTGGCAGCTTCTTGAATGGTTGGACAGATATTTTTCTACAGTTATTGTACTGTTATTGCAAATATTCATTACAAACAAATCACACTTTGATATTGGCATACATGGGATGGGATAGGAGCTAAAAAATCTGAAATAGCTTTTACAGTGTGAGAAAGCTGCTGAAGACGAACATCAAGCTCAGCGTTGCTGAGTGTGGATGAGAAGCAGGGCCTCACAGCTTCGTGGTATTTTCATGGGATGGGGACCTTCAGCTGAGATATCAGACTGGTTGAGTTCAATTCTGCTGCCTTCTTTCATCGCTGAATCTTTGATGAAGATGCTTTGCGAACAGCAGCAGCGCTGTCATCAGATTACACAAATAAAACAAGCAGACGAGCGCGTTACCTCCAGTGTTAGCTGTTAGTGCTCATTTCCAGTCAGGCAGACACGGGGCCATACTAGGGTCCTGCCAGTAAAAATCGAAAGGAAAACGATGTTGTTATCACTTTTTTTCTGTGAAGGACAGGAGCGAGTTACAGCTCAAGACTGCCAGACTGTCCAGCTGAGCTCGGTGACGAGCAGCTGTCAAACACAAGGATGACCATGTTGGCAGATGTCTGTAACTGTGGGTGGGGCCTCACACTCGCCATCGCCTGTGATTTAACTAAAGGAGTGATGGGAGACTGAGAGGGAACTGGGGACAAATGTGTTGGGGAGTCAGGCGGTGGGTGAAGAAGAAGAAGCAAAAACCCAACCTCATTTCAGTTCTAATTGTACACCCTCCTACGTTTCTGCATGTAAATTGTTTTAAATCATTTCAAAGACAAGATGTCACTGTACTTGTAACTTTACTCTCCTACAGAGAGAGTTGTGAAGTCATCCACTACATTTACAAACTGTAAAGTTTGTGGCCTGGTGGTTACAGTGGTGGGCTTGGGCGTGGAGGACCCAGGTTCAAGCCCAGGGCTGCCCACAATGGTAAATCACTGGGGGCCCCTGAGCAAGACCCTTAACTCCCAATTGCTCCCCGGGGCGCTGGTTCTAGCAGCCCCACTGCTCACTAGTGAAACTAGTTGATGGGTTAAAAGCAGAGACTAATTTCGGTGTGCATCGTACATACGGCGTGTGCACGATGTCCACACTGACAATGAAAATAAAAAAAAAAAAAAAAAAAAAAAAAAAGCCAACAGCTGCCTTCCCTCCTGACGAGACGGCAGCGCCGACGTACGGAGCAGACGTACACCCTGCCGGTGTTCAGCTTTTCACACTTACAAAGTACAGGTCTCTCATTTTTATCATACGCTTCAACTGTGAGTGATGGGGTCTAAAACAAAAATCCAGAAAATCACATGTATGATTTTCATGTTATTGCATGACATATGTAGTTGATACATCAGAAAAACAGAAGTTAATACTTGGTACAGAAACCTTTGTTAGCAGTAACAGAGATGTAGTTCTTGGCCAGGTTTGCACTGCAGCAGGGATCTTGGCCCACTCCTCCATACAGATGTTCCCCAGATCCCTCCAGATCCCTCCAGATCCCTCCAGATCCCTCCAGATCCCTCCAGATCCCTCTGGACTTTCAGCTCCCTCCAGAGATTTTCTATTGGGTTCAGGTCTGGAGACTGGCTAGGCCACTCCAGGACTTTCTGTGCTTCACGGTTGGGATGGTGTTGTTGGGGTTGTACACGTCTTTCTTCTTCCTCCAAAATGTTTTCATGGATTGACTCATTCCCAGAATCATATGACTCGGACACAGGAACAAAAAATGTGATCAGGACATCCCTCATAAAAGCAAAAGTAACTTATTTTTCTCGTAACCTTTCCTTCCTTGTAATGTTTTTGAGTGCGAGCGTTAAACTGTGCAGCCTCTCCAGCAGACAACAGCCGGTTCTGTCTCTGTAGAGACTGGAAAGGTTTCTGCTCTGCCTCAAACAAACTGCAGCATTATTCATCTTGTCCTGGTGATCGTCCTTGGCCTCTGCTTGGTCACAGCTCATGTTTATACTTATGTAGAGCCAGTGTTATTCACTCCAGCCAGGCTCATAAATGATGCTGACGCCTGCTGATTGGAGCCTTTGTTCCACAGCCAAGAGATGGAGCGTTAACAGTGACATGTTACGTTTACTCAGTCTAAGATCCTGCACCAACAGAAGTACGTGGAAAGGGTTTATTTCTCCACGCCGTCTTCTACTCTAGTGTTCGTGTTGTGCTGTACTATCTCGGTGACTGTGTCCCTCAACTGGAAGCACAGAAGACAAAGTTGTTTGTGATAATTAATGCCACAGCATTTTACCACAAACCAAGATGGACCTTCATTAGAATCATGTTTTTAAATCGTTCATCACTGTCTTGATCGGAGGAATGTAATATTGGCTCTTTGTTAAAGTTAAAAGTCTCCAGCGTTGCTCTTTAACAGATGTTTGCTTTAATGATAAACCTTTTGAAATGAAGGGTTGCTGGATTTAGTCTCAGTTCAGGCTTTGACATGACAAATCAAATATTCCCCCAACTGAAACCCCAACTATGTGATGGAGAAGTTACATGACAAAACAGTTTTATACGATTTGGCACTAATGCCATTAACGCTCCAAGAGTATAGTGTCATCTGAAAAGAGTGAGGTTATTTGTTTATTTTAATAGATATTTACAGTGATGACAATACAAAAAATATAGTTTTGTTGACTATCATCTCATTAAAACTCAAATCACGAACCAGTTAAAACAGAGCTGTGCACAGCGAGGCCTGTGTGCACCATCCTATTCTGTAATTACATAATTGCAGATGTTTGTGGATGCACTTTTAGAATTATGTGGAGGCTCTTAAAATGCAGAGAAACTAAAGTGGTGACAAAATTATGTGAAAACTTTGGAGCTGACTGCTTTTCTGAATACATTTTCCATAAAACATCATCTGATCCTCATCTAAGTCACAATGAATAACAAACACGATGTGCTTATGATTTTACCAACATACAGTCACTATGTTTATGTCTTATGTCTGTTGAAAATACTTATTAAACATTCCCAGTTAGGGTTTAAAAAGTAGTTAGCACACGTTCTGTAACGAGATTGGAGGTGTGGTTTAGAGCTACTTTAATTGATAAAACACAAATATTTAAAAAAAAAAATATATTTTTTTTCCCCTTTTCATTGTCAGTGTGGACTAGAGGTAAGATCGGGCCTAAAAAATCCAGCCCGACCCGACCCAGGCCCGCGGGTATTAAAGCCCGACCCAGCCCGAGCCCGACCAATTAACTTGATTTGCAGGCCCGAGCCCGAAGCAAACCCGAAATTTAATATTTTATTTGTTGGGTTTCGGGAGGAGGAGGTGATTTATGCTAACAAATTAAAGCCTTTTGTAACGAAATCTAAGTTTAACAAGACTGCATAAACATTTACATCTTTTATATTTCTGTGTCTGCAGAGGTTACATTAACCGACCATTTGCCATCATTGATGGATTTTTTTTAAGAGTTGACGTGGAAAAATGTAAGGTTTAAACGCCTGCTCAGCGTCGAGGTGCCGGCCTTTTTGCTCTCGTATGAAAGCAAAGCGCCACGTTTACGACATTCAGCGAAGCCAACGCAAGTTTCTGGAGCATTTTCCATTATCAAGTTGAAGCTTTTCCATACCTCACTCTTCCCGGTGTGTGTTTGCCTTTTAAGTTCCCCTGTCTTTAGTTTATCCTCGACTTCTTGCTGCTCCATAATCAGGGATACCGAGTCAAAATAGATGCGGACTTGTGGAGGGGAAGATTACTAAGAGGGCGCGTTCACGTGCCCAGAGCTCGCTCTGGCTCTGCGCTCGTATAGTAATTAAATAGCAATTACCTTACAGCGCCTTATCTGTTTTATCCAAATTATTTATTTTATAACAAGTATTCCTTAGTTTAGTATCCACATTCCACACATCGTTTTGGTATACATTTTTATAAACATATATTTATTTTAAAAAAAGTCAGCGAGATAGAAGCCCGAGCCGACCCGACCCGAACGTAATGAATGACATTTTAGACCCGACCTGGCCCAACCGGGCTCGGGCTCGGGCTTAAGATCTTACCTCTAGTGTGGACATCGTGCACACGCTGTATGTACGATACACTGAAATTAGTCTCTGCTTTTAACCCATCAACTAGTTTCACTAGTGAGCAGTGGGGCTGCTAGCAGGGCAGCGCCCCGGGGAGCAATTGGGGGTTAAGGGCCTTGCTCAGGGGCCCCCACGCCCAAGCCCACCACTGTAACCACTAGGCCACCACTCCTTGTTGATGAGAAGCATCTGCTGATGTGAACCATGTCACACAACAAGAAGACCACTGAAGCCATACGATCAATATTAGATCAAACTGTCTGTAAGTGGAGACACTTCAGTGCTGTGCTCTTCCTAGACATGGGCAGAGTGAGTAAAGAGCCCTGTTCAAGCAGCTTGTTTCCATTTTTGACTCTTTTCTTTAATTTTTTGGTGACCTCTAGTGCCACAGATGGCTTCTGGTAACGGGATCACCCCACAACAATTTTTACATGAACCCGGTGTGTGTCCGACGTGTCCGGTGTGTCCGGTGTGTGTCCGGGGTGTGTCCGGTGTGTCCGGTGTGTGTCCGGTGTGTGTCCGGTGTGTCCCTATGCAGTTACCACCAGATCACCAGAAGGCTGTTTGTTTGTCTCATTGTTTGCACACATGAGCGGCTGGTTGCACTGTGTAGCCCAGCGTTCAGGGTCTGAAATTAACTTTTTGACTCACAAGCCAAGTGGACTGGTAGATTAAAAAAGATCCACCGGCCAAGCATATTTTTTACCTGCCAAGATAATAAATTGCCCTTTTGTGTTCCATATACATTTATTTCCATATGTTTAATTGAGATAAAGTATTATGTTGAATATAAACTTAAAGAAGAGTCCAGAAAAAAGTTGAAGCAGAATTAGTTTTAATATATAGATGAATGGCTGTGTGTGTGTGTGTGTGTGTGTGTGTGTGTGTGTGTGTGTGTGTGTGTGTGTGTGTGTTTGTGTGTGTGTGTTGGTGTGTGTGTGACTGTCTGAAGGACACAAGCGTCCCATGATGCAGTTCTGTGCACCAGTAGTCTCTTTACACCCGGTGGACACCCTGTGTTTAACACTCAAATCCAGCATGTCGTCCTGTTTACATTACAGTCGTGAGGTGGCGTGTGACTAACCCGCCTCTGAGGCTGCACTTGTTCGCTGGTCAGGTCTAATGTAAACAGAACTGCTGGTGGCGAGTTGTGGGTGGGTTTGGTTGAGTTTCTCATCCTCAGAGCAGTGGACATCATACATCAGCTTAGAGCCTCGCAAATAAGTTATTTACATTCAATAAACACAACAGCAGGAGTGACAGAGGTAGACTGCTGGTCATATTTGTGTAACACAATTTGTGGGAAGTTTCTACGCAAATCCTGTTGTAATTCCGCGTGGATCCTCCACCCGCTCCATCTCCTGCATCAGCTCTTCTGATGTTGGTGAAGCCAGCCAACCAGAGACAGTGTCACATAGTACCACCAGTAACACCCCGACTCGTCTTCCCTCCCCTCAACTTGGCTTCAGGGTCCTGGGAGGCAATAACACGCATTGGAATCTGTCGTCAGACAATAGTTGTTGAATTCATTCAACAAATAAAAACAAATACGCATTTACTGCGAACTAAAGACCAAACAATTAGATGCGGATTACTAAATATACGATCTTTAAGCTCCAAGTCTCTATTAGTAAACGATGTAATTACTGAGACCCGGAGTGACATTTTCTGCCTAACAGAAACGTGGCTCCAAGAGGAAGAGTTTTTAGTTTAAATGAATCGACGCCGTCCAGTTACGTTAATTATCATATTCCTCGAATCACAAGTCGAGGTGGAGGAGTAGCGGCGATCTACGACTCCAGTCTTACAATAAAATCCAAACCTAAATGCGATTATAATACATTTGAAAGCCTCACGCTTAGCTTAAAACTGCCGAGCTGGAAATCAGAGAAGCCAGTCTTGTTGGTGGTAGTTTACCGGCCTCCTGCTGGAGCTTATCTGGAGTTTCTGTCTGAGTTCTCAGATTTCTGATCTGGTTTATTGATCAGTACAGATAAAGTCATCATAGTGGGCGACTTTAACATTCATATGGATGTTGACAACGACAGTCTTAAGTTGGCTTTTGATTCTCTTCTAGAATCGATGGGGATTTTACAAAAAGTTAACGAACCGACGCATTGTCTTAATCATACTCTTGATCTGGTCCTCGTCTACGGTGTAGAACTTGATAATCTGTTAGTGTCACATGTAAACTCCCTCCTATCCGACCACTATTTAATAATGTTTGAATTCAACATTGTCAACGTTACGCATAATAGGAGGAATTACTTTAGCAGGTGTCTATCCGATAAAGCTATCACTAAATTTAGGGAGGCCATTGCTCTTCATCTTCTTACAGTGGAACATAGTGAAGCAGTTGAGGGCTGTGACCTCGGTTCTACCTCTGCAGACGTTGATTTCCTTGTTGGTAGCACTGCAGATGTGTTGCACACAGCTTTAGATGTAGTTGCTCCTTTGAGAAAGAGGGTCTCTAACCATAGGAGCTTAACTCCCTGGTTTAACTCACATATTCGTATGTTAAAACAGAAAGTGCGTAAAATGGAAAGAAAGTGGTACTCTAGTAGGTCTGTAGATATTTATTATGCATGGAAAGATAGTCTAATAGTGTATAAAAAAGCGCTTCGCAAAGCTAGAACAGCCTATTATTCAGTGTTAATAGAGGATAATAAAAATAACCCACGTTTTCTGTTCAGCACTGTAGCCAGGCTGACAAAGAGCCACAACTCTGTTGAGCCGTGCATCCCTGCAGCTCTCAGTAGTGAAGACTTTATGAGCTTCTTTAGCAATAAAATTGTCAGAATTAGAGAGGAAATCGGCCAGGCCCTCCCGGCAGTGGCTGTGGGAATTTCTTCAACCTCGGCGACTCCCTTATGCTCCGACCTGACTCTAGACTGTTTTGTTCCTGTTGACCTCTCTGAGCTGACCTCAGTCGTCAATGGATCTAAATCATCCACCGGTCTGTTAGACCCAATCCCTACTCGAGTACTCAAAAATGTTTTCTCTCTTATTGGACCGACAATACTGAAACAGATCAACTTGTCCCTAGTCTTAGGATATGTACCACAGGCTTTTAAAGTCGCAGTAATCAAACCATTACTTAAAAAACCCTCTCTTGACCCAGACATTTTAGCTAACTATAGACCGATTTCCAACCTTCCATTTATCTCTAAAATTCTGGAAGGGTAGTTGCAAGCCAGCTGTGTGAGCATTTGTATAGAAATGATCTATTTGAAATTTTTCAGTCAGAGTTCAGAATGCATCATAGCACAGAAACAGCACTGGTTCGAGTCTCGAATTACCTTCTTATGGCCTCAGATAATGGGTTAGTGTCCATACTGGTTCTGCTGGACCTCAGATAATGGGTTAGTGTCCATACTGGTTCTGCTGGACCTCAGATAATGGGTTAGTGTCCATACTGGTTCTGCTGGACCTCAGCGCTGCTTTTGATACTATAGATCACAGCATTTTACTGCAGAGACTAGAGCATGTTGTTGGGATTAAAGGGACAGCTCTAGATTGGTTTAAATCAGATCTGTCTGATAGATTCCAGTTTGTTCATGTTCATGAGGTTTCTTCCGTACAGACGAGGGTCTGCTATGGTGTCCCGCAGGGTTCAGTGCTAGGGCCAATCCTGTTCAGTTTATACATGCAGCCCTTGGGAAGTATTATCCGGAACCACGGCATTAATTTTCATTGTTATGCTGATGATACGCAGCTGTATCTGTCTATGAAGCCAGATGAAACAGAACCATTAGACAAACTTCAGATGTGTATTAAGGACATCAAGGACTGGATGTCCAGAAATTTTTGCTACTAAATTCTGATAAAACAGAAGTTGTTGTTTGTGGTCCAAACAGCTTAGGAAGGGATTAGATGGTCTTGCGATGGCCTCCAGTAAAACTGTGAGAAACCTTGGAGTTATATTGATCAGGATTTGTCATTTAAACAGCATATTAATCAGGTTTGTAAAACTGCGTTTTTCCACCTCCGTAATATCGCAAAGATTAGGAGCATCCTCTCCCAGAAGGATGCCGAAAAACTAATTCATGCGTTCGTATCTTCTAGACTAGATTACTGTAACGTGTTGTTGGCTGGATGTCCAAGTAATTCTCTGAAGATCCTCCAGATGATCCAAAATGCAGGAGCGCGAGTGCTGACAGGAACCAACAAGAGAGACCACGTCTCTCCAGTTTTAGCTTCCCTCCATTGGCTCCCCGTAAAATTTAGAATCCAATTAAAAATTTTATTACTGGCATATAAAGTCCAAAATGGCCTAGCGCCGCGATATTTGCAAGACCTGATAGTACCGTACGTTCCTAATAGAGCTCTCCGTTCTCAGGGTGCAGGTTTACTCGTAGTTCCTAGAAGATCCAGATGTAGATTTGGAGGACGGGTCTTCTGTTATCAGGCACCATCACTCTGGAACCAACTTCCAGTTTGGGTGAAGGAGGCTGACACCACCTCCACCTTTAAAACTAAACTTACAACATTTCTGTTTAATAAAGCATATAGTTAGTGTACATTTAGTACCTTAATGTGTCAGGGCCAGTAGTCAAAGCTGCAGCTACAGGACCAGACTAGAGCAGCTGGTCTTCAACAGCTTCGGTGTAGATATGCTGTTATAGGCCTATGCTGCAGGGGGGCACCAACATGATCCACTGAGTGGTGCCTTTCACCTTCTCTGTTTCTCTTTGCCTTCTCTGTCTCTGCTTCACCTCAACCCTCATTTATTAACAATATCTCATAAGCATAATAGTGGTCCATTGTTCTTGTAGTTTGTAGTTTGTGCTTGTCTGGCCCTTCTTTTCCTCTTCTTTGCATGTCCTGTGGACCAGAACCTCAGGAGCTGCTTGCTGACCTGCAGTTCCACCTCTGACCATCCCAGTGTCTGATATCACCTGTCTGTATGGATGTTTGTTGGATACTTGCTGACATCCCGACCTGCAGTCCTCATCCCCTTGGATCACCGTCTATCCATATATCACCCATATACACAGAAGTCTAATTGGACTACCAAGGACAGTTACTAATGTATCCTATCTTGTACCTTTGACGGTGTCTCTATGTCTCTATTCTTTCTTATTTCTTGCTCTACCCGGCTGGCCTTCGGCAGGATGGTCCCCCCTCATGAGCCAGGTCCTGCTCAAGGTTTCTTCCCTCTTAAAGGGGAGTTTTTCCTGCCACTGTTTGGCTTAAGGTTTTTCTTCCACTAGGGGAGTTTTTACCTGCCGTTGTTTATGTAATAATTGCTTGGGGGTCATGCTCTGGGTCTCTGGAAAGCGCCTAGAGACAACTTGTGTTGTAATAGACGCTATATAAATAAAATTGAATTGAATTGAATTGAAAGTAAAGGACTGCAAAATAAAGGTACTACAGGGATGAACGGACGATGAGGAAGGGATCAGATCTTAAAGTCAGATTTTTCCAAGAAACCGGATCATTCCAAGGAGATCACATTCTTTATATTGCCACCTCAACTAAATATGCTGCTAAATACTAAATGTATTCTGCTCCTAATTGTTAATTTCACACCTGAGATTGCTTCACCAGGACTAGGAAGTAGAATTAGTTTGAAACTTTTCAAAAGAATCGTTTCCTTTTGGAGACTTTTTATGACACAGTCAAAACAAATCCTCCCCCAGACTCGGCCAGGTTTCCCCGCATCCAAAGTTGATTACTAAACTTCAGCAAGCAGCGTGTCTGACTAAAGTATATTCTCTTCTCAGTTGTAAGACCAATGTCCGTCAACCACTTTGACATAAAACGCCATGACGGCTGTACATTTTGCCTGGTCAGAGTGGGAGTGAGCTTTCAATTGAGGGATTAGCTCTTGGTCAAGTTTACGAGAACAGAACGCTACTGAACTATTATTATTTTGTTATTTTGTTTGGGTACTAATCTGTGATCTTCTTTTCTACTTCATTGTTTCCAGAACGACCTTTGGATGTGCATCAACTCTACACTCCCTGGTGAGGCTCATAAAACACAGTCGTGGTAGAACATTTCCAGCTTCAACATCTTCTAGTGGTCACATCAGGTGGTTTTCTTTGAAACACCCTTAAACCTTCAGATTTCCCCACCATCAGACAGTTAACTTACATATTTAGCAGTTTGCCCAGCATTGAAAAGATGGGGTTTTTTTTTGTCTGTTCTTTTTAGACATTTTTGAAAAGTAAATTTAAACTAAAAAGGACTGATATTCATCAAATGAGCAAAAACGCGACTACTGTTAAATGGGACAGTCGTTGAGCCCCGATCTGAAAGATACACTTGGACTCTGCAAATGTACAAGAACCAACTCTGCATCGAATGAGTGAGAGTGAAGCTTTTAAAACTGTATGAAGAGCTGGCCTCCACCACAGACAGCTGAGAAGAAAAAGGACTCTGGATCAAAGGCCTGGGTCCTGTTGCTTATGCTCTGGGAAAAAAAATGAGCCTGACAGAAGCCTAATTACCTCCAGATTGGGAAGTACGGTCCTACCTTTTGTACCTGCCAAACTCTGGCATCCAGACAGCCTCAGTAGTCTGCAAACATTGAGCCAGTTAAGGATAAAGGCTCCCTCAGATACTGTCAGACTGTGAGATATGATCATTCTTTGATGTCCAGGACATTCCAACAACTTCTGCTGATTGTCTCTGTTGGTGTAAACACATCTCCTCAACATGCCAGCTTCAATTAAAGGTTTACACCATCTTTCTAAATGCTTCCATAACGGTTACAAAAGGCCTTTGGAAACTTGTAGTTCACAGTCTTTGGTCATGACAAAAGCATCAATTATACATACAGCTGTGGAAAGTCCTAGTTTGCTGTTGTTGGATGCAACAACAGCAGCAACAAAAGAATAAGTCAAGAAATGTGATGAACACAAGGGTTGGTCCATTTGTAAGCAGGACGACACCCATCTTCCCAAGAGGCCTCGGTCGTCTTGTTTGGTGCACAAAAGGTCAGCTATCAGCATCCACACCTCTCCAAGTAAACCTCACCTGAGTTCACTTATCACACCAGGGCCCACTCTAATCGAACTCTGAAGTAATCGAATGTATGGCCTTAAATAAAGGCTGATATCAGCTTCGAAACGCAGACTCAGTCTTTGTCCCTGAAGCTAAAACATGCCTACAGATGGTTGACTGCTTTTATGTGCTTGCAGGAGTGTCCAGGAAGTCAGATGGCTGGGTTGGGCTTGGATGCTGTGAGCTGGCCATCACAAACGAGTGTCGCAGGGAATGCAGACAGGTGAGATCACGCCGCGCCACAACCTCACTGTTGTGTTGTCTTGTGTTTGCCCCATAACATTTTTCTATTTTAATTTTATTGAAAAAAGCAAATAGACAAATTGAATATTCTTAATTTCATTTCTTCTTTTCCTTTACAGGCATCTTCCAAAAATGACATAACAAGTGTATGCAAAAAAGTCACAGAGGTAAGTCCGAGAGCCATGCAGCTGTAGATGTCGAGGTCACAGTGGATTTACTTTGCCTTCAGGGATTCATTCTTCTATTCAATTCAGTTTTATTTATACAGCGTCTATTACAACACAAGTTGTCTTCAGGATCTCTCCAGAGACCAGAACATGAACCCTGATCAATTATTACATAAACAGTGGCAGGAAAAGCTCCCCTTTAAGAGGGAAGAAACCAGGATCAGGACCTGGCTCATGAGGGGGGACCCTCCTGCCAAAGACCAGCCAGGTAGAGCAGGAAGTAAAGAAAGAATAGAGACATAGAGACACCGTCAAAGGTACAAGACAGGATACAATAGTAACTGTCATCAGTAGTCCAATTAGACTTCTGTGAATATGGGTGATATATGGATAGATGGTGATCCAAGGGGATGAGGACTGCAGGTCGGGATGTCAGCAAGTATCCAACAGACATCCATACAGACAGGTGAAGGCAGACACTGGGATGGCTAATTATTATGGTATTATAGTATTTCTAATTGAATATAAAGTCTTTAAGTCAACAGACATGCTCTTTGTTTATGTATCACTTGTGATTGCTCACCGCTGCTCTCATCTGGAATTCTTTTGCCCATCACAGTGCCTGATTGTTTGTTCAAAAGCAGTTTATTTAAAGGTTTTCAAACTCAAGCTCTCCATAGATTCTTCTGATTAGTGTTCCAGCTTCACCATACCTGCATGCATCTGAACACCTTGCTGTAATCTGCTGGGTTGTCCTGTTGTTACAGTCTGCTCCTGGAGTCCTGTCTGGTGTTTGTAGACCCTCTGGTGTGGTAGACCTGGTCCTCTGCTCATCTTCTCAGCTGGTTCCTTGTGCATCTTCAGGACAGGAGTTTGAATGGGATTAAGGATTTGATGCAGTCTGTTG
Source organism: Xenentodon cancila (assembly GCA_014839995.1). Taxonomy (NCBI): domain Eukaryota; kingdom Metazoa; phylum Chordata; class Actinopteri; order Beloniformes; family Belonidae; genus Xenentodon; species Xenentodon cancila. Next base: position 3,158,000 of record CM026216.1, on the reverse strand, counting down.
TTTTAATAAATTTGTGTTTTTGTGACTTTGAATCAGAGTGAATTGTAATGAACTGAGTATGCACATGATCACAGCAGCCTGGAGTTGATTGTGTTGTAGTTGGATTGTATTTGGACTGCTCCGAATCTCTTTACTTTCTGTGTAACTTGTAGTGAACTGGATTAAAGTCTTAATAGACGTCAACGGTGTTTCTGCATGGAGCTTAAGTGTGGCGTCCTTCTTACGTTCTCAGGTCACGTTTCTGGGTGCACCTTCAGATTGTGTTGAGTAAAAAGGGTTTTGCAAGATGCTCCTAAACCTGTGTGACTATATAAGTATGACGGCGACATGACAGCATCTGGTGCAGTGGCTCCACAAGGCTTGAAGCTGACGGACATCCACCAGTGGTTTCCATTCTGGGCCTTGAAGCACACCACAAATCCTTTACAGTTTTATGCAGTGTGAATGCTGAAAGACTCAAGTTTTTAACAATTTTGAAAAAAATATATAAAATATACAAAGTGATGGGTTAATGAAAACAAGATTACTATACATACATGGTATACATATATATACATCTTATATTACAGCTTTTTCTTCTCGTTCCAGAGCTCCCTCTATACCTGCATAACCAAAAATGAGAGTAAGTTCAGTTGTGTGGGTCTTCACACACACACACACACACACACACACACACACACACACACACACACACACACACACACAAGATAAAGATAATCTGTAAGCTGATTTCTTTCTGCGCTGCCCTCCTCAGCCGTAGGGTAAATGAAGATTACAGAAACACAATAATTCTAACATTTGACTTTAATTTCTTTGCCGTCAAGATGAACTCCAGATATTTCATTGTTTTCATTGCATTTGTTAGTATGCATCAGTTTCTGCGTTTCAGGCCTGCAGCAGTAAGATTTTTACCACTTTCTCATGTCTCCATTATTTTGCTCAAACTTTTAAAAGAGATATGAAGGACGGAGAGTTCCAGTTGTTATTTAGTCTCATTCTTCCGTCTGCTGCCTTGCAACAGATCGGGCATGTTGTCACATTTTTCATTTATAAATTGTATAAAATCTCTTTTAGAGATAAGTCAGGCTTGCACAAAGGTTAGCCGTGCATCTGCATGCTGCGCGCTCCTCATATTGAGCTGTGGCATCTATTGAATCTTCACTTTGGACTGGAAATTACTTGTAACATAGTGAATAGTGATGGAACGGGATTCCATCAAACATGCCTGGAATAACATCATTTTTTGCATTAAATAATGAATGATAGCATTAAATTGCTCTTTTTTTTATGTGTCGCAAGCCTTTTTTTTCCCGTTATTAAGCACAAAATCTCTGGTCTCAACTGTACTGACTGTAGCGACCAGCAGACGGTCCTCGTAGCGACTCCCTCGTGTCATCAGATGCTGTAGCCGACATAATGACAAATGTTTTTGGATAACTCGCACACCTCCACTACTTTTATCATGATCTTACACATTTCTAACTATTTTCCAAATGTCCCTTCCATGTATGTGTTCCTCCAGTGGGCTCTTCATGCTGCAGCTTTGCGGGGCGTCACACCACCTGCAGGGAGTACTGCGAGGCCATCTTCAGGACCGACTCCACCCCAACCAAGTCTCAGATCAAGGCTGTCAAAGACTATTGTCAGAGTCACAGCCACAAGCTGGTTGACTGCGTCAACAATTTCACCGAGACGTACCCAGCACGCAGTCCCATAGAGAGTACGTCCATCTGCTTCTTATTTCTACGCAGCAGTGCAGCAACTCCGACAGCAGGGGTGGGATGACGCATGTGTGTTGGCCTTGACTGGGGCACTCGTCCAGCACACATCGTTCCACTGGGAATGAAGAAATAAATCACTTAATTACAGGTTCAAATCAAATATGCTCACAAGCTGTAACTTTACTGTTCATTCAGGTTCCCTGGTTCAGTGCTAAAGCAGGAATGAAAACTTGAAAAGCAGCTAGACTTCAGTGAACTGACTGATCTTTGAGTCAAAGGGTCAAAGCCTAAGAAATGGCCCAAGAGTGGCTCGTACAGCAGTTTTCCCAGAGCAGAACGAGGTGCTTATAAGCAAAGTAACGTGCAATTTCCCATAGCAATCCTTGCAGCTGCGTAGGACAGCCGGACGCAAGTCAATAGACACAATAGTGGTCTGAACTGAGCGTACTCACGGGAGCGCATGAGGGGTCGAAAATCAGAACAGCTGAATTATACACAGAATCCACACAAGGTCATTATTTTAATTAGCTTTCAGCCAGCTGACAAGTAGAAGTAGGGCTCAAGAATAGATAAAACAGCAGCTGCAGATTTTGTAAACTAGTTTACTTCAAAGTAAACTTTGTGGGGATGGCGGTGGCAGTGCGTCCTGTGGTGCCGCTCACGAGCCTCCTCCAGGCCGGCTTTCCTGCTTGAAGAGCTCTTCTCCTCAAGTGTTCCGCTGACCTTTGATCCTCGCTGGGAAGAGCTTTTCAGTCCCTGCTCACACGGAAAAGTTTCTGATGTGTCCCACCATCACTCTTCTCATTCCCCGTGACATCATAACCTTCTGCAGTGGCCAACGCCACCACGGGGGCAGCCGTGGTTCCTTGAATCTTTGTCAGGGATGCGGTTGGCCTGTTGGCCACGTCAGTGCCCACTGCTTAAGAATTAGCTCAGATGTTTCCTCACCTGGCCACCGGTGTGACGTCTCCTGACTGCTGGTCACCCTTCACATACCAACAGCTAAGTCCGGCGTGGAGCTCATGGACAGCAGTGTTTTGATTCTCCCCCCTGGACGTGCTACGCGCCTCCGTTTCAGCCGCCTCACTTACCACTCGTTTTTTGGCCTGTGTGTCTCACGTTTTGTCCTCAGTAACTGAAGAGCATGCCCTGCTGCTTGGAGCTCGGGCGACTGGCTTGACCACGCTTTTCCCGTCTTTGCTCATCAGCACAGCCCTGTACACCTCAGAATTCTTCTGGATCACCAGTCAACACCGGTGGCTTTTATACGTGCCCGTGATATAACGCCGCCTCCTCCATGTGTGACTCAACATGTGCTCCGCTTTGGATCGTGAAATGTTCCTTTCCTTCTCCAAACGTTTATCTTGCCATTAGATGTTCTCTGGCAGAGACTGATCTGGCTTTCCTGTTCTTAGGTACTGTGAGTGGGTTCCAAAGCTCTGTTTATGTTCATGTCTCTTGATTTTAGATTTTGACAATGATACACTGCTCTGGTTGTCTTCTGTGGTCTTCCAGACCTTTTGATGTTAAGCTCACCTGGGATTTCTTTAATTTCTCTTCTCCAGATGGTAGATTGACATGACATAAATTTTTAACTGTCAAGCACAGAAAAGACTTATTGAAAACATGGGACATGTTTTGGAGATCCCACTGTATTACTTCACATTTCACCAACTGTACATCTTTTGTTTTACTCCATACATCCGTCTGTCCTCCCTTTGATTGATTTATGAAAGACAGTAAAAGTGAGCTCTTTCGGGCTGGTTTGTATGTTTATAGGACACAGCCACATTCATCATGGTGTCCTAAGGGTCTCTGATCTTCACCTTCAGGTCTGCACTGCTGTGACCGGGCGGAGGCCACCCACTGCCAGATAGCATGCCGGGAGATCCTCAGCACTATGAGTACAGAACAAGAGATAATGGACGGTCTGATCAAGGAGTGTCGCTCCCAGCCCCTCCCTCAGGACCCCATGTGGCAGTGTTTTCTGGGCAGTGCGCACCTTCCATCTCCACCCGAAGAGGAGACCCCCAATCCCATCAAAATGGACAGTGCTAAGCTGCACTGCTGCGCCAAGGCCAACACCTCACACTGCAGGTACAGCACCATGCTCCTCATCGTGTCAGTAGAAGCCAGTGCACTGATGTCATACAGTCTGGCCAGGCGTAACAGACTTTGTTCTCTGCTGCGACAGGGACCTGTGTAAGGATATCAGCACAAAGTGGGGCAGCCAGAAGTTGCAGGACTTTGATCAGCACTGTGAGTACAACCCCATGGAGACGGAGCTCATCAACTGCCTGGCTGATGTCAGAGAGCCCTGCCAGCTGGGCTGCAAGGACCTTACCTACTGCACCAACTTCAACAACAGGTGGGACTTCTGCATCTTCCCAGACCCCAGCAACAGCAGCTTGTCATGGCCAGGGATCTGTAGTCCTTATAATGTCTTAAGATTAGTAAATACAATCTTAGATGGATGACGAGGCATGATGGATCACATTTCTGTCATCATCTAATCATCAAACAAGAAGCCAAAATGTAGAAGCAGGTGTAGAAAACCCAGGTAACCTCCACAGTTTCATTAAAAGGGGTAGAAGCAGCCAGATGCTGCTGTTAATTTAAAATGCTGTTTCATTAAGTTATTTAAGTGTGAGTATTATCATAAAAGCAGAAATTTGTCAGTTCGCTGATCTGGAGCAGTTGTGTATAAGTGCAGTGCCAAGGAGGAAGGACATCAGCCATGCTCTCATGTTAACATCTGATATTAAAATCTAAATCCTGAAGGATCCCAAAGCATGTGCAGCCCTAAGTATATGTATAAACATACTCAAACCACATTCAGAGGTGTTATGGGACAAATGTGAGCACAGTCGTAATACAACGTTGTTGTTGATGATTATGTTCCATCGGTTAGATGGAAGACATCAGGACACACTTGGCTTTTGATAGCACCACCTACAATCACCATGGCCGTCTCACAGGCTGTCAGATATCATTTTATTGTTAAAGAGTAAACTTTTGTAGCTGTTGTGGACTCCTGTTGTGAGCTTCTGGTCCCCCGGTGCTGCCAGTCAGGTACCTGATGTCTGGGCCCTGCTACAGTGGTCAGTGGGTGTCTGCTCCAAGAATCGGCATGCCACGTTTGACTGATCTGGAATGGGCCCACACCACAGGGCAACTTCAAGCTGGTGTTCTGCACAACCAAGTTGTGGCATTGTTGGGAGTGAGCCCTAGTACCATCTCCAAACTGAATGCATGGAGAACGTGGAGAACACTATGGTGATTACTGCACTAGATGCAGGTACATATCACTGTGGTCGATTACCTCATTGTATTAAAATCACAAAGAAAGAGAGGGATGGGTGTACTCCAGTCAAGCAACAATTTCTTGTTGATCTTGAGGAAAACACGTTGCTCCAGAAATGTGGTTCTTCTGTTCCTCAGAGCAGATGGCTCATGCCGGCTCATGTGTTAATGACACATTGACTTCCATATGGGAGGCAAGGAAGCTGGGAGATACTGAGCTGCCAGGTTCTGCACTCAAGACTGGGCTGCCCTCCTCAGTGGCACCATGTCTGGTGTTTGAAGAGTCAGTGAAGCACTTGGAACCAGTAGGCAGGCTGCTGCTGACGTGGATCAGGGGTAGGAAGCAGCAAAACGTTCTCGCGAGCACTTCAGCAGCACTTCCCAGCAGCAGTGGTCGTCAGCAGGTGGGCCTCAGATTGAGCAGACATGGTGCTACCTGTGAGAGTGACTGGCTGCCACACTGAAGGTGGTCTGTGTGAATGGCGAAGGGCTGAAGCAGCTTGACCCAGTTCTCCAGCTCCGCCCAATCCCTTGTGAGACGGTGTCCATGCCCAGCTCCTCAAGTACTTGGTTAAGTTGTTTCTGATCTCCAGCAGCCTCCTCAGCATATCAAAAGTGCTGCTGTTCCAACGTGGGCTACGGTCTCGGACCGGAGTTTTCACACTGACGCTTTGCTCGCTGCATGTACCAGCTTTCTCGCTCTTGACATGAGCGAATCAGCATTTGTGTGCTTCATCACAACTATGAGGATGAGCTGAGGGGTGCGAGCCAGGCATGGCATCCTTGAACTTGTGGTTCTCGCCATCATCTGGCAGGTCATGTTCTTAGCCAAGAAAGAGCAGACAAAGAAAAAGATGATTTATTTTCAGCAAATGCAAAACACACAGAAGATTAGTGCAGTTTAATAAAGGATTGTTTATGAATTAGGAGTGTTTCAGTAGTAACCCTTACAGCAGGGATGATAACATTACTTGATATTTAATTTCTTACACTGTTAGCACCCTACATTTGTTCCTACAGAATAACACATTTAATATTGTATGTTTATAATGAACCCCAATATTAAATATGAAGTCTGATGTGTGGAGGGTCCGGGCTGCGAGGATTATGGGAGTCGGGACTTTTCCCAGGACAAGCTGGGACCCTGTTTATTAGAAAGTTTTAAAATGTCTGTACTTTTAGGTGACAGAAGGGAAACATATGGACCAGTCAAAACACAGAGAGATCTTTAAATAAAGTAAACGTACCTTGTGGGCCACAGACTGGTCCTAAACATGAGGGATAAATAATACCTCAGCATCCGCTGACCCCCCTCCACACCCACACACACCTGCGCTGCTGCCCTGTCTATGTTGTTGTCTTCTAGGAATGGTCATTTGAAGCAGATGTGTGTAACCAAGTAAGTTTTTGTTTCTAAAAGGTTTGGGCCATCTACAATGTGACACTAAACCCACCAGTCAGACAACAAAAAGTGAAACAAGCTCCCAGTATTCATGGGGGCTTTATCCCCTTCCTGAAGGCACTGTGTTACTGCTCCATGGATCTTTCTTTCACTATTAAAGTTTGGCATTGTAATGTTTCGGTGTCATTTGTGAACGTGCAGGCCTACAGAGCTGTTCCGGAGCTGCAACATCCAGTCAGACCAGGGTGCGATGAACGACATTAAACTGTGGTCCAACGGGACCATTAAGATGCCATTCATGAACATCCCTGTGCTGGACATCAGGAAGTGTCTTCCAGACATGTGGAAAGCTGTGGCCTGTTCCCTGCAGATCAAACCTTGCCTCAGCAAGTCCAGAGGGAGCGTCATATGCAAGTAGGCGAACCAACGCTGTGAATCAGCTGTTTCTATGCAGACATGTACTTAGTCTCATCTAGCTGCACTCTGTATCATCCAGGATGTGTTGGTGTTTTCTGGCTGCAGATCACCGGAACAGAAACTGTTTTGTGCTCTTGCTTATATGACCAACTAAAGCCTTGAGCCAAGAGTAGGGATGATTCTTTTCCCCTTCAAATGCAATATTAGAGCTCCTAAGTCCAGAAAAGAACATGAACTTATTTCTGGCAAGACTGGATGACTGGCATCAGGACGCCTAATTTTATGGACTTTAATGACTCCTAATCAATAGTACTTTAAATGGCATTATTATGCTCATTATCAGTCATTTAGGTTTTACCTCTTGTTCACTGAAAGTACCTTCACACCCAATGTAACTTCAAAAGCCTGTAATTATTCAAGCACAGTGGAAACCAAAAGTAGCATTCCTGGAGGCGTGTTGATGGGTGGAGTTAATGACTCACGAGCTGGAGCTGTTGCCCATCGACTCTTATACGACCTCATGCGTTGTTACCGCTGTGGTGTCACTGTATTTAGAACAGAAGGACATTACATCACAGCTGATCACAGCTGATACTACACTCGTTACCTGATAAAGCTAAAATATTAAAATATGCCTGCTATACACACGTGTTAGGTGTGGATGTGTGGAGTGTGGTGAGTCAAAAACCAAGAAACAGAAATGCCGCTGCTGCCAAACTACCTTCGACTCGCTGCTGCCGGCCGTGGAGGACGTGGAGGGCGTGGAGGACGTGTCAGCGTGAATCAGTGAAACTGACCACTGTAGTGTGAGATGCACGGAGGTGATTTTATTTGTCTTGTTCATGTGAACAGAAAGGAAAACCTGAAGCTTTTACAGCTACTGTTAGCGTGCCTGCAATGTTTGTACCCAAAATGCACACTTATGCTGTTTGCCAATACAAAACACTTTACTTAACACGTGCAGCTCTGGCTCGCATCTTCCAGGCTGGAACAGCACTGACCTTCAGCGTTAGAGTTTCTGCAAACCCAGCAGCGTGCTGGGCCTCGCTCATAAAGCAGTCCTCTGTAAACAAACAACCTTACTTTGTTGGCATTCTCTGAGCTTTCCACTCTCAACCAAAACTGTTTGGAGACATCTTAGAAACAAAGAAAAACGGGGGGAAAATATCTACTATGATGTGATGCATCATATAACAAGACTAGACAAGTTGCTAAAAGTGGAGTCAGCTTGTGCTCTGGTTCCAGGTTCAGGCTGAACCCAGTCGTTTTCTCCGTCGTCTTTACTTCCGTCCTGTTGTCTGGTCAGAGTACAGCTCTGCAGCCATGAATGAGGGATATGTGACCCCAGCCTTCAGACAGATGTCCATCTGGTTCTGCACAATGACAGACCGCCCGTCTCTCTGACTTTAACCTCCCACTTGTCCAGGTTGGATTTACAGCATTTTTAAAAAGATGGGCTTTATTATGGGAGAAGCTCTCACCACCCGCCTGGACCAGCTTCTCATCTAGATTGATCTCGTTTCAGGAAGAAAAGCTGTGTGTTTATGAGCGTGATTTGGTGCACTACTTTCTCTTGTCTGTGCTCAGGTCAGACTGCGTGGACATCCTGACCCAGTGTGGCGACAGAAAGCGGTTTCACGAAGGACAAACTCCAGAGGGGATCTGTCAGTTGCTGTCACCTATCGATGACCCTGAACGCTGCATCCCCCTGCACAGATATCTCAGTGAGTTGGCGTGTACAGTTGAACGCCTGCTCAGTCTTCCGACTTATTCAACACTTGAGTACCAGCTAAAGTGGCATGACTTCATTTTGTAATGCTACTGTTTTATATGTATACATCCAGGTGTTGTGTAGTTAAAACCTGTTCAGTAGTCTGTGCTGCAGAAGCCAGTCGCCGTTCAGCCCAGTGCTCCATGCTGCAGTCTTGTTAGACAGGCAACATGGGGGGGAGTGGTGGCCTAGTGGTTACAGTGGTGGGCTTGGGCGTGAAAGACCCAGGTTCAAGCCCAGCACTGCCCACAATGGTAAGTCACTGGGGGCCCCTCTGAGCAAGGCCCTTAACCCCAAATTCACTGCTCACTAGTGAAACTAGTTGATGGGTTAAAAAAGCAGAGACTAATTTCAGTGTGCATCGTACATACAGTGTGTGTGCACAAGAATGATCAGAAAAAAAAAAGAAAAAAAAAAGCATCCATTAAATTCATTTGTTGACACTTCTACCTGATGCTGAATAAGAAGACACTAATCAAACTAATATCAAAAACTCAATTTGACTTTTACCTGGTGTCCAAAGTAGGTTTGGACAATATATAGTTGTGGCGTCAACACTGATGTGGAAAAAGAAGTGCAAAAAGAAACCCTGTCCTGTCATGTTTCGCTGCCTGACACAGACTCCATGTCAGGGTTTTCCCATCTAAAACATCCCCGTTTTATTTTCCCCTCCTTTTATTCTTTGACACTACTCAAGCAGTAATAACTAAACATGTTACAGATACCAAACCTGGTAAATGGATTCAAGGGATACATCAGGGATACTATAGACTAGTACATAAACTCCCCTGAGCCCTTTCAAGCTCCAAAAATCAAAACCACCATCATACCCGCAGCAGGTACGTTCTTTGTCAGACTGGATGCGCCCTGGATTTCATATCTGACAGACTATCTGGTTTTCCACACTTCTAGTACCCAGTTCCCTGGGCAACAGCATCGTCGAGGAGGTCATCCATCCATGCAACCCCAACCCATGTCCCAGCAGCCACTTATGCCAGGTGAACAGGAAAGGATGCATTGATGAATTCAACTGCCAGCCGTATCTGTGTGTTCCAGGTAAGATGTGACGGCTCCTCTTTTTAGCCGCATCTCAGAGTTCAGGTCAGAGTCTGAGATCTGTGTGTGATTTCAGGCTGCAAACTGGGTGAAGCTTCGGAGTTTCTGGTGCAGCAGGATGCTCGTATCCAAGTGCCAACTCCCAGTGGTGCTCCTGGTTGCTATGAGGTATGCAACTGCGGTCTCAGCGGGCGCCTGGAAAACTGTGTTGGGATGCCGTGTGTGGAGTCCAACAAGCCCTGCACCACAGAAGAGCAGAAAAAGAGTAAGACACTGCGTCTTTTCAGTTTATCTCTGAAAATCATCAGTCTGTAAGTTTGTCCAAGATGTAACACAATGGTTTTAACAAGAAATAAAACAGCTGAAGAGAATGTGGGAACAATGGTGAGAGGGTTGCACCACTGTTGGACAGATTATGTCCATGCATAATCAATAATGAATCTGAATAATGAATGAAAATACCAGTTGTTACTGAAGAAGAACCACTTTTGTTAAATTATTGCCTAATTAGAGCAGTGGGAAACTCTGCTCTAATGGATGAGTAAATCCTGCCTAACTACAGCTCAACACATGTCAGAACTGCCTCTCTCATTATTTACACCAGGTATAACTAACATCTGATCAACCCATCCCATCTGCTTTTTTTATTTGCAAATAATTACATTATTTAGATATAGAGCAGATGATTGTTGCTTCTGCTTTGGTTTTGTTGTAGCAGATTTGACGTTACAGGAGCTCTTTGGTACTTCTAACACATAAAAGGATGTAACATACATGTTAACAGTTGAATTTTAATAAACATCTAGATTTTTAGACACAGTTTTTAAACTTTACATAAAAACAAATCTAGAGATTTAAGTCCAGAAAAATGGGGACTTTTGATGTGAAAATTACGTAAGAGAAATGTAATTAGAGATCTGTGTGAAGAAGAAAGAGACTAGGGTTTCATTCCAGCCAGAAAGGGATGTTTCAAATATCCTACTACACTACTATAATGCTATCATTAGAGTAGTACTAATACTAATACTATTTAACTCTTTATTCTCATTTTACACCAAATCTAACTTAAAAGCTGTTTGTGAATTGAAATTACTTGGTGTAAAGTTCAACTACATATAACGGTTATTAAAAGAGCACATTGTGTTCTGTACTCATAAACATTTATGTGGATGATTTAAGCCAATATGTTGGCCAAGCGAGCAATAAACTGTTGTGACTGTCAGGAAGAGAAGACAGCAACATCCTTCAGCCAAATGTTTTTATTACTCTTTTCAGTCCTCAGTTAATTAGTCTCTCGTTTAACACAAGTAAGTCCAAGTGATCTCAATAATGTTTCTGTGTGATGTGCCTTGAGACCACTTGGTTGCATATCTGTTCACACCTTGGTATGAAGACGTCCATCTGTTGTAAAGTCAAACTACTGCAGACCTGTGAAGACACCTCGCGCTAATCAATCTACTTGGAGAGAGCTGGAGAGAGACAGAAAAGCAACTTTGGTGCTGCTGGAGGTCTAAAATTCCACTCATACATTCTCATTTCTTAGCGCTTAAATAATTGTCAATTGTCTAAAAATAATTATTGCACATTTTATCAACTTAACACTGTTTCTTGAGCACCTTTCCTCTAATCGGACAGCAACAGTTGGTGTTTCTCATAAAAAATGTTTAATGTAATGTGCCAATTCACCAAGACATTTACATGACACATTTAGTCATTTAGGTTTTATCCAGTGAATTACTGGCAAGAAACAATTCAAGCTTTATTACAGTCAGAAACTAGCTGATGCGCTAAGCATTAAATGCATTAAAGTCTATTTAATTAACACTAAAACAGAAAAGCTGCAGAACTGCAAAGTGAACGTGAGTTAATCCGCCTTTACACTATACAATTTAAGGCCCCACTTTCAAGTCATTGATCTCACAGACAAAGAGTTGAGAAGGCAAATGAGTGACTGTCACTCGTCTGTTGGCTCTTAATGGTCAAAAGCCACAGGGAGGGAGAGGAGGCAGCCTTTTGGAGTTTTGGGGAGTTTGGGGTGTTAGGAGAGGAGGGTTGTCTGAGCGGATGCATCCTCAGGGCATACTTGATGTAAGAGAGAGACGCCCCTGCTCTGACAGCCTTTAGTAGCTTTTTCTACCAATGTAGAACCACACATGAGAACTGTCTGGACTAAAATGCCTTCAGTAAACTTCGTAGCATGACGCTGACCGAAAAGGAAGGGATGGCGGCAATGGGGTGGCTAAGCTGACTGCCAATCAACACAGCACCCCGTATTATAAATAAATGCATTCATCTTAATTTGTCTGATTCGCACTACAGTCTTCATGGACGTGAAATCTAATTATAGAGGACAAAACTGTATTTTGAACATGTCTGTAAATATGCCTCTGGCTTAGTGTATTAGTGTAACAAAATGTATAGGTTCAGTTCTTAAGAAAATCCAGGTTTATCAGTGTCGGCATGTCACAATCACTGCAAAACTGGAAATCAGAATCAGTCAACAACATAGCAGTTGTTGCTAGATTTTTCCGATCTTGTTAAGTGCAAAGAAACAGTACAAAGAGTTAAGTGCAGCATGATCTGAGAAGAGCACTTAGTCATCACTCAGGCTGGATGGTAGACCCATGAAGAAGCCATGTTTTTGTTGATATTGTGTTGGGTGGATGGAATGGCTGCAGTGATGAATAAAAGCTTTCAGTGGAATTCCCTCAGCAATGTTAGAGAGACAAGCTGAGATTCATGCAGTAAACATCATAGAGTTATAGGTATAAGTGTGTATCATCTGCATGTGTCCACAACTGTGCATGCAACTGTAGCATGAGAAGCATGAGAAGCCATTGGATGACTGGTCAGGAAAGGGGTCCCAGTACTGAGCCAAGTTAGTGGTACATCAAAAGCTTCAAGCCGAAACTAAACAACACTTTAAAAAGATCCAATATTTAGTCTCTTCTCTGTCATAGAACCAACCAAGTCCAGAGTGGGCTTTCACTTACTAATTTCCCTCTCTCTGTTCTTGTTTGGAGTGACTTTTTTCATGTAAATAATGACACCTTATATATTCAGTTGAATATGTTGTTCATGTTTCGTGGCGTTGTCTTGCTGGGTGTAGTGTCAGACCACACCAGGACGGACTGCCAGACCTGTTCCTGCTTTGCTGGGGAAACTGTCTGCTCTACCAGAAGATGTCCCGGCACCAGCTACTCAGATGATGAACATCGGCACTTTACTGGTATGTGTCTTCAGTGCTTTCACCAGAGTTTTACCACCATAGAGAAATATGGAAACCAGCATAAAGGGTTCAGGAACTGGAAGGTTCAGTTAGTTAGGTCATCATCTGATCTGGTTACAAGAAAACACCGTTCATTTGTGGTCTGTATCTGTCCTCATTCCAGCTTGGAGTGTTACAGATCAAGAACTACAGAAGTGACCTGGAGAAGGAATTAGTACAAATTACAGGATTTATTTTAGCCAATTACACATAGTTAAAACAGGCTGAGTTGGTTACCTGAGACTAAGCTGGGTTGTCGTGGTTCAGTTCAGTCCCAGAACCTTCTCATTGTTTCTGGCCTTCGGTTTTAACTACCAGATATTCAACAGTTACTGATTATTAACTTGTCTCGGCTGGACACGTGAACATGAGGCTCCACATGACTGGCAGATCAACACTGGCTCCTCTTGTTTAAGTGTTGGCTGGACGGATGGCTTGTCTTAATCTTGGTCATGTTTTCATGGTTCTGGACAGGTTTTTCTCTTTAATTTGTAATTACATTCTTTAGTTGCAACAACATTGTTTTACCAAACCCACTGTGTTCTCCACACTTGGGTGGAGAACTATGAAAATAGGGGAGGAGCAGACTTTCCATTTATACTGAAGTTTGTGTTTCATCTCCTCTGACATACGCTGGACTGCACATCAGTGTAGTTCTGCAGATGAAGAAATGAAATTATTCACCTCCTCTCTTTCCTCCTCGTCCTCCTCTCAAATCCCCACTCCCTCAGGTCTGCCTTGTAACTGTCCGGACCACTTTATCCCGGTGTGTGCTTCCAACGGGCGGACGTATCCCAGCGGCTGCGTGGCTCGCTGTATGGGATTCAAAGACCATCAGTACGTCTTTGGCCAGTGCCACCTCAGCAACCCTTGCACCAATAAAACCTGCCAGCGAAACCAGAGGTGAGTTTGTGGCATTACAGCTGCTAACACTTAGCACCGAGGCACAAGGGCGAAACCAAACTCATCAACATCTTTTGTCTTGTTTCCTGGCGTCGTTGCTTCCTACCACCTCTCTAGACAGGCAGCGTGGTTGTTTTTTCAGGAGGCATTGGTTGTGCTAAACTGACCTCATGATCTTCCTCTCCCTCGGCCCGACTCCTCAACCTCCCCACTCTCCAACCATATGCTCTGACCTCCGACTTTGCTGCTTTGGACGCTTTTATACCCAGGCCAGAAAAAATCTTTGACAACACAGATGACGTGTGATCTAGAAATCAGGCCTGTGATCCACTATAACATACTTTTACGGGAGGAATTGTTTTGTGTTAACAAAGACTATTCTGCCCTAGACATATTCATATAAAGACAAACTACACATACAGTGGAAAGAAAAAGTATATAAACTATTGTATTTTCTTGAACATGCTGTCCTTGAAGTAATAAAACAGGACAGTTGTAATTTATTGAGTCTTTATTTAACAGACTTATTAAACATTCACAACACTGGAGGAAAAGTAAGTGCCCAGCCCTGATTGAGATGAAGATGATGACAAATAGTGACGAGAATGTTATCTCACATCTTATCCAGACTTTGATCCTGATTTTGTTATATTTGTGTGGTGTACTGCATAACCACTTGAACGCTTCTAAATCATGTATAGTAGGTAATGCCGTGTACTCAAGGTTGGAGTGTTTGATACTGAAGTAATTGTGTCTCTTTCCTATCAAACAACTCGGGGAAGCTTAGCTTCAACAGTACTTGAGGCTGTACATTAAAATGTAATCCGTGTATATTTACATCAAAATATTACATTTATGCAAAGTTTATTATCATGAAAAAAGTAGTCATTATGTATATTAGGATCTCTTTTTGTGTTAGTTTATTGATTAAACAACTGCTCTGGCAGCAGAGAGGTTCTTGGACATGTAATGGTTGCTTTGGCAATAGTTTTTGTTTTAGCTTGACGTAGTAAAATTTGCTGTATGTATGTATGTATGTGTGTGTGTATATATATATATATATATATATATATATATATATATATATAGACTCCATGTCAGATATATATATGTATATATGGTTTTTTTTTTTTGGTTTTTTTCCCTTTGGCCTTGTAAAAATAGTTATGTAGAATAAACAAATACACGTAAATGCTGTGTGTGTTTTCAGGTGCATCCCAAAGCATCAAGTGTGTCTGAGCAACTCATCCGACTGTCCTCAGTACGAGTGCGTCGGCCGGCCAGCAGCCTGCGACAGGAACAAACTGGAACCTGCCTGTGACACGGACGGGCTGGTCCACCTCAGTGTGTGCCACCTGCAGCAGCTGGGGAAGGTGCTGGCCTACATGGGCCACTGTCAGGTACCTCAGAGCAGCAGGCAGCGAGGACTGGTGTTGAAGCCTGCAGACGCAGATCTCCGTCCAGGCTTAACAATGCAGTTAGTGAAGGAGACCTTCGCTAGATGTTTATCTTGAATATGAACAGCAGTGATAATTTTTACTTCCTGAAAAATATGTCTTAGCATAAAGACGATTTCAGCTTTCATTACGGAGGTTTGTGCTCTTTAGCCATTTTCCTGAGTTTTACACCACTGCAGATAACAGACAGAATCTCATACACACAGAAAAAACTGTCTTATTGCACTATTGCACTATTAAGAGAATTTGAAAACCTCAATGTCAAGAGTCTGCTTGGGTTTTGATTCATTCGTTGGTTTCTTTGTGCTGCGGCCGAGTCTTGGTGTTAACGCGTGGCTGTAGCCTAGTAACACGGAGGATGCTGCGTTCCCCAGACGACACATTCCCCATGAAGTTTGCAGTCCACTAGAAAAGGATGCATCATCCCAAACATGACGTATGGTGTAGGGAGCGTCATGATTTGTTCTTGGCCCGCTGCCTCAGGGCCGGGACCATGTCAGGGAGGCTGGTCACCAGCTGAAGCTTTGATGTGGGCTGATCCAGCAGGACAATGAGCCTAAGCATCAAATACACCACAAAAACTTTATAGAAAAAGAAAATCCACATTTTGGAGGGGCCCTATCAGACCCCCGACCTTAACCCCAAAGATCTGCTGTGGAAAGACCTCAGGAGATCGGTTCACACCAGACATCCTACAAATGTTCCTGTAAAGAGGAATGCTCAACGTTCCTCCTGACAGCTGTAGAGGTCTGACCCAGAGTGCTTTCTTTTCTTGAAATGAGCGTTAACCAACTATTTAAGTGTCTTTTTTTACTTTTTATCAACAAATGAAGGACTTAAGCCGTGATAAGCGTTAGCTTAAGAACGTGTGTGTTTTCCCGGTCCTCCTAGTTTCCGGAAATACTTTTCCTGATCTGGTATCTGCTCAGGTTCTTCAGGTGAACTGAAACCAAACTGCTTCCACCTGTCCAGGCTGTGTCCAGATGCTTCCAGCTTGGTCTCTTTGCCAGTGACCTGTAACGTCCTCGTGATATCAGCAACTGGACGTTTCTGCTGTCATGGATTTGTTGAATTTGTGGGAGGCTGCAGTTCAGAGCCTTCAGTCGTTTTGTTGTTGTTGCTGTGGGAGCTGTCAGAGACCTAACTACCGTTTATGCAACAGTCACAACGCTACCACGGCCTGTTGGGACACAGCTCCGCGGATTCAGCTCGCTCACATTCCTCAGGATACACATATTTTATCACCATAACTCCTAATGTTGTGAGAACGTGCCGAGTCATGGTTTTGCAGCATTGCTTCCCCTGACCTCCTGCTAAAGGAGAGTACTCTATATTTGCTCTTGTGAGACACACACGGCTACATTGATGAGCTATATACGTTTAAATCAAACCCCAACTGCTCGATTTCTCCTTCTACATTGTGAGATAAATGTACGATGCCCCAAACACTCGCTGCAGTATTCTGTACACAGATACCCACACACAAGTACAGTCGCCGCGCTCCTCCCTCACCGCCAGCTTCAAGTCCACAATTCAGTCCAACAATCACACAGGAAAATGCAGGCATCTGTATATTTGTGAGTTGATCATTTATTTATCTCACCATTAGGAGGAGATATCGTTGTCTGTATTATACAGAAAAACATCAAATCATCACTTGTGGAACGTAGTGAGTTTGTCGGTTCTGTTGCAGCGGCTGCAGGAGGACTCACGTTTATTCTGACGACCAATGAGAGCAGATTTCTCTGACCTGATTCGTTTAACATTAATCACAAGCTAGACTGCAAAAAAGTGACGAAATAAATCCTTTTCTGCCTCCGTGGTTCCCATAGAAACAAGCCTGAAGTTTACCTGCAGTTGTTAATTCACCACTGATTTCTAGTCTAAAGTCTCGAGTCTGTAATTGTGTGTCAACACGAATCTAAAGATGGCTTTGCGTTGGGATGGCAGGGACCTCATTCACCATATTACACGGTCGCTGGCGCCGACTTGTTTGTCGTTTTTATCTTCCTTGGTCAGTGGGATTCTGTACTGTAACAGCCGTGCAGTCTTTGATCTGATGCGACTCTTAAGAGTCCTTGATGGTGCAGTTTGCTCTGTGAACGCAGCTCTTCTCTCATTCATCCATGTGTCTGCTGTTACAGCACGAGGGGCTGTTATTATCAGCTAAATCGAGTACACAGACACCAAACCTGACACCAGGCCTCCAGAGGCAGCTGTAATAATCTGACATGAGCTCAAACTCAGCAGCTTTTTTCACCTGATTACTTTGATCACATCAACTCCAAAAAGACCTAAAGTCATAGTAAAACAAACCAGTCGAAGCCTTTAGGCTGGTTTTCATTAAATCTGGGATAATCTTCTACTGACCATGCTGATAAAAATTTATTAAAATAATTTTGATTGCCCTCTTTGTGTTATAGTAACACGCCAGTCAACTTGATAGGGATCCTGTTTAATTTAAACCTTGTTAGAATGTCAGGAACCGACTGAGATAAAAATCGGGTTTAATAACCAATGAATGTGTGACGCCAGTATTTACAAAGGTAAATCGTTGTTTTTTTTACTTTATAGTAATACATTATATTGCCAAAGGTATTCCTTGTCCATCTAAATAATGGGACTCAGGTGTTCCAGTCACTTCCATGGTCACAGGTGTATAAAATCCAGCACCTCAGCATGCAGACTGTTTGTGGGATGGGTTTCCGTGGCCGAGCAGCTGCATCCAGGCCATACATCACCAAGTGCAATGTGTCTGATGCAGTGGTGTAAAGCACGGTGGAGACACGGTCTCTGGAGGGACTAATCTAGCTTCTCCATCTGGCAATCTGATGGACGAGTCTGGGTTTGGCGGTTGCCAGGACAACGGTACTTGTTCTCAGTACAGAGTCTGGTGTGGATGAACTTGACTGGCCTGCACAGAGTCCTGACCTCAACCCAACAGAACACCTTTGGGTTGAATTAGAGCAGAGACTGAGAGCCAGAACCTCTGGTCTAACATCAGTGTGACCTCACACATGGTCTTCTGGAAGAATGATTCCCATAAACACTCCTAAACTTTGTGGACAGTCTTCCCAGAAGAGTTGAAGCTGTTAGAGCTCCAAAGGAGGACCGACGTCATATTGAACCCTCTGGATCAGGAATGGGAGGTCACTTAGGTTCATATGGAGTTGAGGCAGGTGAGACAAACCTTTTGGCCAAATAGTATATGTGGAAATAATATATCAAATTTGAAAGCAGCTACTCAGTGGAGAGCACTGTAATCAGCAATTGTAGGTTTTATTTACTTCCTCTTCTTTCCTTTATTTTGTCGAGCCAAATGGCTTTATAATCACATTTTTATATTTCCACACAGTTTCTAACACTGACAATCCCATAAAATTGGTGTCTAAAAATAACATTCACAGTTTTTTCTCAAATAAAAAGCTTTAAAATAATAATAAATGTTCTGTCAAAACGGCCATTAAATGCTGTTTTTGCTTTACCGCTGTGGGCGATGCCAGCTGTAATCTTAAAAATCAACTGTAGCACAAAGCTTCAAAAATCCGCTTCAGAAAGTTTAGATTTTCTTTAAGTCCAGAACAAAGAAACAGCAAACAAAACTCTGTCTTCAGGAGGCCTGCACGAAGCCAAAGAAGGTTTGTGGTCATAACGGAGAGACGTACAACACGGTGTGTGAAGCCTTCTCCGATCGAGTCGCCGTCGACTACGAGGGCCCCTGCCGCGCCGTCGGGACCGTGTCTGACCTGCCCCAGGACTCGGCCTGTGGTCTGGTTAACTGTCCAGTCATATCGACTCCTGGCTGCCACCCCATCACGCCGCCCGGTGAGTGGAACAACAGGCGGGATGATCTCTGAACTCTGATCTCTGAACTCTGATCTCTGAACTCTGATCTCTGACCTCTGACTTGTTTCTAGGAGCCTGCTGTCCCATATGTGCCAGCATGCTGCAGATCCTCTGGAGCAAAAAGCAGATGAACACTTTCTCAAAGGTATGAAGGGTCCACAGTTCAGCTTCCTGCCATGCAGCGTCCACTTCAGCACGCTCGAAGTTCTTCTGCTGCGGCTGAAGGAAGTTAAGATAATCACAACCAGTGTGGTTGTGAGGTTTCTAGTTACATGGATGTTGCAGAGTGCTGTAATGAAGCACACTGACATCGTTTCAGTTCAGTACTGAAATCATTAGTGTTACCAGAGAGCTTTTATAAACCCAACAATCGTGAGTGTGTGTTTGCTGGAGGTTGTCACTGGGTGCTGTTACCAGAGTGGGCCACATGGGGGCGCTAGAAACCCAAAAGTGTCCCAACACACACCACCCTAACAGGAACAGTAGACAAATACCTTGAATAAAAGAATAAAAGTGCTGTTTTATGCAAGAGCAAAAACAGCTAAATAGAATTTCAGCAGATGTTGAATTGAATTTAACTAAATACTACTTTATGAGTCCCCAAAGGCAAATAACAATGTAAATAATGAAATAAATAATAAATAAATACATGAATAAATAATGAACAAACTGTTGTCACATTGTAAGTGTAGCAGAAAGAAAAGAGTGGTAAACTCTGCAGACATCTTTTTGAGCTGCAGTTAAGAAGCTGATCACAGCCATAGATTCAGCATCGGGGTGGCGAGCTGATGATGTCACATGCAGCATCAGCAGGTAACAGAGATGAACTCTGTCAGGGCTTACGCTGGATGGACACTCACAACCTGGACTTGTCCGGGACGGAGCACATCTGTCGGTACGGAGCAGTGCGGAGCCTTTTAGCTCCGCCCGTTCTGCAGCCTGTACCTGTATGAAACCTTTGTAGGAGGGCGTTGGAGTCCAGATTATGCTTCTGCAGCAAAGTCTCGCTGCAGCTTATAGGTTTCAATTCCCAACAGCCCTGATCTGTCCTCACCAGCGCTCACAGCTCTTTCATCTCATATTCTCCATGAACTCGCTCCTCATTGCCAGCCGTTTGTCTTGCTCCATCTCTCCTCTTCAATCTGTCTGGAAGTGGGCATTAAAACAGATTGTCCAGGAAATGCAGCTAATCACGCAGTAAAGCCTTTTACAGCTGTTACTAACTTGTCTGCAATCCTCTGCACGAATATGTCATCGTGAGGCTCATTGAGCCGTAATACATCTGCTCAGCTGCTCAGATCCACCGGAGAAACTGTCCCAGTAGTAACTCACTGCAGAAGCTCCGTTCCTTAGTGAACCTCACAACGGCGCAAATCCTGACGGGATGATTTTAGAAAACCACTTTCTTAATTCATGTTTCATGTGAACTTTATTATTTCATCCTCTAATTGAAACCTTTCGGAGCAGTTCTTAAAATCAGTCACCCCCAGATTCCTCATCACCCAGGATCTTAGAGAGGACCCACTAGAATTAAAATAAAGCTGGCAGGGTTTCCTGAGGTCTGGATGAAACGTCTGAGGCATGTTTTTGCCTTTATTCCTGTAACGAGTCCATTTTCAGCCACGGAGAGGACATAGCAGCTCACACAAAGATGTTCCTGGCAACTTTATTATCCAAAACTCTTCCTTGTCTGCAGAAGGCCCCAGGTTGTTGTCAAAGTCCACTTTATAAGTAAAAAAGACGTAGACTAGTTTTCCTGCATCACTCTGAAACTGTATCTTCCAGATTTTGGCAATTACATTGATGAAAGAAGACAGAAACTTCATTTTTGTGTCAGTTACAGGACAAATTGTGGTCAAAAACAACCCGAGGCTCCTCACAACATGACAAGACTGTCTGTATCTGAAGATCCCATTTTTACCATTTTCAGATAAAAAAAAAGCAACATTAAACTTGATGAAGCAGCTTCTCAGAGGATGTGAAGTTTGAATGTTGACAGCGGGAGTCTTTAATGGTCGTCTGTAACGGTGGTCTGTTGTGTGCAGCTCAACAAGAACCAGCCAGTGACGATCCACGACATCCTTCAGATCCTGCGGTTTCACATCTCAGTGCCGCAGTGCGACGTCTTTGGGTACCTGAGTATCGACCACCAGCTGGTTGTCCTCGTCGCCCCGGTGGACCACAAGCCAACACCCCTGCAGGTAACACACCACCCACCCAGACGTCACCCAGCGCTGTTTGGATTATTTTCTGCAAACTCACGTCTGTTGCTCGCCACTGCAGTGTGGACACGTCAGGTATTCACTTAAGTACGTATCCACATCCTGACCATAGTCTGGATGTGAATACCTGACATTCTGAGCCTGTCTTTGAATTGATATTATTTTATGTTCTGTTCTGTTTTTAATGGATTCTCCTGAAGTATGGAGGAAAAAAAGGGACACTTCATCATGAAAATGGAAATCAAATAGAGCCCTTGCACATATTGCCATGTACATGACATTTTCAATAATAGTGTTAATTAGAGCGCAACCTTGTGTGCGATCAAATCTTTTCATGCACCAATTTTAGGTTTAAAACTTACCAGGGATCCATTTAATAAGTTGCCAAAGCTATGTCCAGAAAAGCTGGAAAGTTTCCTCAAATGTAACAAAAAAGGTATAAAAAGGTTTTCTGTGTTTTACCATTTATGTGCAGCGTACTGAGCCTCACACTTGTATGGCCTTTCTCATACGAGGAAGGAAAAGAAAAAGAAAGAAATCACTCATTTCACTCATTATCACTGCCAGGTAGTTTGTAAAAGTAGTTTGGTAACTTGATTATTAACTTTTCCACCCTTTTCCAGATGTTCAGCATTTTCATTCAGCATTTCACTCCACATAAATATGAGCATATGCAGAAAAACGTATACAAATGTTGAGTGAATGATTGAAACATAATCTGTAAATGTAACAGAAACAGCAACGTGTCATCCAGCTGGATGCTCATGAGATGCTGCCAGCTTTCACCACGTTTCACAGCCTTTTGTCACTTTTGCAGCTGTAGCTGATGGACTGGCATTAATTCGTTGTTTGATTGTCTTCCTGCAAGTGGAGAGTTGGCTAAGCTCGCACTTTCTAGAGGCTATCTCAGCGGCGTTGCAAACATTTGGTAATTTCTTGAATAACGCCACTCAGGTCTCACCGCGGACGCTCCAACTCTTCCGCCTGTAATGTCAGAATCATGAAACTGACTGGAGCACCTCCTGAACTCGTAGTTCTAGTTTCCAACTTCCAACTTCTTCGGTTAATGGAGCTGTTAAAGTTTCAGATATTAACAGTTTATTAGTTTCCACTGCATTTAAGAAAAACAATTACAATTTTTGGGAACATGTGACTATTATTGTAAAATATGAAAAAAACGAATTTTCCTTGCTCTGTTTCCTGCCTGAGAACAGGAGCGCCTTTTAGCCTCCAGTTTTGTTTTTTTTTACCAGCAAATATACAGATCCTGTAAACAAACGAGGAAAAACATCTCCGAGCCAAAGCTGTGTTTAGTTCTGCTAATTATCCTTCTGGACACAAATATTCATGACGGCTGTGATTATCGGGGTAAACTGCGATAAACTGCGTAGGAGGAGGCATCTGTTTTTTTCAGTACTTTTTTTTTTCTTTTCATGTTGGTTCGTTGTGCACCTGGTTAAAAATACAAATGTAAAAAAACAAACATTTTCAAACCGTAGGTACTAGTCTTAAAATCACTTAGAGACTATTGTTGACGTGGTCACATTGGTAAATGACCCTCCATGACCAGCCCTCCTTTTAAACCCCAACACATCAACAAACCAAACATGTACTGATCCTTTCATCTCCCCTCCATCTGTTTTGGCCAGAACCTTATCATTTCCATCATTCATTAGTCTCACTTAGTGTGTGGTACCTAACATGCAACAGTCCATTAACTTCTTACCCAGCTCCTTTATTCCTTTTCTCCTTCTAATATTCCACCAATCACACCTGAAATGAAGGCTTCACTGGCATCGATCACATTTTCAACCACATGAAGAGGCTTGAGCAACGCTTATGTCTCTGATCCTAAACGTCCTAGTGTGACTCCTGGTTAAGGGTCAAATTAAGAACCAGCTTTGTTTCTACAGTTTTCATCTGAGGTTGTTTAAAGAGAAGTTTTCTTGCCTTCTTTCTTTCACACATGACTAAATGCAGAAGAATTTCTTGAATGAATATATATAGTGAAGCTGACCGTCTTTTACCAGAAAAGAAGCAGAAAAGCCTTCTGAGAATATTGACTGTGAATGTACTGGAAGTTTGAGGTGTAAAGTGTGTAGAGTAATGGTGAGAGTACAGTTCCCTGTGGTGCTCCTGTGCTGCTGACCACCTGCTCAGACACACGACCATTAAGTCTCACAAACTGTGGTCTGTTTGTCAGGTAGGCAGTAATCCAGGTGATTGTGGAGGCATCTAGGAGGAGGATCCAGGATGAAGCTGGTTGAAGACCAGCTACTCTAGTCTGGTCCTGCAGCTGCAGCTGTGACTACTGGTCCTAACACACTAAAGTCAACACCAACTAGATGTTTTACTGAACACAAAGTTGGTTCCATAATGATGGTTCCTGATAGCAGAAGACCCGTCCTCCAGATCTACATCTGGATACTCCAGGAATATCTACAATAAATATCTACAGACCTACTAGAGTACCACTTTCTTTCCATTTTACGCACTTTCTGTTTTAACATACGAATATGTGAGTTTAACCAGGGAGTTAAGCTCCTATGGTTAGAGACCCTCTTTCTCAAAGGAGCAACTACATCTAAAGCTGTGTGCAACACATCTGCAGTTCTACCGACAAGGAAATCATTATCTGCAGAGGTAGAACCGAGGTCACAGCCCTCAACTGCTTCACTATGTTCCTCTGTAAGAAGATGAAGAGCAACGGCCTCCCTAAATTTAGTGATAGCTTTATCGGATAGACATCTGCTAAAGTAATTCCTCCTATTATGCGTAACGTTGACAATGTTGAATTCAAACGTTATTAAATAGTGGTCGGATAGGAGGGAGTTTACATGTGACACTAACAGATTATCAAGTTCTACACCGTAGACGAGGATCAGATCAAGAGTATGATTAAGACGATGCGTCGGTTCGTTAACTTTTTGTAAAATCCCCATCGATTCTAGAAGAGAATCAAAAGCCAACTTAAGACTGTCGTTGTCAACATCCATATGAATGTTACAGTCGCCCACTATGATGACTTTATCTGTACTGATCAATAAACCAGATAAGAAATCTGAGAACTCAGACAGAAACTCCAGATAAGCTCCAGCAGGAGGCCGGTAAACTACCACCAACAAGACTGGCTTCTCTGATTTCCAGCTCGGCAGTTTTAAACTGAGCGTGAGGCTTTCAAACGTATTATAATCGCATTTAGGTTTGGATTTTATTGTGAGACTGGAGTCATAGATCGCCGCTACTCCTCCACCTTGACCTGTGATCCGAGGAATATGATAATTAAAGTAACCGGACGGCGTCGATTCATTTAAACTAACAAACTCTTCCTCTTGGAGCCACGTTTCTGTTAGGCAGAAAATGTCACTCCGGGTCTCAGTAATTAGATCGTTTACTAATAGAGACTTGGAGCTTAAAGATCGTATATTTAGAAATCCGCATCCAACTTTTCGGTCTTTAGTTGGCACTAAATGCGTATTTGTTTTTATTTTTACGAGGTTATTTTGGTTAACGCCTCTATTACGTCGCGCTTGGTGAAGATTTGGAGGACGGGGAATCGATACTAAATCTATTTTACTTGGCACCTCGTTAGAATCTCCAATTACATCATTTACTTCTACCTTTTTATTGGCAGGCGATAGTCCTCGAGAAGCAGCAGAGAAGCGTATAAGACTGCAGCTCTGCATCCCGGCCTGGACCCTGGATTGTCAGGGGGAGGATCTAAGAATATCAGCCAGATTACTAGAGATAAGAGCTGCACCATCCCGGGTGGGATGAAGTCGCCTCACATGTCTCAAAATAGAGTTGCCGATCTTCAAGGTCGACTTCTCAGCGGGTGTCGCTGAGTGGGGGAAAACGGTTGGAGGTGAAGCGGGTGCTGGTGTTCCGTGCGCCTTTTGGGACTACGCTTCTTCCGAACCGTCACCCAGCCGCCCTGACTGCCCGGCTGCTTGGGGGCTGCAGGGGGGC